>OU744337.1:62940339-63305058 GCA_916610165.2 Gymnosoma rotundatum
GACTGCCCATCGCAGAGGTTTTCAGTTAATAACAAAAGGTATGAATTCACTCGACTACCATTTGGGCTGCAAAATGCCCGAGCAATTTTCCAAGGGACGCTAGATGACGTGTTATGTCTACGTGGACGATATTATTATTTTTAGTAAAGACGAAAAATCCTATCTAAATCACGCAAGTGAGGTATTTAAAACATTGAAACGAACTCACATGAAATTTCAAGTGGATTTTTAAACGATGGGTAGAATTCCTGGGTTTTATAGGTACAAAAGAGGGAATTAAAGCGAAACCAAAAAAGGTAAAATCGATACTGAACGTCAGTTATCCAAAAACCTTAAGGGAGCTTCATTCTTTCCTAGGTTTAACCAACTACTATAAGCATTTTATTAAAGGCTGCGGAAGATTATGCGAAACCTCTTACGGTATTGTTAAGGGGAGAAGCAATACGAGTATCTAAATCCTCATCTAGCCGTACTAAAATAATTCTGAAGAGAAGCTTTCGATGATTTGAAAAACGTATTGGCGTCAATAGAGGTAATTCCTACATAGCTAGTAATCCTAGCGATTACTAGCTATCGTTGCCGTACTTAGTGAAAATGATAAACCGATTGCTTTTATTTCAAGGAAATTTAGCAAAAATGAAGAGAATTACGCCATGAACAAACACAAAATTATGGCTACTATTTGGGCCCTTAAGTCATTAAAAAAAACTTGTACCGTTCCAGAAAGGTTATTTTTTACACCGACTATCAGCCATTAATATACGAGCTTAGTAGTAACAACCATAACCAAAAAATTTAAAAGTGGAAATGAATTTCAGATGAGTACAACTGGAAAAAGAGTACAGTGAAAATAAGCTAGTGACGATTCTTTAAAGGTACCTCAATCCATCTGTAATTAATGGTATTAAAACGGCAGAGAATGAAATTTATACCCATATTTTTGGTAGTATAGTTTTTGGTATAGTTGCACCTTGGTATAGTTGGGCCTTAACAACTATAATATGCATAAGCTAGCTTTAGCTTATGTCAAAAATCCAATGAAAAGTCTGTCAAATGCTTATGTACTATATTAAAGAAATTTAGGTGACTACAATGTACTTACATAAATTTAGTAACTTATTTGCCACAGTTGCACATTTATGTTTAATTCGTACTTTTGCCAAAAATAATTTCTACATAAATAAACAAAATTTTAAAACGAAAAGGCTTTTAGGAATATATTTTATATATCTATTAACATTTACATACACATTTACTTTTTTTGCTTCATGTTCTAAAATAAATTTTTATAAAAAATATTACAAGTTATTTTCATTTTTGTGTTTGTGGCCAACCGTACTAAAAAATGCATCGGTGTTCATCGCTTATATCGTATACATATGTGTGTATAAATAAAATTTTAATATTAATTTATTATATTTGTTAAAAATTGGCCAGAAACAATACAGTTCAGCTTATTCTTTTGAAGTGTAGTGACATGTTTAATCTTGGTACTAAAAGAACTTAAAACAAAACTTAAAAGAATTTTACAACAAAACAAAACTGTTGCATTCCTCACAACAATGAAAATTTATCAATATCCTTAAACACAAAAAAAATAAAAAAATTACAAAAAAAATCATTACCCTGGAGTTAATGTAGACGTCGTTGACGGCGTTTCAACGCCGAAAAAGTTGAAACAGATTGAACTTTTACGGCGTTGCAACGCGTTGAGATTAATTGCTCTCATACAATTTCATACGATTCAACTATTTTTTTGACATTTGACGCCGTCAACGACGTCGACATTAACTCCAGGGTTAAGCGTACATTATCAATGAACAAAAAATCAAAATCCAATAACAACTCGACTAAAGCTAGTCAGTTAAAATTAGCAACAAATTATTACTATCCGTTACAAGCTGTTGATAATAATAATGAAGCTGAAATATGTTTACAAAAAACAACAAATAGAAGAACTTCAGGAAATTTGTAAAGCAAACAATATTACTAATTATTCTATTAGAAAAATTTCAATTGGGCTAAAACTATTTTGCAGTTCAAAGGAAGACTTCAGCATATTATGCTCTGCTCTTAATGATTCATGTGAGTTCTTCACATATGCAACCAAAGCGGAATAACTTTATAAGGCTTTGTTGTTTGGGCTGAATCAGTATGACCCCGCAATAATTAGGAAAAAGCTTTTAAACATAGGCTTAAACTGTTTAGACGTAAAGCTAGTAGTTAATAGGAATAACTATAACAATGAATATTTTATCTACGTTGTATATAATGAGCGACAGTCAATTACATTGTAAGAGCTATTCAGTATTAGAATATGTTAAAATTGAATGGGAGTTCCAACAGGCAAGGAAAAACAAAATTACACAATGCTATAACTGCCAGATGTTTGGCCATGGTTCCGACAGGTGTAAAGGTAAAACATTCTATACCAATTGTACCGGTTTACATTATACCTCTGACTGTAAGGAATCGATTTTAAAATGTGCAAACTGTAGTGGAAATCACAA
The DNA here is from genome assembly GCA_916610165.2 of Gymnosoma rotundatum. NCBI lineage: Eukaryota > Metazoa > Arthropoda > Insecta > Diptera > Tachinidae > Gymnosoma > Gymnosoma rotundatum. The sequence goes on from OU744337.1 coordinate 62,942,850, forward strand.
ATCTTCTTCCGAAGTTTGCCCAAGTAGAGCTATTTTTTTTAGAAATACGACAACATTCAAAACCAGTTCCAAGATGCTATGGTTCACTCTCTTATAATGCTGTAGACCCTAACATCTACAATAAGGCTTTTTCTAATACTTTTCGCCAAAATGTTGCTGAAGCTGCTAGGATATGGCATCGCAATGATAACAATAACAACAATCCAATCATTAATTATAACAATCTCTTGTTCTCAGTACAAGAAATGAAAAACTTAACACTAGAGTTCATCACCAATCTTCGAAAATGTCGGAGTAAGGCTGCTCAATTCGAGGTAATCACAAACCTTGCATGTAAGTTTCTTTCATAATGACAAATGAACTAAATATTATTATGTGGAATGCTACAGGCATTCGCAACAAAAGTCTAGAACTATTTAATTTCTTAAACAACATGGCTAAACTCAAATATTTCTATAAAGCATAAAAACTTTTTTGAGTACAGAAACGATGGAGTTTCTGCAATAGAAGGTGGAGTTGATGTGCTTGTCAGATGCGTATGCATGTGTGTATATTAGTTGTATGTGATAACTGACGTACGTAGAGTAGTATAACTCACAAAACATTGGTAGCACCAGCATATACATATAAGAAAAAATGTTATGGTGTATTTTATTCATGTCTAACTGCACGTAATATTTGAAAAATAATTTAAATTATTTTTTTTATGAATGGAAAAAGATACTGGAAAAGATACTTGATAGAAAAAAAGGAATAAGGATATGATTAAAAAAGGCAGAATTGAGAAAGAGAATGTTCTAAGTCGTCAAACCGCTTAAATAGAAATTATGTAATTGTTTTCCTTAAAAATTTGTAAATAAATCAATCAATATCCAGGGAGTAGATTGGTAAGGAAAAAAACTCAAAACGTATTGGTGCAACGGCGCTTAGAAGTAAGCTTGGCGGGAAATTTTTTTTAATAAGTCATATACATATTCCTTTAGGTGGGAAAATTCAAAGGAGAAACTCTTGGCGGGAGAAGTTAGTAAATATGTATTAAAAATCTCCAAAAATTCAAAATAGGGGAGCGTAGGAGAAAAAATTGTTGTATTTAAGGAGAACAAAAGTTGAGAGTATTTTAAAGTCTAACTTCAAACAGTGAAAAGTGCAAGAAGTATAGGATTTGAAAGACTTAAAATTAAAAAATAAAAATAAACATTTTTTTTATAAACATATTACCACTGTATATATATATATATATATATATATATATATATATATATATATATATATATATATATATATATATATATATATAAAATTTTGTCTTTGCTGAGCGATAAGAGGCGAATATTTAAATAAGCAAGTAGCTAACGAATATTATCGCCAAGAAATTTCTGTCTACCAGTTATTGAGTGCAAAACCAGAAATAAAGCGTTCTGAAAGTGTTTTGACACGAGGATTTTATTCTTTTCATTTCCATCAGTTATAAGCAAGAACAAAAGAAAATCATTGAAACATATCCTGTGGGATTAAAAGAAAATTTTAAGTTTGTAATTAGATAATATTTATTAAAATTGAAGTGTGTTATCGTGAAGAAGTGTTTAGTGTTCCTTATATTTAAGCCTAGGGATATCTGAAAGGAAAAGAAAATAGTAAATATTTAGGTGGTTATATACTTAAATATATCTGTAAAATATCTGCGGGAAAAGTATTACTTGCTACTCAAATTGGGCGCTAGATCTCAAATCTTGTAAAACGTTACATAGTAGTGTAAACGGGCGAAAAATTTGCTTCAGGGAACTCCTTTAAGTAAAGATTTTATAAAGTTTTTTTTTGCGTCGAACATTCTGCTGCGGGAAAAGTATTACTTGCTGCTCAAATTAGGCGCGAGATATCAAATCTAGCAATACGTAACATATCAGTGTAAACGGGCGAAAAATTTGCTTCAGGGGGTTCCTTTATGTAGAGATTTTATAAGTTTTTTTTTATGTCGAACATTCTGAAATAAGAGGATACAGTGCAATTTGAGCTGTGAAGAAAAGAAAGGGATATATATATATATATATATATATATACCTGTAAAAAAGTTGAAAAAAGATGATGATGGGCTATAAGAAGACCAAAACCTGTCCCCCAGATTGTTTGTGGTGTTCTTGCCTGACGAACTTGCCAAAAGCAAGCATTATACTTTAAAATTGAACACCGTCGGATAACATCGTAACCTTAGGTAAAATAAATTCAACTGCTAGATTTCAAAACTACAGAGTTTAAGTTTAAGAACTAGTAAGAAACATAGCAGACAACAAAAATAGACTACCTGAGTTACAAATTGATGATGATATTTAAGAACACAATCTTTTCTTGGTATAACAACGCTATAGAATTGAAGGTAAGGGTCCCAGAACACACAGGACCAGAAATATATAGATTAAGCAACCTTTTCCAGAAAAAAGACAACACTAAAAACGAACAACACTCTACGCAACAATCTCAAAACATCAACAGCAACAACCGGTAAATTTAGTACCAGCGGAGTATACAGACTTACTTGCACCTTCAACTATACATACAACGGATAAACTAGACGAACATTAATAACGAGGTTTACAAAACACATACGTTCATATAAACGGAAAAGGGAAGACTCCATCTTCGCAATACACCTTTACACACATGAACACGAACCAAGGGAAATAGATGAATGTATGACAGTATTACACCAAAAAAAAAAAGGAGGAAGACTAGACATTCTTGAAAACATGGAAATCTACAAAACGCGAACGTTTAACGGAAACACACAACCTCTGACACGATTTTCAAGCCACTTAAATAATTAAAACACTCTTAAAAACGAAAAACACCTACAGATGGTCACAATTACCTATCCAAAAATAAAAGACGGAAATATTAAACTATCTTACCCAATAAAAATGACAGATATTAAGCATTCTACCTGTATAACACCATTTAAACGGACAAAATTACCTAAACCCACCACCTTTTATTCTTAATACTATGTCTTCAATACTACCAAAAACTTGGCTTGAAAATGATGTAATCACATCGAAATCGCTCGCCAAAGGTAACAAGTTGTAACGACAAGTTTCCGCTTAAGCTGGGGTAGGTCAGCGGGGCCCAGTGTCTTACATAAATTTGTTTACTAAAATCTCGTTCAGTCACCCAAAATAAAAGACCATTGTTTTTTATTATATTTGATAATGTAGTTCACAGTTCTTTGTCTATTTCTACTTTATAATAAGTCTTGTTTTTTTTTATATGACAGGAATCTTAACTAGTGATTATTCTAACAGAATTTTTTATTCATATTTTATAATATATAAGGAAAACTACAGTCGCTGGTGATGCGAAGAAAAGAAATAAGGACGGAACAAACTAGACTTTACGTGAACGGATGGTTCTTCAGAGGATCACTGACAAAGATATACACGCGTTTAAGCTCTGAAGGACGAAAATTTACGTGTATTTCCGAGGCGCTGTTTTGTCCGTCGACACGGAATTTCTTTGGGAGGCGGAGTACTGTCTTATAATGGTATGACATACCCCACTTCCACTTATTTACAGTCCCCGGCTGAAAGGAGGAACAAATGGGGCTCCCCTCGCTGCTCGTTCCCAGCTTTTCCCGTATATTCCGGGTTGACCGACTCACGGCACATTCAAAAATCTCTTGAGTAAAAATAATACTGATTTTGTTCCTTTGCTTTATATCCAATTTAATTAATAGCTCCTAGCGTCCTCTGAAGGCTCGGGCCTGTTTTTTACGCCCGTCTGGCCGTCGACACGGAATTCCTTTGGGAGGAGGAGAACTGTCAATTGATGGTATGACGTACGCCACTTCCACCTATTTACAGTCCTCGGCTGAAAGGAGGAACAGTTGGGGCTCCCCTCGCTGCTCGTTCCCAGCTCAAAGACACACTAAGGCTTCACGTTGTATTTGACAAAAGAAAACAAATATGGAGTAAATGGGGAATCGTTATATCAAAAGCACTTTACTATTCCACGTTTTATCCACAAATTACTGAAGTAACAAATATTCTAATTACTTTAGAACATTTGTTTATTATCATTTTATTTTAACATAAAAATAATAAACACAAACTGAAGTAACAAATATTCTAATTTATTACTTTAGAATATTTGTTTATTATTATTTTCAATTTCAATTTACGACGCCACGTTCTTCCGCAGTCAAATTAAATAGAACCGGTTGCTTTGACGATTTCCCACTTACTCCCCTTTTTTCTTTAATTCACTTACCAGTTATGGTGGTTGAAAAGATAGTGATCGTCTTTTACTTCTTGCGTCGCCATTGACCTAATAATAATACACAACAACATATGGCTCGCTGTTGAGTGTCTCTGCTTGTTCATGTGTATAAAGAATAATCCACTCTCTTACACTCAAGAGCGAATCCATGTTTGTGTGTGTGTGACTTACGAGTAATAACACTAAACTAACTTAAGAAAAAGAAAATACTAGCTTACTCATAGAAGGGAGAAATAAAACTTATTTGCTATGCTTATTAGTATAATTTGGAATACAAACAACTTAATCAGAGCCCTAAGAAGACGCGACAGAGGCGCCAGTATTTACAACAACAGTCATTATGGCATCAGTATAACGGGATGTATAAATATGTATGTAGCCAATTGAGTATGACAATGGAATGTGGATACCGTTACGTTTGTTTTTAACGTCATTGTTCATGCTTGCCTTTTTATGACGATTTTATAATCTTATGTTGTGTTTGTACAGTGGGACCCAAAAAAAAAACATGCGGTTATTTTTTTTTGGTCGTCACACTACCCCTCCCTTTTCAGGAAAAAAAAACAGAAACACAAATTGATTGATGGCGCGAGGAATTCACTGTCTTTTATTACTTTTTGTCTTGTTTTTACAATGGTGTGATCGTTATGGAGGGTGTTCTGGTTCTCGCCAGCGGATTCGCAATTCGCCTGTCCTGGTGCGAGTGACCCGATACTCGCGGTCACCATAAAAGAGACGATAACGTAGGCGGCGGTTCGATGAATGCGGGGGCATGGCATCGAGGATTACCCCTTGCGGTCCGGGGGAAAGTTGTTGGAACTGCACCTCATGTTCGCGATTGACCCGTGGTGGGGTACCCTCTGGTAGTGTTGTGGTCTGGCCATTGCGATCATTTGGTACAGTCGCGTTTGCTTTTAGCGGGCTAGCCCATCCCTTGCGTGGTTGGGATGGGGTGTGGTGGACTGGGAACTGGATATTAGCCGGTGCCCCGTCTGTGGAGTGCTTATCTTACACCCTTGACGCGGCGATGGTGGCGGCATGATTGATGCGGGGTCGTTCCAGTGGTTTCTAAATCTTTTGTCGACGAGAAACAGCCGAGCCTGCCATATGCGTTCGTAGCATCGAATGCCGAAATACCGACACTGGCGGTTACGTACATCGAAAGACCCATGAACCTGCAGTGGAGGTAGTGTTGGCGGTTTGTTATTGTCGTCATCCCAATCAAGGGAGGATAAATGAGACGAAGGAGGCGAGGGAGATGATATTCGCTGATCAATGGTGGTATCATCCGTTCCGAAAAATGTGCGGTAGATTTCTTCTAGGATCTCGGGGTCCTCATTTGGAGACAAAAATTGAAGATCCTCCAAGGTTAGGATGTGATCGTCTTCATATAAAAGGGGAGGAGGCGGTGGTGCTTGTTCATCCTCTTCAGTTTTCTCTTGGTCCTCTGTACCGTGAGCGCTTCCCACGCTGGGTGAGTTCGGTTGGATAAAAGTCGGCGATGGTGGTACGACCTCGTCATCTCTTGGCGGTGAGGCCCACTTGGATTCCGGCTGGGCGAAGAGAGGTGGCGATGGTATGTCCTCGTCCAGTATCACTATGCATTCGGGGGTCTGAGTTGACTCGGACTGGGCAGTTCTCGGGGTTGAAACTGGCTTGACGTCTGTAGCTGGTTTATGTATATCTTCGGTGTTGATGCCGGGTGATGTAATGCGACAATGGAAGACTTCGGTCTCCGAAGGGTGGGCAGCAGTCTGGGTTCGGCGGTTCCGCCCGCGGCGTGCAGTGTTAGTGTGGCAGTAATTTTTAAATGGGGAAGGGCTGGGCGCATCCATATTTCCCAGGAACACCGTCCGAGGTATCTTACTTTGTTCTCGCTCCCAACTTTGTCGAAATCTTCGTTTGGCTTGTTCAAATTTCTCTCTCTCCTGTCTACTCATCTTCTTCTTGCTCATTGTTTCAGTCTGATTTGTTGACGTTCTGAAAGAAAAGACAGATGACAAGTTTACTTTAGGGCAGAAACTGTGGAAGGGTTTAAGTTCGTTCACGTGTGCCGGACGCCTATCAGAACTATCTACCGGACTGATCTCTGCAATAACTGGTGACGAAAAACCCCTAATAACGAAGGGCCCATCATATTTGTGGGCCAGTTTTCCCGTAAAAACTTCCGCGGCTTTAGATAGTGGATGTTGGTGAACCCAGACTTGGTCGCCTACCTTTGGTCTCCAATTACGGCGTCTTAAATCATAATAATATTTTTGCATATGGCTCGCTGTTGAGTGCCTCTGCTTGTTTATGTACATAAAGAATAATCCACTCTCTTACACTCAAGAGCGAATCCATGTTTGTGTGTGTGTGACTTACGAGTAATAACACTAAACTAACTTAAGAAAAAGAAAATACTAGAAGAAGGGAGAAATAAAATTTGGAATACAAACAACTTAATCAGAGCCCTAAGAAGACGCGACAGAGACGCCAGTATTTACAACAACAGTCATTATGGCATCAGTATAACGTGATGTATAAATATGTATGTAGCCAATTGAGTATGACAATGACGATTTTATAATCTTATGTTGTGTTTGTACAGTGGGACCCAAAGAAAAACATGCGGTTATTTTTTGGTCGTCACACTACCCCTCCCTTTTCAGTTTGATTTGTTGACGTCCTGAAAGAAAAGACAGATGACAAGTTTACTTTAGGGCAGAAACTGTGGAAAGGTTTAAGTTCGTTCACGTGTGCCGGACGCCCATCAGAACTATCTGCCGGACTGATCTCCGCAATAACTGGTGACGAAAAACCCCTAACAACTAAGGGCCCATCATATTTGGGGGCCAGTTTTCCCATCCCACTTTTGGTGTTGTTGTCGAGCATATTGGGCCAGCATGGTTTTAATGGTGCGGTTTGCTCGTTCAGTGGGATTTTCCTGTGGAGTGTACGGGGCAGTAAACTGCTGTTCAATATCAGTCTTTTGGAGGTAGTTTTTCAGTTTCCGTGACGTAAATTGGGTACCGTTGTCAGTGAGAAATACCTTGGGTACTCCATAACGGGCAACGATGCATTCCCGTAGGGCCTTTACGACACCTGCGGCGGTAGCCTGTCGCAGGGGTATAAGCTCGACCCATTTGGAAAAATAGTCTATCATGACTAGCAACATGGTGTACCATTGCTTAGCGCGGGGTAGCGGCCCAACGAAATCTGCACACACTAGTGCCCAAGGCTCCTCCGGGAGACGGGTTAACATTTGCCCGGCCGGGTTTTGCTGTGGGGTTTTATATTGTTGGCAGAGAGCGCATCTTCGTACGTACCGGCTAATTTCACGCGACATCCAGGGCCAATAATACCGAGATGAAATTTTGTTAATGGTTTTCCGGACGCCCAAATGTCCTGCGGCGGCCTGGTCATGATTCTTCTGCATAACCTGCTCTCGCAGCGGCATCGCCACACAGAGTTTCCAGGGGGTGGTGTCTTCGTTATTTATTTCCCAGGCGGAGTGACGGTACAGCTGTTCATTGACAATGGTGAAATCGGCATGCCGTTCTGGATGGAGACGAACTTCCTGCATTTTCATTTGCAGCCACTTGCATGGAGGCGGATGGTGGACGTTCGCCATACAAATTAGTGGTTGCCTCGATAATGCATCTGCCACTACGTTGTTTTTTCCCTTGCGGTAACAGACCGTGTACTTATATTGTTGCAGCTCTAAGGCCCATCTGGCTAGTCGTCCCGTGGGGTTGTCTATGGAATTCAACCATTTCAGCGATAGGTGATCCGTATTCACACTAAACGTGTAACCTTCTAGGTACGGCCGCATCTTTCGGATGGCCCAAATAATGGCGAGACATTCTTTCTCGGTTGCCGAGTAGTTTTTCTCTGCCCCATTCAAATGTCTGCTGGCGTACGATATTACCCGCTCGCCGTCCTCCTGTTCCTGTGTGAGTACTGCTCCTATTCCGTAGTCGCTGGCGTCCGTCTGGAGGATAAATGGCTTCGAAAAGTCCGGGCATGCCAAAACTGGGGCTTGCGTTAGCTGCGTTTTCAAATCCTCAAAAGCTTCTTGTTGGGCTTTATCCCATTTCCAATGCTTTCCTTTCTTTAACAGTTGTGTTAGCGGCTGCGCCACCTCGGCGAAATTAGGGACAAACCGCCGATACCAAGAGGCAATTCCTAGGAACCGGCGGACTTATTACACGTTAGTAGGTGGGGGAATGTGGATAATGGCCGCTATCTTATCTGGGTACGTTTTGATACCCTCTGGCGTAACCACGTGTCCCAAATATTTTGTTTCGGTTCTAAAAAACTCACATTTTTCTACGTTTATTCGCAAGTTTGCTGCGCGAAGCCTTCTGAGCACCTCTTTTAAATTCTGCATGTGTTCTTCGAGAGTGGCACCAATAACGATTATATCGTCTAGGTATGCAAACGCATGTGGTTCCATGTCTGCTCCGATGACCGTGTCAAGTGCGCACTGAAACGTTGCTGGGCCAGAATGTAGGCCAAATGGCATGACTTTCCACTGATACAAACCCCTTCCACTGACAGCGAATGCGGTATATTGTTTGCTCTCTGAGTCCAGTGGAATTTGCCAGTAGCCGTCTTTTAAATCCAGGCTACTTATGTATTGGGCGTTCCGTAAACGGTCGAGGATGGTGTCGATACGGGGCAACGGATAGGCATCAGGAATGGAGCGGGCATTAAGTTGTCGGAAATCCATGCAGGTACGCCATGTTCCTTTCTTCTTTTTGACCAGCGTAATCGGAAAACTGTAGGGACTGCGTGACGGCTCGATACATCCCTTTTCTAGGAGTTTGTTTACTTCTTCGTCAATGATGGCCTGCATGGCGGGGTTACGAGGGGCGTATCGGATTTTGATGGGTCGATCACCCCTCATGATGATCCGATGAGTGGCTATGTTGGATGGTCCTATTAATCATTTAAACGGAGACAACTCTTGCTCCAAAAATTCTTTGATACGTTGTTCGACGCTTTCGCACCTTCGCGTTTGGGAGACCAGTTGGGTAGAATCTAGCGTAGGTGATATCATTCTTACCTGGGCCGTGACGGTATCTGCACAAGTAGTTGATTTGGCGTTCAGCCCGGCACAGCTAAATGACGCGCCCAATTTCCTTAAGAGATCCATTCCTATGGTAAGTGGATCCGTAGCTTCTTGCAATACTAGGAAATTCTGCATGACGGTGCGATCACACAATGAGATGCGGCAACGGAAGGCGGACGTTACATGTCTACGGGACCCGTCTGCTAAAACTACGTCCAAAGAAGTAGGGACCATTTCTGGTGTACTGGTGGTCTGGGAAATGAAAGCCGGCCTGATGAAACTACAGGTAGCCCCAATATCCACAATGGCGTTGGTAGGTTGGCCCTCGATTAAAACTGTCGCTCGGAGCCTATTACCTTCCCAATCGAGTTGCGTAGTTTTAGTCTTTGACATGGAGTCGCGTCTACATTGGGTATGCCGCTGTCGGCGAGGTTTAGGTTTGACTTCCACGTCTTGAACCATGCGATGGAATTCTCCACGGTTCGGGTGGCTGCTCTGTGGTATGCTCTCCAATTCAACTGCGAGTGCAATCAACTCATCTAGCGTGTTGAAATCCTTACGGCGGATGTACCACTGATAGTCGGGCAGCGAATTTCGAAAAAGTCGCTCCACCTTCTGTTCTTCGGTCAATGGCGAGTGCCTCATTAGATCCTGGAGAGCTAAAACGTAGTCGCGAAAACTTTCCCGTGGTTTCTGCACTCTTCGTCTTATTTCGTCTTCCAGCTTCTCGAAATAACGCGGCGGTAAAAAAAATGCGCTAAGATCAGCTTTAAACTGCGCCCATTTGCACCATTGCTTATTATTATGTCTTAGCCAGGATAATGCTCGGTCTCGCAACAGCTCCGGCATGACCCGGATTACTACTTTTAGATCCAGGTCGTAAATGGCTGACAATTCCTCAACTCGCTCCAAAAATCCCAGAGGGTCTTTGTTGCCGTCAAATTTGAGACCCCACTTGCGGACAATTTCCATGGCCGCCAGACTATCGGCCACCGTCGCTGTACGCATCTCCTCTGGCATCGCATTTCTTGGCCCTGAATTACGTTCGCCTTCATGCGGGGTAGTAGCGAGGATTGGGATAGCTATTTGTGCCATTGGGGATGCCGTGCACTTGGTGTCTTCGTACTGCTTCTGCCATTGTTGTACCTTTCCACTGAGGTCCTCGTCCATCTCGCTGGTGATAAATTTCGCGAGGCGCTTCCGTAGTTCGTCTACGGTTCCTTCCGCATCCTGGTCGCACTGAGTTAGATATTGCTGCAAGTCTTCCTTCTTTAAGGAATATATCCACGTGGTCTTTACCATCTTAGCTCCGGTAGCTGATGATATTTATCAACCTTACTGGCAGCGTTGCTGGGCTCGTTCTCAACCAAACAAACTACTATTCTTAAGCAGTTTAGTATTTATCAAAAAAAAAACTGTGAACTACAAGAGCCCATTTTTGCTTGTTGTTTTTCCTTTTTATGATATAACAACAACAACACAAAGCAGGAATGGGCCAAAAATGATTGGCAAAACACAAAACAATAAAAGAAAATAATTGGGTGACCTTAATTGGACAGAAAAAATATGTCCCTGCTCGGGCGCCAATGTAACGACACGTTTCCGCTTAAGCTGGGGTAGGTCAGCGGGGCCCAGTGTCTTACATAAATTTGTTTACTAAAATCTCGTTCAGTCACCCAAAATAAAAGACCATTGTTTTTTATTATATTTGATAATGTAGTTCACAGTTCTTTGTTTATTTCTACTTTATAATAAGTCTTGTTTTTTTTATATGACAGGAATCTTAACTAGTGATTATTCTAACAGAATTTTTTATTCATATTTTATAATGTATAAGGAAAACTACAGTTGCTGGTGACGCGAAGAAAAGAAATAAGGACGGAACAAACTAGACTTTACGTGAACGGATGGTTCTTCAGAGGATCACTGACAAAGATATACACGCGTTTAAGCTCCTCAGTTCGATTCTGAAGGACGAAAATTTACGTGTATTTCCGAGGCGCTGTTTTGTCCGTCGACACGGAATTTCTTTAGGAGGCGGAGTACTGTCTTATAATGGTATGACATACGCCACTTCCACTTATTTACAGTCCCCGGCTGAAAGGAGGAATAGTTGGGGCTCCCCTCGCTGCTCGTTCCCAGCTTTTCCCGTATATTCCGGGTTGACCGACTCACGGCACATTCAAAAATCTCTTGAGTAAAAATAATACTGATTTTGTTCCTTTGCTTTATTTCCAATTTAATTAATAGCTCCTAGCGTCCTCTGAAGGCTCGGGCCTGTTTTTTACGCCCGTTTGGCCGTCGACACGGAATTCCTTTGGGAGGAGGAGAACTGTCAATTGATGGTATGACGTACGCCACTTCCACCTATTTACAGTCCTCGGCTGAAAGGAGGAACAGTTGGGGCTCCCCTCGCTGCTCGTTCCCAGCAAAGAATTTTTGGAGCAAGAGTTGTCTCCGTTTAAATGGTTAAAAGGACCATCCAACATAGCCACTCATCGGATTATCATGAGGGATGATCGACCCATCAAAATCCGATACGCCCCTCGTAACCCCGCCATGCAGGCCATCATTGACGAAGAAGTAAACAAACTCCTAGAAAAGGGATGTATCGAGCCGTCACGCAGTCCCTACAGTTTTCCGATTACGCTGGTCAAAAAGAAGAACGGAACATGGCGTACCTGCATGGATTTCCGACAACTTAATGCCCGCTCCTTTCCTGATGCCTATCCGTTGCCCCGTATCGACACCATCCTCGACCGTTTACGGAACGCCCGATACATAAGTAGCCTGGATTTAAAAGACGGCTACTGGCAAATTCCACTGGACCCAGAGAGCAAACTATATACCGCATTCGCTGTCAGTGGAAGGGCTTTGTATCAGTGGAAAGTCATGCCATTTGGCCTACATTCTGCCCCAGCAACGTTTCAGCGCGCACTTGACACGGTCATCGGAGCAGACATGGAACCACATGCGTTTGCATACCTAGACGATATATTCGTTATTGGTGCCACTCTCGAAGAACACATGCAGAATTTAAAAGAGGTGCTCAGAAGGTTTCGCGCAGCAAACTTGCGAATAAACGTAGAAAAATGTGAGTTTTTTAGAACCGAGACAAAATATTTGGGACACGTGGTTACGCCAGAGGGTATCAAAACGGACCCCGATAAGATAGCGGCCATTATCCACATTCCCCCACCTACTAACGTGAAGGAAGTCCGCCGGTTCCTAGGAATTTCCTCTTGGTATCGGCGGTTTGTCCCTAATTTCGCCGAGGTGGCGCAGCCGCTAACACAACTGTTAAAGAAAGGAAAGCATTGGAAATGGGATAAAGCCCAACAAGAAGCTTTTGAGGATTTGAAAACGCAGCTAACGCAAGCCCCAGTTTTGGCATGCCCGGACTTTTCGAAGCCATTTATCCTCCAGACGGACGCCAGCGACTATGGAATAGGAGCAGTATTCACACAGGAATAGGAGGACGGCGAGCGGGTAATATCGTACGCCAGCAGACATTTGAATGGGGTAGAGAAAAACTACTCGGCCACCGAGAAAGAATGTCTCGCCATTATTTGGGCCATCCGAAAGATGCGGCCGTACCTAGAAGGTTACACGTTTAGTGTGATTACGGATCACCTATCGCTGAAATGGTTGAACTCCATAGACAACCCCACGGGACGACTAGCCAGATGGGCCTTAGAGCTGCAACAATATAAGTACACGGTCTGTTACCGCAAGGGAAAAAACAACGTAGTGGCAGATGCATTATCTAGGCAACCACTAATTTGTGTGGCGAACGTCCAGCATCCGCCTCCATGCCAGTGGCTGCAAATGAAAATGCAGGAAGTTCGTCTCCATCCAGAACGGCATGCTGATTTCACCATTGTCAATGGACAGCTGTACCGTCACTCCGCCCGGGAAATAAATAACGAAGACACCACCCCCTGCAAACTCTGTGTGGCGATGCCGCTGCGAGAGCAGGTTATGCAGGAGAATCATGACCAGGCCGCCGCAGGACATTTGGGCGTCCGGAAAACCATTTATAAAATTTGGCCCGGGATGTCGCGTGAAATTAGCCGGCACGTACAAAGATGCGCTCTCTGCCAACAATATAAAACCCCACAGCAAAAACCGGCCGGACAAATGTTAACCCGTCTCCCGGAGGAGCCTTGGGCATTAGTGTGTGCAGATTTCGTTGGGCCGCTACCCCGCACTAAGCATGGGTACACCATGTTGCTGGTCATGATGGACTATTTTTCCAAATGGGTCGAGCTTATACCCCTGCGACAGGCTACCGCCGCAGGTGTCGTAAAGGCCCTACGGGAATGCATCGTTGCCCGTTATGGAGTACCCAAGGTATTTCTCACTGACAACGGTACCCAATTTACGTCACGGGAACTGAAAAACTACCTCCAAAAGACTGGTATTGAACAGCAGTTTACTGCCCCGTACACTCCACAGGAAAATCCCACTGAACGAGCAAACCGCACCATTAAAACCATGCTGGCCCAATATGCTCGACAACAACACCAAAAGTGGGATGAACAGTTGCCGGAGTTGATGTTGGCCATCAATTCCAGTATCTCCAAATTCACCGGATATTCGCCAGCCTTTTTAATACAGTGCCGCGAGCCTCGGTTACCAAAGGCGTTGTACGACCAAGTTGCCGTCGGAACGGGCGCCAAGCAACTCAGCCCAGAAGATAGAGCGAAGGAACTTAGCGAAATATATGAATTGGTGCGCCGAAATTTAGCACGGGCATCCCAGAAGCAAAAATATTATTATGATTTAAGACGCCGTAATTGGAGACCAAAGGTAGGCGACCAAGTCTGGGTTCACCAACATCCACTATCTAAAGCCGCGGAAGTTTTTACGGGAAAACTGGCCCACAAATATGATGGGCCCTTCGTTATTAGGGGTTTTTCGTCACCAGTTATTGCAGAGATCAGTCCGGTAGATAGTTCTGATAGGCGTCCGGCACACGTGAACGAACTTAAACCCTTCCACAGTTTCTGCCCTAAAGTAAACTTGTCATCTGTCTTTTCTTTCAGAACGTCAACAAATCAGACTGAAACAATGAGCAAGAAGAAGATGAGTAGACAGGAGAGAGAGAAATTTGAACAAGCCAAACGAAGATTTCGACAAAGTTGGGAGCGAGAACAAAGTAAGATACCTCGGACGGTGTTCCTGGGAAATATGGATGCGCCCAGCCCTTCCCCATTTAAAAATTACTGCCACACTAACACTGCACGCCGCGGGCGGAACCGCCGAACCCAGACTGCTGCCCACCCTTCGGAGACCGAAGTCTTCCATTGTCGCATTACATCACCCGGCATCAACACCGAAGATATACATAAACCAGCTACAGACGTCAAGCCAGTTTCAACCCCGAGAACTGCCCAGTCCGAGTCAACTCAGACCCCCGAATGCATAGTGATACTGGACGAGGACATACCATCGCCACCTCTCTTCGCCCAGCCGGAATCCAAGTGGGCCTCACCGCCAAGAGATGACGAGGTCGTACCACCATCGCCGACTTTTATCCAACCGAACTCACCCAGCGTGGGAAGCGCTCACGGTACAGAGGACCAAGAGAAAACTGAAGAGGATGAACAAGCACCACCGCCTCCTCCCCTTTTATATGAAGACGATCACATCCTAACCTTGGAGGATCTTCAATTTTTGTCTCCAAATGAGGACCCCGAGATCCTAGAAGAAATCTACCGCACATTTTTCGGAACGGATGATACCACCATTGATCAGCGAATATCATCTCCCTCGCCTCCTTCGTCTCATTTATCCTCCCTTGATTGGGATGACGACAATAACAAACCGCCAACACTACCTCCACTGCAGGTTCATGGGTCTTTCGATGTACGTAACCGCCAGTGTCGGTATTTCGGCATTCGATGCTACGAACGCATATGGCAGGCTCGGCTGTTTCTCGTCGACAAAAGATTTAGAAACCACTGGAACGACCCCGCATCAATCATGCCGCCACCATCGCCGCGTCAAGGGTGTAAGATAAGCACTCCACAGACGGGGCACCGGCTAATATCCAGTTCCCAGTCCACCACACCCCATCCCAACCACGCAAGGGATGGGCTAGCCCGCTAAAAGCAAACGCGACTGTACCAAATGATCGCAATGGCCAGACCACAACACTACCAGAGGGTACCCCACCACGGGTCAATCGCGAACATGAGGTGCAGTTCCAACAACTTTCCCCCGGACCGCAAGGGGTAATCCTCGATGCCATGCCCCCGCATTCATCGAACCGCCGCCTACGTTATCGTCTCTTTTATGGTGACCGCGAGTATCGGGTCACTCGCACCAGGACAGGCGAATTGCGAATCCGCTGGCGAGAACCAGAACACCCTCCATAACGATCACACCATTGTAAAAACAAGACAAAAAGTAATAAAAGACAGTGAATTCCTCGCGCCATCAATCAATTTGTGTTTCTGTTTTTTTTTCCTGAAAAGGGAGGGGTAGTGTGACGACCAAAAAAAAATAACCGCATGTTTTTTTTTTGGGTCCCACTGTACAAACACAACATAAGATTATAAAATCGTCATAAAAAGGCAAGCATGAACAATGACGTTAAAAACAAACGTAACGGTATCCACATTCCATTGTCATACTCAATTGGCTACATACATATTTATACATCCCGTTATACTGATGCCATAATGACTGTTGTTGTAAATACTGGCGCCTCTGTCGCGTCTTCTTAGGGCTCTGATTAAGTTGTTTGTATTCCAAATTATACTAATAAGCATAGCAAATAAGTTTTATTTCTCCCTTCTATGAGTAAGCTAGTATTTTCTTTTTCTTAAGTTAGTTTAGTGTTATTACTCGTAAGTCACACACACACAAACATGGATTCGCTCTTGAGTGTAAGAGAGTGGATTATTCTTTATACACATGAACAAGCAGAGACACTCAACAGCGAGCCATATGTTGTTGTGTATTATTATTAGGTCAATGGCGACGCAAGAAGTAAAAGACGATCACTATCTTTTCAACCACCATAACTGGTAAGCGAATTAAAGAAAAAAAGGGAGTAAGTGGGAAATCGTCAAAGCAACCGGTTCTATTTAATTTGACTGCGGAAGAACGCGGCGTCGTAAATTGAAAATAATAATAAACAAATATTCAAAAGTAATAAATTAGAATATTTGTTACTTCAGTTTGTGTTTATTATTTTTATGCTAAAATAAAATAATAATAAACAAATGTTCTAAAGTAATTAGAATATTTGTTACTTCAGTAATTTGTGGATAAAACGTGGAATAGTAAAGTGCTTTTGATATAACGATTTCCCATTTACTCCATATTTGTTTTTTTGTCAAATACAACGTGAAGCCTGAGTGTGCCTTTGAGTCAGTCGACCCGGAATATACGGGAAAAGCTGGGAACGAGCAGCGAGGGGAGCCCCAACTGTTCCTCCTTTCAGCCGAGGACTGTAAATAGGTGGAAGTGGCGTACGTCATACCATCAATTGACAGTTCTCCTCCTCCCAAAGGAATTCCGTGTCGACGGCCAGACGGGCGTAAAAAACAGGCCCAAGCCTTCAGAGGACGCTGGGAGCTATTAATTAAATTGGAAATAAAGCAAAGGAACAAAATCATTATTAGTTTTACTCGAGAGATTTTTGAATGTGCCTCTGAGTCGGTCAACCCGGAATATACGGGAAAAGCTGGGAACAAGCATCGAGGGAAGCCCCAACTGTTCCTCCTTTCAGCCGGGGACTGTAAATAAGTGGAAGTGGCGTATGTCATACCATTATAAGACAGTACTCCGCCTCCCAAAGAAATTCCGTGTCGACGGACAAAACAGCGCCTCGGAAATATACGTAAATTTTCGTCCCTCAGAATCGAACTGAGGAGCTTAAACGCGTGCATATCTTTGTCAGTGATCCTCTGAAGAACCATCGGTTCACGTAAAGTCTAGTTGTTCCGTCTTTATTTCTTTTCCTCGCGTCACCAGTGACTGTAGTTTTCCTTATACATTATAAAATATGAATAAAAAAATTCTGTTAGAATAATCACTAGTTAAGATTCCTGTCATATAAAAAAAAACAAGACTTATTATAAAGTAGAAATAAACAAAGAACTGTGTGAACTGCTCGTTCAGTGAGATTTTCCTGTGGAGTGTACGGGGCAGTAAACTGCTGTTCAATACCAGTCTTTTGGAGGTAGTTTTTCAGTTCCCGTGACGTAAATTGGGTACCGTTGTCAGTGAGAAATACCTTGGGTACTCCATAACGGGCAACGATGCATTCCCGTAGGGCCTTTACGACACCTGCGGCGGTAGCCTGTCGCAGGGGTATAAGCTCGACCCATTTGGAAAAATAGTCCATCATGACCAGCAACATGGTGTACCCATGCTTAGTGCGGGGTAGCGGCCCAACGAAATCTGCACACACTAAAGCCCAAGGCTCCTCCTGGAGATGGGCCGGTTTTTGCTGTGGGGTTTTATATTGTTGGCAGAGAGCGCATCTTCGTACGTACTGGCTAATTTCACGCGACATCCCGGGCCAATAATATCGAGATGAAATTTTGTTAATGGTTTTCCGGACGCCCAAATGTCCTGCGGCGGCCTGGTCATGATTCTCCTGCATAACCTGCTCTCGCAGCGGCATCGCCACACCGAGTTTCCAGGGGGTGGTGTCTTCGTTATTTATTTCCTGGGCGGAGTGACGGTACAGCTGTCCATTGACAATGGTGAAATCGGCATGCCGTTCTGGATGGAGACGAACTTCCTGCATTTTCATTTGCAGCCACTTGCATGGAGGCGGATGGTGGACGTTCGCCATACATATTAGTGGTTACCTCGATAATGCATCTGCCACTACGTTGTTTTTTCCCTTGCGGTAACAGACCGTGTACTTATATTGTTGCAGCTCTAAGGCCCATCTGGCTAGTCGTCCCGTGGGGTTGTCTATGGAATTCAAAAATTTCAGCGATAGGTGATCCGTAATCACACTTAACGTGTTACCTTCTAGGTACGGCCGCATCTTTCGGATGGCCCAAATAATGGCGAGACATTCTTTCTCGATGGCCGAGTAGTTTTTCTCTGCCCCATTCAAATGTCTGCTGGCGTACGATATTACCCGCTCGCCGTCCTCCCGTTCCTGTGTGAGTACTGCTCCTATTCCATAGTCGCTGGCGTCCGTCTGGAGGATAAATGGCTTCAAAAAGTCCGGGCATGCCAAAACTGGGGCTTGCGTTAGCTGCGTTTTCAAATCCTCAAAAGCTTCTTGTTGGGCTTTATCCCATTTCCAATGCTTTCCTTTCTTTAACAGTTGTGTTAGCGGCTGCGTCATCTCGGCGAAATTAGGGACAAACCGCCGATACCAAGAGGCAATTCCTAGGAACCGGCGGACTTCCTTCACGTTAGTAGGTGGGGGAATGTGGATAATGGCCGCTATCTTATCGGGGTCCGTTTTGATACCCTCTGGCGTAACCACGTGTCCCAAATATTTTGTTTCGGTTCTAAAAAACTCACACTTTTCTACGTTTATTCGCAAGTTTGCTGCGCGAAGCCTTCTGAGCACCTCTTTTAAATTCTGCATGTGTTCTTCGAGAGTGGCACCAATAACGATTATATCGTCTAGGTATGCAAACGCATGTGGTTCCATGTCTGCTCCGATGACCGTGTCAAGTGCGCGCTGAAACGTTGCTGGGGCAGAATGTAGGCCAAATGGCATGACTTTCCACTGATACAAACCCCTTCCACTGACAGCGAATGCGGTATATTGTTTGCTCTCTGAGTCCAGTGGAATTTGCCAGTAGCCGTCTTTTAAATCCAGGCTAATTATGTATCGGGCGTTCCGTAAACGGTCGAGGATGGTGTCGATACGGAGCAACGGATAGGCATCAGGAATGGAGCGGGCATTAAGTTGTCGGAAATCCATGCAGGTACGCCATGTTCCTTTCTTCTTTTTGACCAGCGTAATCGGAAAACTGTAGGGACTGCGTGACGGCTCGATACATCCCTTTTCTAGGAGTTTGTTTACTTCTTCGTCAATGATGGCCTGCATGGCGGGGTTACGAGGGGCGTATCGGATTTTGATGGGTCGATCATCCCTCATGATGATCCGATGAGTGGCTATGTTGGATGGTCCTTTTAATCATTTAAACGGAGACAACTCTTGCTCCAAAAATTCTTTGATACGTTGTTCGATGCTTTCGCGACTTCGCGTTTGGGAGACCAGTTGGGTAGAATCTAGCGTAGGTGATATCATTCTCACCTGGGCCGTGACGGTATCTGCACAAGTAGTTGATTTGGCGGTCAGCCCGGCACAGCTAAATGACGCGCCCAATTTCCTTAAGAGATCCATTCCTATGATAAGTGGATCCGTAGCTTCTTGCAATACTAGGAAATTCTGCATGACGGTGCGATCACACAATGAGATGCGGCAACGGAAGGCGGACGTTACATGTCTACGGGACCCGTCTGCTAAAACTACGTCCAAAGAAGTAGGGACCATTTCTGGTGTACTGGTGGTCTGGGAAATGAAAGCCGGCCTGATGAAACTACAGGTAGCCCCAATATCCACAATGGCGTTGGTAGGTTGGCCCTCGATTAAAACTGTCGCTCGGAGCCTATTACCTTCCCAATCGAGTTGCGTAGTTTTAGTCTTTGACATGGAGTCGCGTCTACATTGGGTATGCCGCTGTCGGCGAGGTTTAGGTTTGACTTCCACGTCTTGAACCATGCGATGGAATTCTCCACGGTTCGGGTGGCTGCTCTGTGGTATGCTCTCCAATTCAACTGCGAGTGCAGTCAACTCATCTAGCGTGTTGAAATCCTTACGGCGGATGTACCACTGATAGTCGGGCAGCGAATTTCGAAAAAGTCGCTCCACCTTCTGTTCTTCGGTCAATGGCGAGTGCCTCATTAGATCCTGGAGAGCTAAAACGTAGTTCCGAAAACTTTCCCGTGGTTTCTGCACTCTTCGTCTTATTTCGTCTTCCAGCTTCTCGAAATAACGCGGCGGTAAAAAAAATGCGCTAAGATCAGCTTTAAACTGCGCCCATTTGCACCATTGCTTATTATTATGTCTTAGCCAGGATAATGCTCGGTCTCGCAACAGCTCCGGCATGACCCGGATTACTACTTTTAGATCCAGGTCGTAAATGACTGACAATTCCTCAACTCGCTCCAAAAATCCCAGAGGGTCTTTGTTGCCGTCAAATTTGAGACCCCACTTGCGGACAATTTCCATGGCCGCCAGACTATCGGCCACCGTCGCTGTACGCATCTCCTCTGGCATCGCATTTCTTGGCCCTGAATTACGTTCGCCTTCATGCGGGGTAGTAGCGAGGATTGGGATAGCTATTTGTGCCATTGGGGATACCGTGCACTTGGTGTCTTCGTACTGCTTCTGCCATTGTTGTACCTTTCCACTTAGGTCCTCGTCCATCTCGCTGGTGATAAATTTCGCGAGGCGCTTCCGTAGTTCGTCTACGGTTCCTTCCGCATCCTGGTCGCACTGAGTTAGATATTGCTGCAAGTCTTCCTTCTTTAAGGAATATATCCACGTGGTCTTTACCATCTTAGCTCCGGTAGCTGATGATATTTATCAACCTTACTGGCAGCGTTGCTGGGCTCGTTCTCAACCAAACAAACTGCTATTCTTAAGCAGTTTAGTATTTATCAAAAAAAAAACTGTGAACTACAAGAGCCCCTTTTTGCTTGTTGTTTTTCCTTTTTATGATATAACAGGAACAACACAAAGCAGGAATGGGCCAAAAATGATTGGCAAAACACAAAACAATAAAAGAAAATAATTGGGTGACCTTAATTGGACAGAAAAAATATGTCCCTGCTCGGGCGCCAATGACAGCCAGAGACCAAGGTTTTTACCGAAAAATATGACAACAGTATGGCTATACATGTTAGGAAGGAACTATATTAAAAACTATCAAATCTGTA
Organism: Gymnosoma rotundatum; assembly: GCA_916610165.2. NCBI lineage: Eukaryota > Metazoa > Arthropoda > Insecta > Diptera > Tachinidae > Gymnosoma > Gymnosoma rotundatum. The sequence goes on from OU744337.1 coordinate 62,964,115, forward strand.
AAGAAATCAAGCCACCTAATTATGAAATGCAACCTAAAATAAGTGAAGAAGTACAGACCTATCATCGGTTTCAGAAAATCTATATAGATTTCGTAGGCAAGTACCCTCGTTCGAGCTACGGTAATGCATATGTACTTGTTAATATGGACAACTTCTCAAAATTTGTGTTCCTTAAACCTATAAAAAAGGCTACGTCCAAAATAGTTATTGACTACCTATTTCATACCTTCGGCAATCCAGAAATTTTTCATTCAGATAAGGGAAAACAAATTATATCCCAAGAATTTATAAAATCACATACATGAAAACCACTGCTTATGCCCCACAATCCAATGGGTCTGAAAAAATAAATCAATCCGTTTTGTCGGGAATAAAGGCTTATTTGATGAATGATCATAAGAAATGAAATGAACACATATCTAAAATTGAATGACATCTACGCTCAGTTAGACAAGAGTCCATAGGTGTAAGTCCTTATATGGCCCTTTTAGGTCAACAAATGTTTAACTCTGGTTCCGATTACGCGTTAGCAAGAACAATAAATTCTCTGATAATGAATTTGAAATAATAGATAGAAAAGATTAAATCCAAATTATAGGAGCAAATGTAAAAGAAAACGTACATAAATCATTCGAGGAAAATAAAGGACAGTATAGCAAAAGGAGTAGTGATAAGCGATTTATTGTAAAACAAGAAGTATATCTAAGGAATTTTGTACAGAGTGTAGTCCAGTTTTTTTATACGCCTGTGATATACATATTTTTTGTGCTGGTCCCATCTGCGTCGTGCAATATCTAAAATAATATGGAAATTTGAAACAAGGTACCAGATTCAAAATACTATATAATTAAATTCCTTCTCGTAAGATAACGTCCATGTTAAACTATAAAACAATAAAAATAAAGGCTACGTTGCTATCATTAACTCCCAAACCTCCTAGATCGTTTAATTTAGTACGGTCATCTGAAAATATAAATTAAAACAGAATAACTGATTTCAATTATCTGTCTACAAGTATGATATTCATTTTGATGTGACAAAGTGTTTTACTTTAAAATATTATTAGAATATTTCATAACAAATTTTCCAGGGTTAATCAAGGTTGGGAATCCTTACCAAACATATTAGTTCTCAATTTATATTAGAAAAAAAAATTTACTTTTATCAGTTTAATTAAGAGTAACTCAGGAAAAAAATATGATTAATGTGTTTTAGTGGCCACATTTCTTTACTACGATGAAAGATTTAGTGGTTATACTACTCATGAGCTGCGAAAAAATCACCCAACATTTTAAATCAATGTTCGTCGAGATGATTCTGCAAGTATGTAGCAGTATGACTTATTTTATAATTTAAAGTGGTCAGAAATGAGTAACATAGTACAAGAGTATGTTCGTTTTATATGTAGGAAAATGAAATTATTAATTTTCATAATTAAAGATTGTTTGTTTAATCGTTACTTAGGATGCATGACATGGGTATAAGCTTACCTAAAAGAAACTATAAATCCGCCATCAATCGGCTAACCGTGTAACTTATGTTGAGTTAAAAATTTTTGGATTGTTATTGCAATGTAGCACGACCATTTCCATAGAACTTTTTTTGGAATTGCCGCGACACTAAAATATCTTTATATATTTTTACCATTTTGGTTTAAATTTCTAATATCACACACATCTTATACAATATTTGTTTTTGCTCTTCATATAAAAATATTCACTAACACTTGCTACGCACCACTATTAAAGATTTACATATATGCTCTATTAAGTTTTTAAGAGTTATAAAAAATTCTGGTTCAGACACGAGTTATGCATAGAGTAAAGGCCTAATTACTCTTACGTAAATGTTGCGGAAACGTTAAAGTCGCGAATTAGATAATAGCGTAAAGAAAATAAAATTATGTAATGAATTTTTTTTTTTACTTTTTCATACGTAAAAATTATTTTTTTTGTAAAAATTATCAATTATATACATATGTGCATACAAAGTTAACATTTAAAAATAATAAAATTTCTATATATTGTATTTAAAAACAAAACGACAGTGAAAATAGTTTCTACAGCATTTAGAACATGCAAGGTCTCACCACTTTTAACATATCGCACTTGATCAACAATAGGGTATCAACTCAAAATTTTTGAAATATTACTTTTTTCAAAAAATCAGATAACAACATCAATATCTATCTACTGTAAATATTTCAACGTATTCCGTTTACTCTTTCATCTCGAAAACCACTTTTGAGACCATATTCATGTTAATGTAGTGATTACCTTTGTTTCAACAAAAAGGTATTATTTCGAGTTAATACAAAAGTTAACATGGAACTGATTCGTAAATTTTCATGAAAAAGGTATTATTTTGAGTTGAGTCTCTTTTCAATTTGGTTTTATTTTGAGTTGATACTGTCTTGTTGATAAAATTTGTTCATTTATAATCGAAAAATTTCAGAAAAATGGTATTAATTCAAAAAATTGATTTTTTTTGCAATACTTGCAAAGATTTCTAGAAAAAACGATGTAAATATTTTTTTATTTTTCTTATGGTATATTTGAATTTTTAAATTCTGTTAAAATTTGGCCACAAACAGTTTTTTGACTCTACTGAAAATTTTAAAATTTTGAGTTAATACCCTCTTGTTGATCAAGTGCGATATATGAAATCGCAATTGGGGAAATTTTACTTCATTATATAATGGAAATTCTAATGCACGCTAGATATTTTAAATTAAAGTATTTTATAAGCACATATGTATGTATAATATACGTTGTATAAATATGTACATTGTAAAAAAATAATTGTAAATTATAATCTTTTGAAATTTTACCAAAACGAGAATTTTTCATATTCTTCTTAGTTTTCAAAATAATTTTAATTGTTTTTTTTTTGCTGCTGATTTTTATTACATTTACAAGCTGTCTGCTATACCTGTAACCACTGAATTTAATAAAGTTTCTTAATAGTTTTCAAATCGTTGCATTACTGAAGTACGTTTTATGGTGCCGAAACCCGGGACTCTATCGACTCTAGATAGTAATATATTAAAAATTTATTTACGTAAACCTCGCTCTACAAAGTAATATTCATACTCCTCCTACGTGATTATAATATCACCTTTGCGATCTTCAAACTATATGTGAACAATGATTCTCAGCGATATTGGTTTGTATAGTAATTTCTGATTTACAACATATTACACGTCTTTGTTGGTGCTGTATAAAATGGATACATTCTAACTAACATTGAAACTCAAAACAAGCAAATCAATATTTGCAAAAAATATTAAAGATTGTTGAAAGAAAGCCATGGAAAAAAACTTACAAGAGGCTACTTACAAACTTAACTTAAAGAAACTGAGATAACCTATAAAAATTTTAGGGATTGTCATGAACAAATATGCGAAGTTATTAATGAAAACCCAATACTTGAAAGTGATGTGCCATATTTGACAGAAGACTTTTATTATGTGTGTTTTGGCAATTAATTGTTACTCAAATCAAAAGTTTTAAATTTATTGAATGAGGCAACATTTTTACACCAGAATATGTCCAGCACCTTTGCATCCACATCTATGCCAAATGCTTCATTTACTTCCAGTGCAAGATTACCAAAAATTGAACTTCCATATTTTAATGGCGAATATATTGATTGGATTCCCTATCGCGACATGTTTATTACGTTGGTGTACAAAACACGTCTCTTTCTGGTATACAAAAATACTTCTACCAGCTTCTGAAAATAATTAATCCGCTGCTTGGAACGCACTGGAAGAAAGTTATCACAACACCTGAAAAATATTGCAGCAAATTTTAAAGCGATTGTTTAATATACCAACTTCAATTAAAACTATTAAAGAGCTGCTCGATACAACACGTTCATCAATATCATTGTTAAAAGCGCTTGATATTAATGTGGAGAAGTGGGATGCTATTTTTATTTTCCTTACGAGTCAAAAACTAGATAATCCAACGAGAAAGGAGAGGGAACAGTCCATAAAAACCTTAAATAGGATTCCTTCAATCGCAAGTACGCTTAAATTTCTTGAAACATCTTTTCGCACTCTATAATCAGTAGAAGAAGCTCATAACACAACAAAATCTGAAAAAAAATGTTCATAAAATTCCTCTGCAACAAAAGTTTCACAGAAAAGTTTTTAGTGTTAATAACACCACAGTCAAAAGTAATTTCTGCCCTTGCTGTCAGCATTGACATCGTATTTACAAACGTTTTAAATTGTCATCACTGTCTCCAATAGAAAAACTATCTGTAATACAATAGATTAATATTTGCATGATTATATTTACATGATAGCCACAGCGTAAATCAGTGTACATCAAAAGCCCGCTGCCAAAAATGTTCACAAAAGCATCACACTATTTTACATAGTTCCTTCTCTACTGAGAATAAACAAAAACAACAACATGCTAACGCGCAGTCAACGTCAAAACAAGAGACTAATCAAAATGTATTGCGCAACTTTCAAACCGATGATCAGGTTTGTTCTCATGTTACTTCACATTCTGTACAAATAAAATATAAAAAAGAATGTTTACTGCAAAAGCTTTAGTTGATCCAGGCTCTCAAGCATCATTTTTAACAAATGAAGAAATATTCTTACAGTCTTATTCACAAAAATTTTAAACTGCTTAATAAGAGGTTAATAAGAAAAAATCGCTAAAGTAGTATTCACAAACGCTTAATAGAACTATAAGGCTCTTATTAATCAGTAATAAATTTCAAATATTTAATGTAGCAGTTATCCTTCTTTAAACCTTTAATAAGTCGGTATTTCTGTTTTAAAAAGCATTTTTCCCGTAGAATTTGTGAAAAAATGTGAAAAACTATTAATAAAAAAATACAACGAATATAAAAAATTTAATTTCTACAATAGGTAAGTTCTTAAAACATACTTATATATAAATGCAAATATTTCATAAAACGGAAAATTATTGCAGATACTCTTGCCCAAATGGCCAAGGATGAGATAGAGTTAGATAAAAGAGGCTGTGGAACTTCAGCCAAGTTACTGGTTTTGGTTGCTTTGCGTTGTTGGGGCCGAAGAGAGGTAAATATGCGAGGCGAATAGTTGTAGTTACTTACGAAACACATTTTATGTTCAGTGGCATGACTGCCGAATCTTTAATTTGTCAGTTATCAAGCAAATTTTTAAAAAATGGCGATTTAAGAGGACGCTTGTTAGGTAACTTCGGGTATATTTCACAACAATATGTATTTATTTACACCATTTGAGAGCACAAAATGCAAATAAAATCAAATACAATAACACCCAAATTATTTTGGGGTTTATAAGATGGACATGGTTTATTAGATACACTTACAATTAGTCTTTCAAATGCAAAAAATTTTGTTATCACTTCATCTGTTTTGCACACTATTGCAATTAAATAAACGGTACGTTTCCAGGTAATTAATATAAAATTAACTATTAATATTTGGAAAAAATATGTTTAGAATAGAGAAAATATCATAATTTAATTAATTGTTCTTTCATAATTAAAGCATTGTATTTTATTGATTTGAAAAATGAAATAATAAATAAAAAATTCACAAACTTGTATTATAAATAAACAAAATAATATAGTGATGTTAAAACAGTAATGCCGAGCTCGGTATTGGATACTTTTTTGTACTCGTTCAGTGAATCATTGCATAAAGAAAGGTTTAACACCAATTTTTATGTTATTTTAAAATCATTTCTGATGTGCAATAATAAATAATAATAAAATAATGATAATTTAAGTTATATTAAATATTATTATTGTTGATTTTTATATTCTTTTTTAATTATATAAACATTATTCAGGTATTTGGTTCATTGTTGTATGCATCACTAAACGTAAATTGACATATAATATGACATGATGTTGCCAACATTAAACTACAACAGTATTAAAATCGTTTAATAGTTAATTTTGCGTTATTAAACGTTTGTGAATAAAAATTCTTATTAATGGTTAATATAACATAAAGTGTTTAATAACTAAAGTACACATTAGGCTTACTATAAGAAATTTTTGTGAATAAGACTGTTAGTGTATAAATAATTATATCAAAGTATATTTTTAACCGACTTCAAAAAAAAAAAGGACGTTATACAATTCGGCGGAATGTTGCTCTTTTTTATATTTGTGCCTCCTGAATTCAATTATTTCTTATCCGATTTTAAAAATTTTTGGTAATATGATAGATTATGCTTACAGATTGGTTCCGTTTTAAAAACAGTTCATAATCTTAAAAATTAAAGGCTGTCCCCATACAACATACATATCTTTTACGTGTATTATGAACTGTAAAGAGCGATTCTGGAAAATTTAAAATGACTGCGTATTACTATGGCCCCAAAAGCAAAAAATTATACAAAAATAAATCTAAAAATTAAAGGGTGCTGCCATAATTGATATAAATTTACTTATATGGGCCTATCTTTTGAACCGTTATAGACAAACGCTTGCAAATTGGACAGAATGTCGATTGCTATGGCCGTTATAGTAACAAGTATTAATATTAAGAATTGTAGATTAAAGGGTGCGCCAATAGTTCATTTAATTTGATGTATATTGCCATACTTTAACACTTAAAGACAGACGCTTGGAATTTACAACGAACCTGCATTGGTAAGTCCGCTATAACAACAGGTATAAAATATGGATTTAGGAGTTAAAGGGTGTTCCAATAGTAGATGTAATTTCGAGCGTGTGATAGTATTTTTGAACCGTTTTAGACCGAACGCTAAAACTGAAAAGGGACCTGTATTGCTAAATGCGCTATATCATGGAGTTTATAATTTTAATTTAGAAATTAAAGGGTGTCGCATAATTGATGAAGATTTACTTATATGAGCCTATCTGTTGAACCGTTTAAGACAAACGCTTGCAAATTGCACAGAATGTCGATTGCTATGGCCGTTATAGTAACAAGTATTAATATTACAAATTATAAATTAAAGGGTGCGCCAATATTTTATTAAATTTGATGTATATGGCCATACTTTTGAACAGTTGTAGACAGACGCTTGAAATTTACAACGTACCTGTATTGCTAAGTCCGCTATAACAACAAGTATAAAATTTCGATTTGGATGTTAAAGGGTTTTCCAATAGTTAATGTAATTTTGTGTATGTGACCAAACTTTTAAACCGTTAAAGACAGAACGCTGAAACTTAAAAGAGACCTGTAATGCTAAATCCGCTATACCAAGGAGTTTATAATTTTTTTTTTCGTAATATTCATTTATTTGCAATCTATTTTCCACAGAAACATTAAGCAAATTTTATAAATTTTAAAATGATTTAACTTATTGAGCTCCAGTGAACTCAATAAAAATATATACTCGTAAATACACACATATATATATAAACTTATACTATTTTCTGAAAGGGAGATCAAGTACGTGATGTCTCTTGAGCCTTCTAATTTCATCTGAATCATTTAAAAGATTTATGGCTAAACTATTTGGATGATGACTTAGTCTATAAAGATATCTATCACTATAATTATTAATTTCCTCTTTGATCGTAGTTATACCAAGATCCCGATGTATTACTTCGTTTTTGACAAACCATGGAGCATTAACAATAATTCTTAACGTTTTGGATTGATACCTTTGAAGAATCTCTATATTTGAGTTACTAGCAGTTCCCCAAAGCTGAATACCGTACGTCCAAACTGGTTTTAGTATCGTTTTGTATAACAACAATTTATTTTCATCAGTGTTAACGTTGATTTAGGCCCTAAAAGCCAAACCTTTTTTTTTTTTTGATTTATAATTTAACTGTTTCCGCTTTGCTTTAATATGTTCACTCCATGTTAATCGTCTATCTAGGAGAAGTCCTAGATATTTTACATTTGTAGTTTGTGGAAGAGTGATTCCGTTAAGTGTTACTGGAGGGCAATCGCCTTTTCTCAATGTAAATGTTATGTGGGCAGATTTTTCTGAATTTACCTTTATGTTCCATTTGTTCAACCATTCTTGAATAAGATTTAATCCATTTTGTATAAAAAGGGAAGCTTCCGAAGGTATATCCCTAGAAGCCATTATAGCTGTGTCATCAGCATACGTCGCTATCGTCAAACCATCTACTGCTGGCATATCTGAGGTATAAATTGTGTAAAATACCGGTCCCAAAACGCTTCCTTGTGGAACCCCTAATTGAATTAATCCAAAGGAAGATTGGTCATTGTTTACTCTAACATAGAATTTTCTTTCACTTAAATAGTACTTCAAAAGAATATAAAAAGGAGCTGGAAGTAACTTTTTAAGTTTATACAATAGACCTGAATGCCACACTCTATCAAATGCTTGTTGTACGTCCATAAAAACTGCCGAGCAGTATTTTTTTGTTTCTAATGTGTTCGATATGACGTCTACAATCTTGTGACATTGTTCTGGAATACCGTGCTTATGTCTGAATCCAAACTGATGTTCTGGAATTATGTTATTTGATTCTAAAACAGGCAACATCCTTTCCAATAATAATTTTTCAAAAATTTTAGAAAAAATTGGTAGTAAACTTATAGGTCTATATGAAGTAACTAAATGTTCATCTTTGTTTGGTTTTGGAATCATGATGATTTCTGCGTACTTCCACTGAGAAGGAAAATAACTTAATCTTAAAACAGAGTTAAATAATGTGGTTAAAAATAGTTTAGCTTTCTTAGGTAATGATTTTATCATTTTGGAGGAAATACCACCATAACCTGGACTTTTTTTGTGATTAAGATTAATAATAACTTTTTCAACGTCGGCGGGGGAAATATGTTTAATCGGAAAACTCATTAGACAAGCAATATCGTGAAATTTATCAATTTCCTCTTTATCTGTCTGTTGGTTTAAGCTAAATGGTTGGAAAACGGTCTCCAGATGTTCCTTAAATGTACTAGCTTTAGATTGATCAGATCTATGCCATCTTCCATTATAATCTTTCACAGGTACATTTCTTTTGGTTGGGTGCTTAAGATATTTTGTCGCTTTCCATAGGTTATACTTATCACTTCGCGTCGAATCTAACTTTTTTAAGAAATCACATACGGACTCATTTTTAATTTCTTTCATACGCCTTTTTAAATAATTCGATGCATTATTGTAATTCGTCTTATCCAAAGGGTTTCTGATAGTGTGGTATATTCTACGCAATTATCTTTTATTTCTTAAAAGGTGCCTGATTTCATTGGATAACCTTACATTATTCCCATTTGGTGATAAATTCAATGGTGTAGATACGAATGTTGCCTCGCAGATTAGCTTAGAAAATGTTTCTATGTCGTCTTCCAATTCATAAGCTGTTTTTATTGAAACATTGAGATTAATATTACTTTCTATGTAAGATGCAAATTGCTGGATGTCAGTTTTTTCTGTAAATATTTTATGCTTTGCAGCCTGAAGCTCAATATGAGTATCGTAACAGACTATGAATGGGGTATGATCTGAACTTAGATCGTCACTATCTAAAATATCTAGTAGCGATCTTGATATGCCATTAAATATTACAAAATCCAAAAGGTCTGGAATTTTGTTTGTGTCACTTGGCCAATATGTGGGCTTACCGGTTGAAAGGGATGAGTAGTTGTTCCTTCTGATGCATTTAAATAGCTCTTTTCCTTTTGGTGCCTTTTGCTAAACGTGACCCCCACCATGGGTGTTTAGCATTAAAGTCTCCACCAACGATGAATTTTGAACCAATCTTACTAAAAAAAGTCTTCATATTGCTGACAACTTACACTATGTCGTGGTGGAAAGTAAATAGCAAAGACATTAAGAAAGTAATTATCACATCTAACTTTGATACCAGCTGCTTGTAAATATAGTTCTTCAAATGGTTCCAATACTTCATATTTTATAGCAGATTTTACTAGAATTGCTGCACCCCCATGAGCTTTATTATCGGGATGGTAAGCTACAATGGTATCAAATCCATTTAATTTAAAGTAAGTTTTTGTTGTAAACTGTGTTTCTGATATTAAAAATATATCAATGTTGTTACTTTTAATAAATAATTAGTTTCGTTTTTATGATTAGAAAGCCCATTAGCATTCCATATTGCTATCCTAAAATTTATTTGCATAATTTAGTCATTATGACTGTCATCATATTTTCAAGATTTTCAATCAACTTTTCTAATTTCTCTAGTCGAGTTAAATAATTAGAATCAGGACTTTTAACTGCTTCGGAATATGACACATTGAAATGTTTGTTGCGTTGGCTTGTAAAATTACCATTTAAATTTGGATAATCATTTGAATTTATGGTGAAATGGTTCGGATTCTGAGATGTTGAAAAACGATTTTGTCTTGACGGTCTATTTGAGATAAGATCTTGATAAGCTTTGCATCCTTTGTAATTTGCGGTATGATTATTTAAACAATGAACACAACGCGGAGGTGTTTCAAGAGGTTTTTTGCACTCGGAAGTTGGATGATCCATGCCACATTTAACGCATCTGTAAGGCTTTTTGCAATACGATTTAGTGTGCCCAAATTGTTGGCAGCGGTGACATTGAACTAAATCGTTTGTCCTTAATGGTGGCTCGATTTTGACCAAAGTATTGTTTATATGTTTAATATCATAAATTGTTTTATTATTTGTATTTGGATCTAAATCCACGAAAAACATTGATAAAGGTTCTTTTGTCACACGACTTTTAGCATTAACTACAGCTCTAACTTGATGACCTAGTAATAATAATTCTGCTTTTATATCTGCTATTGGTGTTGTATGAAGCTGATAGGTATGAAAACTAATTTTTGACTCATCTAAATATTTAATAACTTTGCGATAAGAGTCCACTGTTTTAATCATTAAACGTACCTGACCCTCCCTGAAAGATTTATAATTGAATTCATCAGCAGTTATTAAATTACAAATCTTTTTAAGCATAATACTAATATTCTGTACATTTGGTATATAAATTGGTGGCGGTTGTGGTGTTGCTTCAGCGGCTTCACATTCTTCATCATCTATACTAAGGGCTGCATATTTATTGCTGGTTGATGTGCTATGCTCGCAAGATAAATAAATTCTTTTATGTTGATGTACTTTAGGTGATTCAAGTTGCTTGCGTTTTGTTGTTGCCAAACTATATCATTATCGTCGCTACCCCTTTCACTGAGGTCTAGTTCACCAGTTTCCATACTGGTAGTGTTTTTAGTTTTTACACATTGGTTTAAAAAAAAAGCACTTAGTGAGTGTTATAATTATTGTATGCAAAAATAATAACAAATGTTTTGTGTGCTGTTGTTGTCACAAAAAATTTGTGCAAATACACTTTAGTATTGTACAATACTTCTGTTGTTGCACTTTTGTTTAATCTTTGTTTGTTTTAATATAAAAAAAAAATATTTTTGTTTGTTTGTTTCTTGTTTTCTATGGATTAGTGTTAATCCCTTAATGGAATGTTAATCCCTTTGTTTTTAACTTTAAACAAGTGATTTGTTTTTTTTTATTTTTTATTTTTGTTTTTATTTATTTTCAATTTCAAAATTAATACACAATTATGATGTCTGATCACAACCACGGCTGCACAAAGACGGATATTATGAGTTTATAATTTGAATTTAGAAATTAAAGGGTGTCTCATTATTGATGAAGCTTTACTTATGTGAGCCTACCTTTTGGACCGTTAAAGACAAACGCTTGCAAATTGGACAGAATGTCGATTGCTATGGTCGTTATAGGAACAAGTATTAATATCTAGAATTATAATTTAAAGGGTGCGCCAATAGTTCATTTAATTTGATGTATATTGCCATACTTTTTAAATGTTATTGACAGACGCTTTGAATTTACAACGAACCTGTATTGGTAAGTCCCCTATAACAACAAGTATAAAATATGGATTTGGAAGCTTAAGGGTGTTCCAATAGTTGATGTAATTTCAAGCGTGTGGCCGTACTTTTGGAACGTTATAGACAGTACGCTGAAACTTAAAAGGGACCTGTATTTCTAAGTCCACTATATTAACGAGTTTATAATTTGAATTTAGAAATTAAAGGGTGTCCCATAATTACTGTAGATTTACTTATATAGGCCCATCTTTTGAACCGTTATAGAAAAGCGCTTGTACATTTGACGCAATGTCGATTGCTATGCCCTTTATAGTAACAGCTGATAATATTAAAAATTATAAATTAAAGGGTGCACCAATAGTTTATTTAATTTGGTATATGGCCATACTTTTAAACAGTTGTGGATAGACGACTGAAATTTACAAAGAACCTGTATTACTAACTCCTCTATAACAACAAATATAAAATTTGGATTTGGAAATAAATGGGTGTCCCAATAGTTGATATAATATGGTGTATGTGACCGGACTTTTGAACCGTTATAGACAGGCAGCTGAAATTTACAAGGAATATTTTTTGCTTAGTCTGCTATAATAAGAAGCTTATAATTTAAATTTAGAAATTAAAGGGTGTTCTCAAACTTAATGTGATTTGATCTATATGGCCGTATTTTTTAAACCGTTGTATACAAACACCTTAATTTTAGACAGAATATCCACTTCTTTAGCAGCACTTGATTACCTATACGAATTATGCTTGTTTTCGCGTTTCTGCCAAACGTTTCTGCCGCTTTTACTTTTTCCTTCATCTTATGTTTGCATGCCATTTTGTATGCGCGCTGAATTCGGTATTTGAGGATTTTAGATAGTCATAGGTACTATATAAGGGAGTACTAACCTTAACCCTCTAGTGCGCAGTGATGCAAATTTGAATCATACCGAATATCCCTCTGTAGCTTTAAAATTTGAAAACAGTTTTATGTAAATGTTCGGTATATGTTTTCTCCATTTAATAGACGTCGTTTTCTCTGCTTTTGAAGTACCGTTGTAGCACCATTGAATTATTGTGCAATTTTGAAGTGCCTGCTCATTCGTTTGTTGTGCGTAGAGGAAACAGTGTGTTTTTCTGACCTTAAAATTTAACTAAGTTCAACAGGTTTATAAACAGTTGTGATTTTTACATAAGTTACACTCTTTTTTTATTACAATATTATAGTGTGTATTGTTTTTTTATGGTAAGTACTTTGCGCTAAATGCGCAATGATGCAAATTTGCATCAAAGGATTTTTCGCCTCCTGCGCCCTTATAAATGAAAATTTTACAAACTGCTAGAACAAAAGTTTGTTTTTAAACCATTTCCTTTCGTTTAAGTAGTATTTTATTTAATTTGGTTTTCTTGCGCACTAGAGGGTTAAGATTTGACGGTAAAGGCGTGTCAAAGCCATAGAGCACTCTGAATGAAGTCTGGTTGGTATCTGCATGATCTGTATTGATCCATCCTCCTTCGCAAAACTCCTTAGATATTCAGCTAGTGGTCGATGGCTCCTTTCCAGTGACCCTTTTGCTTGAAGGTGGTATGGAGTGGTATATGGTTTCTTTATTCTTAAAAGTTAGCGGACACTTCTGAAGAGCTTTAAAGTTAAATTTTTGCCATTGTCAGTGATTAGTTTTGGCGCAATACCATACTTGGTTATGACTTCACTGTAGCATCGACAAAGCATCTTAAAAGGTTAGAATGTATTTGTTGCCTGCAGTGGTTGTTGGCAAAAGGCCCACCATGTCCATATAAACCTTTTCAAATAGTCTTTGCAGTGTGTCTGTTAACACCATTTGTTCTTTGCCGACTGGCCCGCACTTACTTTTCTGGCATTTTTGCATACTCGTCTGTAATTGCAATAAAGTTGAGAATACTCTTCTACTGTCGTTAAAACAACATGATTTTTTAGGTCTTTTTCAACACTTCCAAATACTCTATAAGCTGGTAAAAGGCTATGTCCTCTTACTAGGAATGTTAAAGCGATAGGTTGTACATAAAAGGGTGATTTTGTTTCGAGCCAAAATAAAATAGTTCCAACAATATTAGAATTCTTGTTTTGACCGCCGCATCCATCGCAAAAAAAGCAATTAATACATTTCAAACTGATAGCATTTAAGTAAAGAAGCAAGGTAGAACCAACATCCTCGACCAGCCTGGTTTTCAGTCCAACAATCAAATACCAGTCTCTTGCTATCAATATCTTAACCGCAGGCATTACACATATGATTTAAATTAAATAACATGACGTCTAGGACAGTAGTTAAAAATGACAGGACCGGCATAGCGAATCCTAATAATGGTCGCAAGTTTTACCCCAGGTGGTACACCAAGGCAATATAACTTAGAAAAGAGAGTGAACACAACGACTGACAATATGAAAATGACATTAAATATTTTAAAATTATTTTCCAATTAACACCTGTGATGAACAAATGTACAACCATACGGTTACCAAATCAAATTTCCATGTCTACTAGTTCGGCATAGGTACCCAAATGATATAATAAGGTGTAGTATACTATTTGGTGTGGAACCAATGATCATTTTATCTAGACTAAGCAAACTGACTATATGAACCGACCGCAAATAAATCAGAACCTCAAGAGATCTGCTGGCGAATCCTTTCAGGGACCAATTAGCAAATTGCAGCGAAACTTTCATATAACTAAGGGTAGTGAGGTAAACGCAACTCCTCCAAATGACGAGCCGGACTATGTCGAAGATTATATGCAACAACTTCCGGATGAACTAGTTAATGCAAAACTGTGCAATGACGAACAACTAGACGACATTGGGCCAGTTATTAATTTTTTCGAGGAAAAAATGAGGCGCAGTTATTACGAAACAGCATTACAAGACAATCTCGGTCTCTCTACAAGCCTTCTACTTGGGTTGTAACAAAAAACTATGACTTTTCCGGGAAAAAGAACTTTAGACTTGTTGCGGACTTTAGAAGGTTGAACGCCATAACAATAGCAGATAAATATCCTATCCTATATATTAACGACGTACTTGCTAAACTTTGAGGAAATAAATATTAACCTGTCTTGAATCTTACAAGGGGGTTTCACCAGATTTCTGTTAGGGTAAAGGAGAAAGAAAAGACCGCCTTTTCAGTTAATAACGGAAGGTATGAATTCACTCGACTACCCTTTGGGCTGCAAAATGCCCGAGCAATTTTCCAAGGGACGCTGGATGACGTCAGTTCATCGACAAAACGTGTTATGTCTACGTGGACGATATTATTATTTTTAGTAAGGACGAAAAATCCTATCTAAATCACGCAAGTGAGGTATTTAAAACATTGAAACGAACTCACATGAAATTTCAAGTGGATTAGTGCGAACTTTTTAAACGATAGGTATAATTTCTGGGTTTTATAGCTACAAAAGAGAGAAATAAAGCGAAACCAAAAAAGGTAGAATCGATAGTGAACGTCAGTTATCCAAAAACCTTAAGGAGCTTCATTCTTTCCTAGGTTTAACCAACTACTATAAGCATTTTATTAAAGGCTGCGGAAGATTATGCGAAACCTCTTACGATATTGTTAAGGGGAGAAGCAGTACGAGTATCTAAATCCTCATCTAGCCGTACTAAAATAATTCTGAAGAGAAGCTTTCGATGATTCGAAAAATGTATTGGCGTCAATGGAGGTAATTCCGACATACTTTAATATTACTAGCGATAACTAGCTATCGTTGCCATACTTAGTGAAAATGATAAACCGATTGCTTTTATTTCCAGGAAATTTAGCAAAACTGAAGAGAATTACGCCATGAACAAACACAAAATTATGGCTACTATTTGGGCCCTTAAGTCATTAAAAAAAACTTGTACCGGTCCAGAAAGGTTATTATTTACACCGACTATCAGCCATTAACATACGAGCTTAGTAGTAACAACCATAACCAAAAAATTTAAAAGTGGAAATGAATTTTAGATGAGTACAACTGGAAAAAGGGTACAGTGAAAATAAGCTAGTTACAATTCTCTAAAGGTACCTCAATCCATCTGTAATTAATGGTAATAAAACGGCAGAGAACGAAATTTATACCCATATTTTTGGTCGTATAGTTTTTGGTATAGTTGCGCCTTGGTATAGTTGGGCCTTAACATCTATAATATGGATAAGCTAACTTTAGCTTATGTCAAAAATCCAATGAAAAGTCTGTCAAATGCTTATGTACTATATTAAAGAAATTTAGGTGACTACAATGTACTTACATAAATTTAGTAACTTATTTGCCACAGTTGCACATTTATGTTTAATTCGTACTTTTGCCAAAAATAATTTCTATTATAAATAAACAAAATTTTAAAACGAAAAGGCTTTAGGAATATAACATTTACATACACATTTACATTTTTTGGTTCATGTTCTAAGATAAATTTTTTATAAAAAAAAATACAAGTTATTTTCTGTTTTGTGGCCAACCGTACTAAAAAATGCATCGTAGTTCATCGCTTATATCGTATACATATGTGTGTATAAATAAAAATTTAATATTAATTTATTATATTTGTTAAAAATTGGCCAGAAACAATACAGTTCAGCTAATTCTTTTGAAGTGTAATGACGTGTTTAATCTTGGTACTAAAAGAACTTAAAACAAAACTTAAAAGAATTTTACAACAAAACAAAACTGTTAGGAGGAAGAGAAATTCCAATTGATAATAACAATCGATTTACCAGTAACATCGAAAAGTGTAATTTAATAGCCTAAACATTTTAAAACAATCATTCAAATTCTTTTACGAGGGCTGCTATATATATTTCTGGCCTGGCAACACTGAGTGCTGCCAAGTGCAATCTGATATTTCCATTTTACAGTTTCTCATTTTTAAGCATAATCGTACTCAAAACGTTTTGAAGTACGACCATTATTTGTGTTGTTTACAGTGACTTGAAAAAATTAATATAGAAAAAAATGGAATTAACTCGTGAAGATTTTCGTGCCATCATTTTTCACAACTTTCGACGTGGATTATCACGACAAGAGTGCACTGATGAACTTAAATCTTTGTATGGCGATGAAGCACCATCCTATAGCACTGTGAAAAATTGGTATTATGAATTTAATCGTGGCCGAAGCTCGCTCAAAGACGAATTCCGTGAAGGTCGTCCAAAAACGGCTGTTGTGCCAGAGAACACTGATGCCGTCCGTCAACTCATAATGCAAGATCGACATGCAACATACCGAGAGATAGAGACATCCTTAAATATTTCTTCTACCAGCATATATTCGATACTGCATGAACACCTGGCCGTAAAAAAGGTTTGTTCTCGTTGGATCCCGCACAATTTGAAAGTCGCTTAAAAAAAGGCTCGTGTCGATTGGTGCAAAGAAATGTGGCAAAAATACAATTGCGGTGCTTCAAAAGGCGTTTATAAGATCGTCACAGGTGACGAATCATGGATCTATGCGTATGAGCCCGAAACTAAACAACAATCGACCGTGTGGGTCTTCAGAGACGAGCAAAATCCAACGAAAGTTGTTCGTGGAAGAAGCACTTCGAAGCAAATGGTCGCCTGTTTCTTCTGCAAAACTGGTCATGTGGCGACTGTTCCGCTTGAGGAACATAGGACGGTCACTTCTGAGTGGTACACTACAATTTGTTTGCCTGAAGTCATCGGAGAAATTCGAAAAACCAACAAGAGAAGACGAATCATTGTTCACCATGACAATGCGAGCTCTCACACATCGGCTCAAACCAGAGCGTTTTTGACCGGCCAAAACGTCGTGGGCGATCAAGAAACCGCCTTACAAGTAATGGAAACACTTCGTTCTTTTAGACATTGTACCATTAACGTCACTGATGATATGCTTATAACTAATTCCCAAATAAAAGATATCATTAAAAATCTCAAATCGAAAAAAGCCCGGGTGTTGACGGAATTAGTAACAAATGCCTAAGATTTCTTCCTAAAAATCATTTTAATATTAAACTGCAATTTTCAACGCTTGCCTTTAAAATCCCTAAGATTTCTTCCTAAAAATCATACCAATATTTAACTGTCATTTTCAACGCTTGCCTTTAAAACAGCTAAAGTTATTCCAATATGGAAGCCAAACAAACCTTCAAAAAGCCCATCATCATATCGCCCAATAAATTTTATTGTCCTCGATAGGCATTTTTCGAAAAAAAAAAATCATCAATGGAAAACTAATGCTCTACATTAAATCGAACGAAATATATCCTCACCAGCAGTTAGGGTTTCACAGAGAACATAACACATCTCAACCTCTAGTTAGAATTAAGAACATATTAACTAATAATTTTGCCCTTCAAAAATCGACGGGAATGGTGCTGCTGGATGTCAAGACAGCCTTTGATTCTGTTTGGCACGAAGGACTAATTTATATAATGATAGATTTTAATATACCTGGTTTTTTAATTATGATAATTCAAAGTTTTCTAACTGAGCTTTCATTTAAAGTTCACATTCATCGTGCTTTTGCTTATCCCCCTACTTTATACAATCTTTATACATCAGATTTACTAAAAAGTTGTACCTTATCGGTTTTTGCTGATGATACTGCTGTACTTAGCACAGACCTGCTATCTTCAACTATTATCTCTAATTTGCAAAGAGGTTTGGACAAGTTGATGCAATATTTTAACAAATGGAAAATCGGTTTAAATGCTTGCAAAACACAGCCCATCTATTTCACAAGACAAAGAAAATCTTGTTATATTCCTCAGCAAAACATAACGTTTTTAAATAGGGAAGTCCAGTGGGACCATAAAGTTAAAGTTAATTTAATACAATATGTAATAAACAAAGTAAATATTTTTACACGCATTCTCTAGCCTTTTATTAACAGAAATTCAAGACTTAGTATATGCAATAAAATATTCATTTTCAAATTGATTTTTCAGGCTGTAATATTTTATTCAGCTCCTGTGTGGGCAAATAGTGCAGTTTGTTACATTAAGAAACTTCATATTGCACAACACAAACTATTAAAACTGATATTTAATCTTCCTTGGTTTTTTCGACGTCTACGCTTCAATCTATATCAAATAAAGAACTTGTTAAGATTAAATTAAACAGACAGCAACAATTTTTACTTCAGATGCTCTGAATTCGATCATCCCCATATAAATGAATTGAATTCAGCTTAGGTAGATTGTAAGTAGTATCGTAAGTAGTTTCATTAAAAATAATTCAAATAGGCTTTTTCAAATGTTGCCCCCAATAGTATTATGTCCATAGATTATAAAAAATTTCAAAAGTAACTATTATTTTAAGGAAGAAAAAGTAAAAAACTTGAACTATTTAAAAATAATATTCAGTGAAATTGTAAACCTTAATTTTATTGGAATAAATGAATCGAATTGAATTGGCAATAAACAAAAATATTCTCTTTTTCTACATTAACTATTTATTAAAAACTAAAAATTTAACACTGTAAGTCTTAATTACAATTTTTCTTTATTAATGTATAACACAAAGCACAATCTGCTGTTTCCGTACGGAAAGTGCGATCAGTTTCGTACCTTGCTTAAAGAAATTACATTTAACGAAACTTGACGAAAAGTTATCTTATTCGCATTATAGTTCAACACATATAATTTAATGTATTTACACAGTTGTTTAAGTTTGCTTAAGTTATTTTATGTACATTTTAGTTGGGCCTTTACACTGATAGTCATGAATAATATAATGTCAGACAGTGATCATGAAAACATAATATTATATATTAATATTAAATATTAGAGAATATAAAAAAACGCATCGTGGAGGAATAGAAAATCGAAAGCAAATTATGGAAAAATCCTATTTTCCGAGAATTTTTTTTTAAATTTTCTAACTTTACGTTAATAGCTAGATGGTATACAAAAATTAAGTTCTATAGTTGGATGATAAGGGTCCTCGCGTAGTGTTATAGGGTCAACACGTTTTATTAAATATCCAGCCGGTTCATTTACATATACTAAATCAAGCAGCTTATCATGGGAATTGCGAATTCCATTTATTTGATATAAACATAAGTCAGATAAATTATTTACAAAGTCATCAATCCACTCGCTTGCTTTAGTTTGTATAAAATAAAAACCATCAGTTAAGTATATCCACTCTATTGATGGTAGATTAAAATCACCAAACACAAGAATGTGGTCGCCTTAGAAATAACTTTTTCAATTGATTTTGTATGTTCAGTATAGATCAATTGCTCAGAACATGGAGGGATATAGGAACATGTTATATAAATATTTTTATGACAAACCTTCATCACTACGCAAACAAATTCAATTCCATGTTGATATTCAAATTTAATTTCTTTCGATTAAAATAGCGAAGAGATAGCTACGAGTATGAGAACACCTCCACCAATCGTTTTAGTTTATCTATGGAGTGTAAAGATGTTATAATCATTTAGAGTTTAATGTCACGGAAAAATAAATGAATTATTGAATTGTGTTTGCATGCAAAGAAAGCAAATACGAACGACATCCGAATACTATAGAGTTAAAAAAAACACCAATTCCAACCTACCCAGGTTACACAGTCCATTTAAAGATATTTTCAACGGATCGTAAACTGGTATTAACTTTAATTGACAAATTTTCAAAGAACGCTAAAGAAAAATTATTATGTGTGAGCAGGGCTGCTAGATATGACGATTTTTTAAAGCAAATTTACCTAAATGACGATTGACGATTTTTTTTTAGGTTTTCCTCTTGTTTTGACGATTTGTTGATATTACATTTTTTCTTTTGTAATGATATGCATTTTTACGTGTAGACACCAAAAAGATATAAATGTGGTATCACTAAACCTGGTAAAGAATTTTTAGTCTGGTAAATAAAATTTTTTGTATGCTGCTCTTAAAAGAAAGAATACTAACATGCAAAAGACTAAAGAAAGAAGGAGATAACTATCAAAGCCTTTTTTGCAAAAATATAACTGTTAATTGAAAAAAATTAATCAAGAAATAAAAACTACAGATTTAACATCAAAACTGTTGAGCTAAAGCTAATTTGGAAAATAACTTATAAAAAATATTGTACAGGATATTTAGGAGAAAGATGGAAATATATTTAAGAAGAAAAGGTAAGGAGTCAGTGCAAGGTTTACCCGTATAACAATAAATATGTATGTACGTCTTTTTAGAAAAAAAACATTGAGGACAGTGAATACAAAGAAGATGATAATTATGCAGAAATCAGTTCGTATAATACACAAGTATGTACATTCTGCTGCCGCCTACATATAAACTAAAAATATTTAAAGATTTATTTTCTTGCATACCCTAGGTTTTGCCAAAAAAGAAAATAAAAATGAGAAATGAATGGATAAAAGAATTCCATTGGGTCAAAGTGGAAAACGAACTGGTTAAATGCAGTATATGTCGCAGCAATTCAAAAGTAGCATCAGGTAGGTCAGATCTGCTAAGGCACTCTGAATCTAGGAAACATTTGGACGCTATAAAAGATCCGTGTCAACCAACTATATCTTCATCTCTTCTTGAGCCCAAAACAAAAGCTAAAGAGGCTGAAATTAAAATATCGTTATTTCTGGCTGAGCATAATATTGCATTTTTGTCAGCAGATCATTTAACAAAATTTATAAAAAGCTGTTTTTTCGATTCATCTATAGCTAAAAGCATGTCCTTAGGGAGGACAAAATCAAGACAAATTATTGGTAGGAACAAGTCAATTTGATAGTGTTTGTGAATACATGTGAAAAAATAAATTCTCTATTTGCGTTGATGAATCAACAGATATAAGTAATACCAAGCTTTTATGCATAGTAGTGAGAATAAGCATCAATTTTGAAATAAAAGATAATTTTTTTGGACTAATTAATGTAAATAACTGTGATGCATTATCCCTACACAAAGCCATAGCAGATTACTTCGAAAAAAATCAAATTGAATTTAAAAAGAATATGATTGGTTTCGCAGCTTATGGAGCCAGCAACATGACTGGAAAGAACCATTCCGTAGCTAGGTTGTTTAAAGAAGAAATACCGAAGTTTATGTTGTTGTGTATGTAAAAGAAAAATTAGATCAAATTGATGTTGAAACTTACAAGCAATTTATTGAAAATTGTGTATCGTTTTACATTGAATTATGCTACCAAATAAAACAAAGGTTTGATTTTAATGACACAATTATTAAAAACTTTAATTTAATTGAACCTTCAGTTATTTTAAACAAAAACTCTGATATTCTTCCTTTATTAAAAAGTTTTCCGAATTTGGTCCCTAAAAACAAATAGCAAGATATTGGAAATGAAATAAGAGAGCTAAGATTTTTTGATTTTAAAGACATTTCTTTAAACGTAAATATATTTTGGAAAAAGGTTATATCAATTAACTTACCAAACAATAAACCGGTTTTCCCAAATTTGTGCGAGTTTGTAAACAACTTAATGACTTTGCCAAACTCATCAGCTAATGTTGAGAGAATATTTAGCAAAATTAATCTCAACAAAACCAAGACTAGGAATTCCTTGGAAAAAGAAACTCTTGAGGGCATCCTGTTTTCAAAAGATTATTTAAAAAATAATTCTTCAGAATGTTTCAGTATTAACATCGAAAAAAATTTAATAAATAAACATAACTCAAATATGTATTCATAGCTTATTTAATAATGAGCCAATGTGTATAAGATTTCAATGATTTTTTAATTATAAATTGGTGTTTTATTAAATAGCATATTGAATAAAAAAATTAAAAAAAAGTTTCTTTTGGAAATCATTTATGTATATATGTACATATTTATGATCTGGCATATATCGGAATTAAATTTTTGTTGCTTTTAACTTTTTTGTATATAACATATTTACCCCATTTATAGAACAACTTTCAACACATAGTCTTGGTTTAAATTGGTAAAAATATGTGATATTGATAATTAATAAGATAATTTTAAGATTTTTATTATTTTGTATTATATGTTTAAAATAAAACCCCTGTAATATAAAAGGTTGTTTTATTTCTATAAAAAATCGTCCTGGTTCAAAAAAACATTTTTTGGTTGACGATTTTTTGACGATTTTTTTTCAATAACTTGACGATTATATTTTCCAAATTTGACGATTTCAAGAAAAAAATGTCTAGCAGCACTGTGTGTGAGGGCTGTATAAAGTGATATAATAATATTTTCTAACGGGGCACCCAAAAATATCTTATGGATAATGAACCTGCATTGATTTCAGCAGCTATCCTGTTTATGTTAAAAGACAATTTAAAAGAAAAATGTCATCACAACATCGTCTTATCGACGCACAGTGGCGCCATTTGAGTTTTTTCGTTGCAAAAATCATATCTTTTGAACTGAATAAGATAATTAAAAAGTTTAAACAGCACATGATAGATAACTGTTCAGCCTATGAAATGAGCGTTGGAAAGGGGGCTACGCTTTGTAGGGGCCTACTTATGGGTTATCAAAGTTAAAATTAGTAGAAAACTCAATTTTATGGTAACTAAAAAAAATTTTTTTTACATTTTTAAATAGTTTTTATTTTTTTTTCTTTAGGGTTTTATGTTTTAAATTATTACTTAACAAATTAAAAAAACATAAATTTTTTAAAATAAATTTTTTCAATTTTATGTAAAATATTCATCACAAATCGTAAGAGAAGATATATCTAAAAGACTAAGCATTTCTAAACTATAATTATTTTCTAACTCTTTTCGTGGCTTCACATGCCGCAGGGAAGAAATAAGTGGATCGGAAGATGCTGCCAACATGTTGAAGAGGTCCTCATTTTGCCTTACCCTTGATGTTTTGCATGTGTTCTGCAATCTATATTTTTTATAAAATTTGTTAAGAGACTCCTGTGCTTCTTCAGAAAACTCTCCAATTGGCAAAGACTGGAACTCAATTATATCTTTGCCATGCGCTAATATTTTATGGACGGTCGGGGTCAACTTCTTCTGTGGATACATTTCTGCTAAAAGAGATGCAGTTTTCGACGCATATTCTCCATATTTTGTAGAATTGACATTTTCTTTGCAGTTTAAAACATCCAAGATCGTTCCCAATCTTATCACTGCTTCATCATTTTCAAAAAATTTTCTAGAAGTGTTTCCATCGTTTGAGTTACCATATCCGTGCTTGGGACAGTCTACTTTTAGTCCAATTTGTTTAAAAAAAGCATCCTGTATTTGCTTCTTTCTGATCTTTTCCTTATCCTTTATTGATGTATTTTCATCGAAGTTTTCCTCCTCTTGTGGTAGGGTATACGCCAGTTTTAGCAAGAACTCCATACACCTAATCCTTGCGTGTGTGGTGACATACCATATTCGTAATTCTCTTCATTTGCAGAATCGTGTAAATTACCAAAGTTCTTCTGACTCTTCTTGCAAATCGGGCATGACATTGTTGATTTTGTTCCTACCAGTTCGTTTACGACTTTTCCGTCAACCATGAACTCGTAATTGCATTCAATATATTTTCCTTCTCCAATTTGCAGCTTTGTAGGCTTAATCTTGCTTATTTGTTCTTCAATGTCCTTCACCGTGGTCCTTATGAGTTCTGGCGATTCCCTTGCAAACTGAAACATTATTGGTCGGCAATAATGCACTGATGACGGACGTGGATTTCTCCAGTGTAGGGAAACATCAGATTTTAGCCGCAAAGGAACAACAGATGCCGTAAACATATTTCCGTCCGATATTGTAGCGTCATCAGAAGATATCCTTTGCTTATAAACGCTTTGTCTGGATGATCCATCGCAGCCTCATTTGCTGATAAATGTCAACTTCTCAGGAAGAAATTTCACCTCATTTTCAGGAAGACTCTCCAACAACCGTTTCACTGTATGGCCCATGAGATCCTGTAGATTGGCTTTCGCAGAGACTTCCGCTTGTGTCCGGGTAAAACATCAGGGCCGTGTCGCGTTAAAGATGCCCGCAGTTTCTCATATTTCTCTTTGGAAAGTTCTAAGTCCATAACAAGGCTAAGGCTTCTTCGGAACCATACTTTTTAATGTGTGCGTTTGTGGGCGTGGGAATGCTTTCCTTAATCCTTTTTAATCGCAGTGGGCTTGATAGTCTTTAACTATCCTTTGTATATTTAATAGCTAGCGCGTCCGATAAATGCTTCGTGGTCAAGTCATTGGTGGCATCGGCAAGTTTCCTCTTTCGTGTGAAAATTGAACACTCCTCAATACTTTTTTTTGGCCTTCCTTTTGCTCCTCTGGTTGATATGGTGGGTTTATATACTGCCAATATAGCCAGGATGGTGCCTTCATTAAGTTCTGAATGGTTCGATTAGATTTCACCCATTTTCCTTAATATTTGCATGTATCAGATAAAAGTTATTTTTTATAATTTCGCTTCTCTCAATATTTCCGTATAAGCTGTCAAGTTCTTCTAAAGCAGCTTCCGTGAAAAACTTTGGTGTGGTTGACTTTCTAAACAGTTCAAATAATTTTAAATTGTTCAACGCCATGTTTTCAGTACTTAAATTCTTTAATGGTTTCAGTAATTGTTGCGCCAACTTTGAGTCGTAGACTAATCCAGGCATTGTGCTTATTTTGCAATATATAGGCTTATGCTACCATGCCTAAAAATTTACTACTACAAAAAAAATTTAAACAAAAATTTACTACCAAAAAAAACTACTATCAGTCAAAACATATAAGGGATGGACGCCATACAATTTCTGCAACCATGTCTTTTTAACCTTTTTTATCTGTAGAAGCCAAACGGGCACGTACGGGCAGATAAAACCTTTTGAATTATGTAAAGAAATAATCAAAGAACAGATTTTGCGAATATGGCAAATATAGAAAAATATAGATTTTTTTTATTTTCCGTCAAAGTTGAAAAATAGTGAAAAAACGGATAGTTTTTAAATAGTGATTTACCAGGAGAAACACAAAGCAAACAGGTAATTTTTTTTATAATTATACATTTAATAAATACATCAATTAATACAAACAAAAAATATGGCGATTCGTTACCTATTTTTCGTGATATTATACCTGAAATCGCAACAAATTTACTAAAAATTGTGTGTTTTTTTTGAAAAACGAAAGTCGTTCACCTTTGAACGGTTATATCTTCTAAACTAAAAATGTGATATTATTAAGAGTGGCATATTTGAAATCGTTGAAAAGTTTCCTATAACATGGGTTTATTCCAAACTTCGTGGGCGCTCATAAAAATTTTGGTTTTTGCAACCTCGTTTGCTCTACGGGCGCCACTGTGCGACGTGAAGAAAATGGCCTAGTGGAACATTTCCATTTAACATTGGCCGAAATTATGGGACGCTTTAAAGAGGATGGGATTTCTAGAAATTATAATGAATTTTTGGAAAGATCGGTTAACGAATACAATCACTCAATAAACTTAGCAAGTAACAGAAGGGCAGTTAACTTATATTTTGGTAGAATGGTAGACTTTTCACCGCAGGAGGTAAAAAAGACTAGACAGTTTAAAATTGAAAGATTAAAATAAAATTAGGAAAGGGACTTGGCATATCATAACAAAAAATAAAGCAACTCATTAAAGAATATGCCAAAGGCAATTAGTTTATGTTAGGCAGGAAATTGGGAAAGCAAATCGCGGCACGATTATTATTACTGAAATTGATCGAGTCATTCACAAAAGCCACATACGAAATTGAACATGAATATTTATAACTTGTATTCTATTTTAGGTTAATTTTGACAACCGTTGCAGTGGACTTGAATATTTTCGATTACTCTAATGCCTGACAGGAATAGCAAAAAGACAGAATGGGACTTTTCAGATTGTACATTAAATTGGCCGTAGGTAGTACAACAATGACTTTATAGATGATCTTGAGTCAACAATAAACACGAAAATTACATATAGGCAACCGCTCCGTTTGTTTTTATTATAATAAACCCTTAATATAAAGCTAATACTAAAACGCCTGAATCCAAATAAGATAAAGAGAACAATCGATTTAATGGCAGTACATGGAGATAGATTACTGGAACATCGGAAAGTCACTATTTTAAAGTTTTAGTTAAAAAAGTGCAAATCTTTTGGAAAATAATAACAGAAAAATGGTAATAAATTAACTGACTGTCTATAGAATCCAAACAATAGCTTATTTTATTAATGAAACACAGAAAGTAAAAAAAGAAGAATCATTAATATTGTAATTTTTTTATATTTTCGAAAACAGGAATTTAAATTTTAAATGATGTCTTAGCAAATTATAATTTAGCATTGATGAATTTTTAACTTTTGGAAGTGTAAAAATAATAAAGAAATTTTGTATATTCCAATTACACAAAAAGATATCTGTGAAACATATATCGCAAAACCTATAAAATTAGGTAGTTTAATAGATAGAACTAAATTTAATAAAATATTAAATTGTAATATTATTTTGTTTTGAATTAAGGATAATTGTAAAAATTAGAATGAACTAACTACATGTAATAAGAATAATATTGTCGAGTTAAGAGAAGATTATTGTACAACAAGTCTATTTAAGAACAAAATAGGAAACTGCACCCAGGTCAATAATGAACATGTACCTACTATAGACGAAATTGGAAGCGATATCATATTGCTGAATCAATACAATGGAAATATTACAACAAGGGCATTATGCTGAACGGAACATATATAATTAAGCACGTTAATACGGCAACAATCATTTATAGCCAAGATTACTTTTCACAGAAAATAAGTCATAGTAAGCCGCTACAAGCCGCCTTACAACCAAAAGCTGCTCAAAGTGAAAAATAACGCATTAGAAATAACATTTACATCCCTTGTAATAATAATACTTGGAATTGTCATTGGTATTATTCCGGGCAGAGAAAATTTGTCCGGCCTACTTAAAGAGCTCCAATAATAAATTAATACGGCGCACAGTGGCGCCCGTAGAGCAAACGAGGTTGCAAAAACCAAAATTTTTATGAGCGCCCACGAAGTTTTGAATAAACCCATGTTATAGAAAACTTTTCAGCGATTTCAAATATGCCACTCCTAATAATATCACATTTTTAGTTTAAAAGATATAACCGTTCAAAGGTGACCGACTTTCGTTTTTCAAAAAAACACACAATTTTTAGTCAATTTGTTGCGACTTCAGGTATAATATCACGAAAAATAGGTAACGAATCGCCGTATTTTTTATTTTTATTGATTGATGTATTTATTAAATGTATAATGAAAAAAAAAGTAACTGTTTGCTTTGTGTTTCTCCTGGCAAATCGCTATTTAAAAACTATCCGTTTTTTCACTATTTTTCAACCTATATTTTTCTATATTTGCCACATTTGCAAAACCTGTTCTTTGATTATTTCTTTACATAATTCAAAAGGTTTTATCTGTCTTTACGTGCCCGTTTGGCTTCAAAGGTCCCTTATATGTTTTGACTGACAGTAGTTTTTTTTTAATAGTAAATTTTTGTTTAAATTTTTTTTAGTAGTAAATTTTTAGGCAAGGTAGCATAAGCCTATATATTGCAAAATAAGCACAATGCCTGGATTAATCTACGACTGAAAGTTGGCGCAACAATTACTGAAACCAAAAAAGAAGTTAAGTACTGAAAACATGGCGTTGAACAATTTAAAATTATTTGAACTGCTTAGAAAGTCAACCACACCAAAGTTTTTCACGAAAGCTGCTTTAGAAGAACTTGATAGCTTATACGGAAATATTGAGAGAAGCGAAATTATAAAAAATAATTTTTATCTGACATATGCAAATATTAAGGCAAAATGGGTGAAATCGAATCGAACCATTCAGAACTTCAACTCCAAATACGAGGACTGGCTTAATGAAGACACCATCTTGGCTATATTGGCAGTAGAAAAACCCACCACATCAAGCAAAGGAGCAAAAGGAAGGCCAAAAAAAGTATTGAGGAGTGTTCAATTTTCACAAGAAAGAGGAAACTTGCCGATGCCACCAATGACTTTACCACGAAGCATTTATCGGACGCGCTAGCTATTAAATATACAAAGGATAGTGAAAGAGTTAGGTCTCAGATTACCAAAGCTGTTGCTGATGCAAGAAAATTGCGACTACAAAGGATTAAGGAAAGCATTCCCACGCCCACAAACGCACACATTAAAAAGTATGGTTCCAAGAAGCCTTGGCCTTGTTTATCAACTCAGAACTTTCCAAAGAGAAATGTGAGAAACTACGGGCATCTTTAACGCGACAGGGCGGTGACGTTTTACCCGGATACAAGCATATTACGCAAGCCAAAATAAATTCTCGACCACTGCATACGGAGTTTACAGAAGTCTCTGCGAAAGCCAATCTGCAGGATCTCATGGGCCATACAGTAAAACGGTGGTTGGAGAGTCTTCCTGAAAATGAGGTGAAAATTCTTCCTGAGATGTTGACATTGATCAGCAAATGGGGCTGCGATAGATCATCCGGACAAAGCGTTTATAAGCAAAGGATATCTTCCGATGACGCTACAATATATGCGGCTAAAATCTGATGTTTCCCTACATTGGAGAAATCCACGTCCGTCATCAGTGCATTATTGCCGACCAATAATGTTTCTGGAATTGACAATCAAATCGTGAAAAGATTGGAAACGATCTTGGATGTTTTAAACTACAAAATATGGAGAATATGCGTCGATAACTGCATCTCTTTTAGCAGAAATGTATCCACAGCAGAAGTTGACCCCGACAGTCCATAAAATATTGGCGCATGGCAAATATAATTGAGTTCCAGTCCTTGCCAATTGGAGAGCTTTCTGAAGAAGCACAGGAGTCTCTTAACAAATTTTATAAAACATATAGATTGCAGAACACATTCAAAACATCAAGGGTAAGGCAAAATGAGGACCTCTTCAACATGTTGGCAGCATCTTCCGATCCACTTATTTCTTCCCTGCGGCATGTGAAGTCACGAATAGAGTAAGAAAATAATTATAGTTCAGAAATGCTTAGTCTTTTAGATATACCTTCTCTTACGATTTGTAATGAATATTTTACAGAAAATTTAAAAAATTAAGTTTAAAAAAAATATTTTTTTTTTAATTTGTTGGGTAATAATTTAAAACATAAAACCCTAAAGAAAAAAAAACTATTAAAAAATGTAAAAATATTTTTTTTAGTTATCATAAAATTGATTTTTCTACTAATTTTAACTTTGATAACCCATAAGTAGGCCTCTACAAAGCGTAGCACCCTTTCCAAACTCTCATTTCATAGGCTGAACAGTTATCTATCATATGCTGTTTAAACTGTTTAATTATCTTATTCGGTTCAAAAGATACGATTTTTGCAACGAAAAAACTTAAATGACGCCACTGTGCGGCGTTCAGGGAAGTAGGCGGCCATTTGCATGGCATAAGGACTTCTGGAAGGGTGGTATTACGTTGTTTAGCTGGGAGAGGGGAGTAGTGTGATGGCCCAAATTTGTGAGAAATTTGAGTCAACAGTGCCGAAAACAAACAAAAAGAGATAACGCATTTAACAAAACCGCGGTTAAAACAATACGCGGCTGTGTAGTTTTGTATTTTGTAGTTTAAGACAGCTATAAATGCGAAAAGAAAAGCAAATAAATAAAAGCAATAAATACCAAGAGCAGAAATAGAGATAAATGTGGATTATTAACACTAATCCTAGTAAAGAAATTTAATACGGATTACATCCGATTTACTAATTTTATGAGGAAGAAGTGGTAGGGTACTGGCTAAGGGCAAAGCTATAGATGGTTTTCTCGAATGTTCTTAGGCGGAAAGCTCAGGGAAAAGTACAGCCCTTGAATAACATATGGGGGGCAGAACTAAAGATTATAAGTTAGAGTATAGAAATGATTAGGTCGTCGGATAGTGTTACCACAAAGTCTTACACAAAGTGTAAACTTATTATACACACATAATAGTGACTGTAACAGCCTATGAATTCTTCCAAACAAACAAAATTAATTCAATCTAATTATTTATATTAACAACCTCTACCGCGCTGGGGTTGTGGCGCACGACGCTTAGTACGTACTTCAGTTAACGGCCGTGGACGGATGAAAAAAAGCTATTCGGAAAGGTTGGTGCAGCAATGTGTATGAGCCCACCCGCATTTACGACACACATCGGCGGAAGTGCAATCTTCAGTTGCATGTGATCTAGCTAGACAATTAATGAAAAACCGTAATTTTTTAGGATGAAAAATTGAAAATTAGAGTTGTGTTAGGTTGCTTCATTATCCTTGTTGGTTTGGGGATGAAGATTTATGACAGAACGTCGGTCAGAGATACGGATTACAAATTAGGAATTCTCTCCTATATCTACCAGTAATTGGCCTAGTGACTATCCTAATATCCGTTTTATGATGTTCTCATGAAATATTTATTATTAAAACTACTATTTAAATACTTCTGGTACATTTTCGCTGGGAGTTGTAATGCTTTTAAGCAATAATTTCTTAATTAATTTGGAAATTGTTCTCTGGGACTTACAACACTGATTGAAAAATAATTTCTTAGATAATTTCGAAATTGGTTATTGGGATACTCTATGGTTAATGGGATACTCTCTATTGGGAGAAATTTGCGACACTGTTTGAAAAATACTTTCTTAAATAATTTGAAAATTATTTCATTCTAATTGTAAAATACTTTTTTGTTTTTTAATTCCTTTCGAATAGTTAATTATTAAATGATTTCTAAATTTTCTACTGGGCTTCGATTTAACTTTTTCACATTAGTTTCTTTAACAATTTGAAAATTATTTAATTCTATTTAGAGCAACAATTTTTTAAATGATTTCTAAATTATTTACTGTGATTAGTGATAATTTTTGCACATTCGTTTCTTCGGTAATTTAAAAACTATTTAATTCTATTTAGAGCAATAATTTTTTAAACAGTTTTTATTTATCTGCTGAAATTATAGATAATTTTTGCACATAAGCTTATTCGAAAATTTGAAAACTCTTTAACTCTATTTAGAGTAACAATTTCTTAAATGATGTCTCCATTATTCGCTGGGACTAGCGATAATTTTTGCATAACAGTTTCTTCAATAATTTAAAACTTACTTAACTTCATTTAGGTTACGTTAAGTTGTACAGGCTGCCGGTATGAGAAGACCGACTCACTTGGGATGTGCAAGGATCAATTCAGGTCCCTATGTTAACATCAGAGATCCATTCCCGAACCACCCCAAACACCGGATAAACGAGTTTATCCTAACAACTTCTCAGGCCGATAGTTCTGCAATACTATGGAGTCTCTGACTGCCGAAAAGGGCCGCTCCGTTTCTTCCTCTTTCTCATCCTGACAACTCCTATAGTGGTTATAGTGTGTTAGATTCAGTCTCCTAGCATGGGTA
This sequence comes from Gymnosoma rotundatum, assembly GCA_916610165.2. Lineage (NCBI taxonomy): Eukaryota > Metazoa > Arthropoda > Insecta > Diptera > Tachinidae > Gymnosoma > Gymnosoma rotundatum. Next base: position 62,996,207 of record OU744337.1, read on the forward strand.
CTAATAATACAGTGCCCTGTCAGCACAGCCACCCGTATGCCTAGCTATCTTCGAGGAAACCTCAGAAGATTTGCAGATCTCCTACTATCATATTGAACACATAATGTCCTCGGAACCGTGTAGTCTGCTCGGCCCCAAAGAATTATCGCTGAAATAAAACCCTACAGCAGCTTAACGGAACTCCCATCAGTGGATCGATCTCCCGATCTCTTAGCCGAGTTCCAAATCTGGCAATTTCATCTGCAACTATATTCCAGGGTGCGCCCGAATGTCCCGGCACTTAAAAAAGTTCCAGGGTGGAATGTCTCGCCATCTCGTCTAAAGATGTCCGGCATTTCCGTACCATGCTGGATGTCGTGTAGACACGCGATAGGAAGTTTATCGCGGCTTTGCTGTCAGTACAGATCCGGATATCCTCTCCGTATATCCTGTGGTACTTCATCTTTGTTTAGAATAATGATATTTTTTTTTAAAGATTGATTTTCAAATTATTTGCTGGGATTTGATAAATAATCATTGCTTAAGCTAAATCATATACAAATTACCCACAAATTATAAAAATAATATCTTACCTAAAGTGCGCTCCGATCCCAAAACATAAGAGAAAAATTTTTAAGAGAACTGTATATGTACTTAAAATTGGATCTTGTAGCATGGAAATTATTATCATTAAAATGTGGTTGTATTTATACAAAAACAAATTGCATTGAGCTTGCCGTCCCTTTTTTATGTTTAGTTACTGGATTCTTTGCAAATTGTACAAAAATAGTTACATTAGTATTGTGGTACTTCTTTTTATATATGCTTTATTTCTGGATTTGGGCAAAATTTATAAAAGAACAATGTTATGTTTTGCCAAACTGATGATCTTAAGCAAATAAAACTTTTGTTTACTTCTTTGTGAACAACCATTGTATCAGTGTGCCATTGTACATTGTACTTCATACGTCAAAAGTAAATAAGAAGAAGAAAAGTGCTATTCATCATTTGTTATTTATAAGCCAAATGCGGGAGAAGACAGAAAAAAGTAAATTAATAAATTTTTTGTGTGAGGATGAAATTCAAGACATTTTTAGGATGAACCTAATGTACTTGCTCTCCAGTCGCAGAATTATACATTTAGGGCTACCAAAATCATCATTATGGCATAATCGGGTTTTAAGGTATTTTGATGAAAACAGATTTCTTCATATGATACGACTACGGCCAGAGGAATTTGCCTATATATTCAACCTTATAAAAAATTACTATGTTTTTCACACAATTGGCAAAAGGCTCCAACTACGCATTGACTTGCAGCTTAAAATTGTACTTTACTGCTTGGGATCTTCAGGAAATGGTGCTTGTGTTCGTAAGGTAGCATCTATTTTTGGTATATGTGATGGCGGTACCATACAAAATATTAGAAATCGAGTCATTAAAGCAATATAAAATCTTAAAGAACAGTTTTTATATTGGCAACTTTCAACTTCAACTTTCTAATAAATCAGTCAAATCAATAAATTAAATAAATAAAACTAATAAAAATATCTTCTAATTCAAGTTAATTTAATATAATTCACACATGAAACCAAAAATAATAATTCATTTAAACATAAAACATTTAAACAAATACAAGGTTTGAAAAACATATGAAAAAAAGTACTAAGTGTTGTATCGCATGTTTGCATGAAAATTACCAACAACACAGCTAGCACCGATGTATTTTGTTAGCACTTAGCTTGTGAATAGGGCAATTGTATTTTTTGTTGAATGTATTTTTGTACTTTTTATAAATGCTTTTGGTGGGAGAGGGAAAGTTATATTTCGTCTATGCCTGTATGAATGTATATATGTATCGAAATATAGTTTTAATTAGTGGTATAATCAACGTTTTTTCTTTTCCAAGCTTTAATTCCTTCTACTTTCACTTTGTTTTTTTTCCAAATAAGTATATTATTTTCAGGTATTAAGAGTATTATTTTATTATTTAATTATTATTCACTTTAAAAGAATCTTGAAAACCAATTCTTTGTTTGCTCTGCTGTTGTATGGCACTCACTGTCAAACATTGTGGTCCCATGTGCTCACAATCATGCATTTAGTATGTATTCGATGTATGTTTTAACGTTAATGTGGACCCTATAACTTGAGGAGGGTTTTCCAAGCCTTAATTGCTACTACTTTCATTTTGTTTTTTTCCAAATAAGTATATTATTTTCAGGTATTCAAAGTATTATCTTATTGTTTAATTATTATTCACTTAAAAAAAATCTTGAAAACCAATTACTTGTTTGCTCCGCTGTTGTATAAAACTCACTATCAAACAATGCAGTCCGACGTGCTCACAAGCATGCAGTTAGTTTGTATTCAACGTATGAACAAAAAACCATGTGGAATGTATTTTTTGAGAAGGGTTTCCAAATGTGATATATTTTATCATTTATTTTCGCTCAAAAGGACCACATTCAAATGTGGCACGAAATGTTGCATTCAAAGTAATTTAATCCTAGTTAATGGATAGGGAATTACCAATAAGCCAGCGTAATGGGGATTCGCCGGGAAATGGCGACTTACATGGATACTAACAAGGTTATCGAAATTTAAAAATGGACATAAACAAATCACAATAGTTAAGAGATGTTTTAATAAAATTTTAAAACTGTAAACTACAATAGCATAATTCAGTTATCTTAAAATTCAGAAATATAGTTATATAAGTATAATCTAGTTAATTAAAAAGAATACAAAACTTTAATGCACAATAAAAATACAAAATCCCATATTTCAACACCAATTTTTTGCAGCATCCACGTCTTGTTGATGTTCGAGATGTTTTGGATTTACTGGCTTCGATATGTCAGCTGGAATTATCTTAACATGAGTAATATTTCTACGATCCACTCTGCCTTCTCCTGATATTATGACATCATTTCCCTTTCTATCTGTTATTTAATTTTCAGTTTTCCCGAAAGTTGTAGATAACTTATTAGAAAAAACAGTATTTCGGAGCAGTACTTTGATATCACAATTCTGTCCGAATCGACACTGTTTCCCTTTTTCTTTATTAGCAATGTCATTGCCTCTGGATTCAGACACGATAACATTATCCTCAATGACATTCAGCGATTGAATTTTGTCTCTAATGACCCGATTAAAAAAAGGTTCCGATGGAGCTTTCCTAGTTGTACTATAAGGTGCGACGTAGTACATGAGTGTAAACATGCTGAGCAATTTGAAGACATTTTACCAGACAGCGGTTTAAGTTTTCAACTTCTCTATTGGCTTGGGGACAATAAGGCAGTGATGTCATTAATTTAATATTATTGGTGTTACAAAATGCCTTAAATTCTTTGCTAAAGAATTGGCGATCGTTATCAACTGCTTAATTCCTGTCAAAGGTAACAGCTGTATTCACATTGCAGAGTCTGGATAGCTATTCCGCAAAATTTTGCTTTCTTGTAGTTAAACGACTTCAGTCGATACGAGACAGCGGCTTCGATGTTGGCTTTAAAATATGTAGCTTCGAGGGGCTTGTGGTCTATTTCCAACTCAAATTGAATCCCTGTTAAGTAGTAGTAGAATCTCTCTACAGCCTACACAAGAGCGAAACTCGCTTACGAGTAGCAATGCTTAACTTCAAAAAGTGCTCTACTGGTAAAAGACACAGCATACGGAGTATCCTTTGTCTTGTGGACCATACAATTTTTCCATTGGCTTTTGTGGTCGTTCTTAAAGGTTCAACTAAATCACTTAGATCTGGTATAAATTTACCTAAATAAGTTACCAGACCTAGAAAACTTCGAGTTTGCTCACGGGCGTTTGGAGTTCGAAAACTTAAAATACTATCGATGTTGTTCAGGTCGGCGCTAATGCAATCTGGTCATACACTATGGCCCAAAAGTTTCCAATTTTGTACCTTCCGTAAACATTTGTCCTTACTTATGGCTACATTGAAAACTTTAAATACGGTAAGAACCTGTTCCCCTTGTTTATCATGCTCCTTTTCCGATGCGCGAAAATTGTTATGTCATCCAAATAGTTTAATGCATTTGGAATATTTCCGGAGCTGTATTCACAGCAAATAACAGTATTTTATATTTTAGTAAGCCTTTTGAAGTTATCAATGTTTTTATATACCGGCTTTCCTCTTCCAGCTCTAATTGATTATTGGCATTTATTAGATCAAGCCTTAAAATGAATTTAGCTCCTTGCAATATTGTCATAAAACTTTCGATAGTTGCCGTATTTGCATGTCTCAAATCAATACATATCAGAATGTCTCCGTTACCTTTGAAGGCAACGACCACTGGAGTTATCCAAGCGCTCGGCCAAACAACCGGCTCCATTTTATTCAGAGCTAATGCCTCATTTAGTTTCACTTCACCCTTATCCGCAGTAGCAAATGGCACTCTACGTAACGTTTGTTGAATAGGTTTTGTGGAGGTATCGACGGATAAGCTTACTTTAATTCCAGCTTTATGGCTATACCCAACTTCAAAACGACCAGTTTAATGGAATTATCTTTACCCAGCAATGATTGCTCGCCACGCTTAATAACTAAAATGTTCAAAACAAAAAAATTCCCTCAAATCCAATAACAGCTTTAAAAACTGCTTTTATCATTAGTGCCACGTTACCAGCGTATGTCTTGGATTGGTGATCAGATTTAAATCGAGTATTCCACATGACTGATTTCCCGGTATTCAACAGATTCTAATCATCTTCATAAAGGCGGTTATATATTGATCCTGAAACTATCCACAAACTTATATTTCTACCGCATACAAAACACGGTATTATCTCGATCGCTGATTGTCTGTTTAAGTAGTCATCATTTAAATTGGATTTGCCATCAATATATCTTATCTTGGAATAACCAAAATCTTGACGCTTCGGATTTCTCTTTTTCAAATATCCTCTTTTTTAAATCAGCAGATGCCTAGGAGTCAATATGTTTGTCTTTAATGCTGATTTCAATAATATCATTCTTCGTTTCACCAAATACACACCTTGAAGCATGTTGCCGCGACATGAATAAGAATTTGTTAAAGGATTCACCATGTTCTGCATTAAGCGATCGAAACGAATGCCTCTCAAATGTTGAATTTATTTCTGGGGAAAAATAGTCAGTCAATTTGTCAAATATGTGTTATAAGCATCAATATGTGTATAAGTGCTTCTGGATTGTTACGTGCAACTTCCTGCAATTGAGTTCCTCCATAATGTAATTTTGCTATTTTACGTACAGCAATAAAGCTGAAAAAAGAAAATCGTCTTTACAGTGACTTTAGTATGCGTGGTTTAGTATGTATTAAAAAGACAAAGGAAAGCAACATCATAAGGGTTGATGAGATAGAATATCTGGAAAGTTTTTTTTCGAGAAGCAGAAACCGCATCAAATGCTAATGGACGTTTTGATCATTCTTCTTATGAAAAAATATTTTTTTCAAATTACTTGGTTCTATTTTTGACATTATGTACCATTCCTAATACTTTTTCATTTCCGTACATACAAATTTTACATACATTTCAAAGCAATAGTTTAACTAAAAATTTATATGTTAATAATAACTTTTTTTATCAAAATATATGTTTCGTGCGTTACTCATTTATTATTTTTAAGATTTATCGATGAGCTTTCCGCATAGAGTTAGTTCCAGAGATAATCTTGCGAATATGGTTAAGGTACTTGCTAATCAGAGGAAAGGTGTTAAAATATGTCACATTAATGCTCAAAGATTAAGGAAAAATATGGACGAATTTAGATTAATCTTCGTAAACTCAGATATTGATCTTATATGTGTATCGGAGACATGGTTTAATTCCGAAACTACAGACTTTTCTGTTTCATTGAATGGATACGTAGAGTCGATAGGGAAGATGGATATGGTGGCATTCCCATGTATACTAAAAATGTACAGCTAAAGAAAATTGTGATTTTGAGGACATCAGTGATACAGATCCTTTAAACTTGGTTGAGTATTTATTTATTGAGATTAACAACGAAGGAAAAAAATTGCTTGTAGGTAGTGCTTATAGGCCTAATAAAAATATTTGTGCAAGGCGGTTTATTCGAATTCTGGAAACACAAACAACTGTGTACGATGATGTAATAATAGCAGGAGATTTAAATTTAAATCTTCTAGTAGATAGTAGTTTTTCTGATGACTGTGCCTCGCTGGGCTTAATATCACCAAATATCTCAAATCCTACACACTTCACTGCAATTAAAAGTATGCTTTTGGATTTGTTTCTCGTGAATAAAGAAACTAATATACTACTCTATGATCAATTGTCTGCTTGTTGTTTCTCCAAGCATGATCTCATTTTCTTGGGTTATAATTTTCAGCTTGTAATACCAGCTGACAGAATTACTTTCCGAGATTTTAAAAATATCAATTTTAGATTTTTCAAGGAAGAATTTTTTCAAATCGATTGGAAAGTTTTATATTCTTTGTATTCTGTAGACGACCAACTCCTTCTTTTTTGAGCAGAGCCTAAATTATCTGTTTGATCTTACTGTACCAATAAAAACAAAATTCATTAGCAATAAGCAAAACCCTGGTTTTCATCCGAAATTAGATATTATATCAGTCAAAGGGATTTTGCATATGTAGAAAAACAACTAAAATGAAAAAAAGGCAAAATCTGCTTTTTGTGCTGAAAAGTTTTCTTCTGCGATTGACTCTAAAAGAACATGGCAATCGATACGCGAAGTTGGTATCGGCAAATCTATAAATCATGAACCATGTTCCACTGATGCCGATACAATCAATAAAAAGCATTTAAATATCCCTGTGATTCAAGCAGATCCATGTTGTTATTTGAATAATCACTCAAATAATAATTGTAAATTTTTTTTCTTTTATTGCAGTAGACCAATGTGAGGTTTTATCTAGTTTATTATCCATAAAATCCAACTCTATAGGAGTAGACGGGATTAATCCAGAGTTTCTAAAGATTCTTTTACCTCAACTGCTTCCAATAATAACATTTTTCTTTAATATAATATTAACTTCAAGTTTCTTTCCCTCGAATTGGAAAGTAGCTAAAGTTGTTCCAATACCCAAAGCTGGTTCCGATTATAGACCAATAGCCATTCTTTCATTTCTCTCTAAACTATTTGATCGTATTATGCATAAATAAATGAATTGCTTTTTGGATAACAATAACTTGCTTACAAAACGTCAATCCGGGTTCAGAAAGAAAAACAGCTGCATAACAGCCTTAGTTGACGTCACAGAGGATATTAGAGAGAAGCTTGATGATGGCAAGAATACATTTTTATTATTGTTAGACCATTCGAAAGCGTTTGATACCGTGGATAATAACATTCTTTGTTACAAGCGTAAAAATTTTTTTAATTTCTCTTCGACCGCTACACGGTTATTGTCAACAAACTTACGTAACAGATATCAGTATGTTGAAACTAGAACCCAGAAATCCAAGCCACTGCCGGTAATCAGAGGGGTACCTCATGGGTCCATTGTTGGACTGCTGTTGTTCTCACTGTACTCCAATGACCTCCCAGGCATTTTAACACATTGTAATGTAAGAATGTACGCGGATGACGTGGAACTTTATATCAGTTGTAACAATGCCTTAATCGACCAGTGTGTTGTATCCATTAATGATGAACTCCATCAAATTTATACATTGGCAACGGCAAATGGCCTAGGATTGATTTCAGGAAAATCTAAATGCATTGTTATTCAAAATGATATTGTACCTTACATATCTATTAACAAACAACAAATTTAGGTATGTAGTAAAGTCTGCTAAAAATCTCGGAATATTTTTTAATGACACTCTTACATGGTCGAACCATATTACCTATGCTAGAGGTCGCACTTTCTCTATGATTAGAACTCTTTGGCGGACGCAGCATTGTACACCCATGAGAATAAAAATCCTACTTTCCAAAACTTATCTGGTGCCCGCTTTACTGTATGGTTGTGAACTATTTGCTAAATGTGATACAGTTAGTAAAGGGAAATTGAACGTTGCGTTTAACAACATAATCCGATACGTATATGGACTTAAAAGGCGATCTAGCGTATCTTTGTTTTCATATCAATTATATGGCCTGTCTTTAGATAATTTGCTAAACATAAGAGTTTTAAACTTTGTATTTCAGATATAAGCAGGGGTGAAAAAATAAGATCAATTAGATACAGAAGTTTAATCTCACAGTGGCATTTCTACATATTTGCAGTTTCTCCCTGAAATTCTATACCCTACAGCTCTCAACTAAAAAGTAACGCACGAAAATTTAAATAAAAAATGTTTAAGCTGTTTTCAGCATGACAATTTAAAGCATACATTTTACATTATGACACATACATCCATTCTATTTATAAATAAATAATTTAATTATAGTTTGTTTTTTAATTTTTAATTTTGTTTTTATTGTTTTTTAATGTTTAATTTAAATATATTTTTTAATAAAAATTTATTTATGATTATATTCTGTATATCATCGGTTCCATGCTGCAATATAAGGCTGTTATTCTTGTGTATGGAACAATTCAAACAAAATAAATAAAAAAAATGGTCTCCAATATGTGAGGCAGCGGCATGAAAAAAAAAATGTTCTTTTAGTAAGGTAATGTGAAATTGGTCTTCATATATTTTCTGCTGTTTTTGAGAAATTCGCGGATATGTTACACTCAACTGGTAGCGGATTGGATTGGTCAATTTTCCAACTCTTATTTGAAGAGGCCCATACCAAAACGCAATATTATAGAACATATTTCACACCAACAATTGTGCTGTAATTTAACACAAAACGTAATGGTTTAGACAAAAATGAACATTTTCATATCTATGCAATCATCAAATTGGAGATACATATCAGTAAACATTTAAGGGAAAACAGGTTTTATTGTTATGCTAACTCTACAATAACTGTAAAACGATAGGGATATTATTGCATTTTATATTTTTAATTAGTAAGTTGTGAATCGAGTACAGTTTATAAAAAATAGCTTTGGCAGAAGCAACAGTAGGTAGTATAAACGTGGGAAAACGAAAAATTCATCCTATACAGAGAACGAATAATAGATGCGCCAATCGTCATGAAAAGTAGTTTTGATGTTTTGGTATTTTGTCCTATCTAAAAACATTTATATAATTCATAGATATGCTGATAAGGATCGCCTGGCTCTGTCCTTTCACAAACCTTGCAGACACAAAGAACAAAACGGTTACAGATGTGAGCATTTCAACACTCAATTGATTTTTCTCAATTGTGAATTGTGGTATAAAAATAAATTAAAACTTTATTAGGATCAATTCTTGACACGGCTAATAGTTCCATATATACCCAAGCACCACAAGTTTACACCAGAAAACAATAATTCTTGCAAATAAAACTGACTTCAAAAGAGATTTCGTCTGTCTGCCTATAACAGCTCAAGTGTATGGCCACATAAATTAGGTTACTTTAACTATGGGGACACTCTTACACCTCCAAACTTTATACTTTTTCAACTGTTCTATAGTTTGGCAATATACATCAAATTGCAGCAACTATAGGGTCACTCTTTAATTTACAAATTCAAATTATATACTTGCTGTTGTAGTAGATTTAGCAATCAGGTTCTGTGTAAATTTCAGCCGTCTCTTTGTAACGGTTCAACAGTTTGCCCATATACATCAGATTATATTTAATTCAAAATATTTCATTTTTATACTTCTTATTATACCAAATAAATTAGTGGACATTCTGTCTAAAATTAAGGTTCTTATATACAACCGTTTAAAAAATGCGGCCATATAGAACAAATTACATTAATTTTCAAATTATTATTGCAACTATTGGGACGCTCCTTTATTGCAAAATCCAAATTTTATACTTGTTGTTATAGAGGAGTTAGTAATACAGGTTCTTTGTGAATTTCAATCGTCTGTCTACAACTGTTTAAAAGTATGGCCATATACCAAATCAATTGAACTATTGGTGCACCCTTTAATTTTTAATTTTACTATAACGGCCATACCAATCGACATTGCGTCTAATTTACAAGCGTTTGTCTATAACGGTTCAAAAAATAGGCCTCTATAAGTAAATCTACAGTAATTATGGGACGCCCTTTAATTTCTAAATTCAAATTATAAACTCGTTGATATAGCGGACTTAGAAATACAGGTCCCTCTTAAGTTTCAGCGTTCTGCCTACACTGATATATATATCAACTATTGAAACATCCTTTAACTTCCAAATCTATATTTTATACTTGTTGTTATAGCGAACTTACTAATACACGTTCGTTGTAAATTCCAAGCATCTGTCTGTAACTGTTAAAAAGTATGGCAATATATATCAAATTAAATTAACTATTGGCGCACCCTTTAATTTATAACTCTTAATATTAATAATTGTTAATATAACGGAAATAGGAATCGACATTCTGTCCAATTTACAAGCGTTTGTCTATAACGGTTCAAAAGATAGGCCCATATAAGTAAATTTACATCAATTGTGCGGACACCCTTTAATTTTTAGATTTATTTTTTATAATTTTTTGTTTTTGGGAGCTATAGTAATACGCAGTCATTTTAAATTTTACAGAAGTGCCCTTTACAATTCATAATACACGTAAAAAATATGTATGTTGTATGGGGACACCCTTTAATTTTTAAGATTATGAACTGTTTTTAAAACGGGTTCAATCTGTAAGCATAGTCTATCATATTACCAAAAATTTTCAAAGTCGGATCAGAAATGACTGAGTTGTGGAGGCACAAATATAAAAAAGCAACATTCAGCCGAATTGTATAACCTCCTTTTTTAGAAGTCCGTTAAAAAGAAGAAGAATTTCTCATGCAACTATTTTCTGAATTACAAAAAGAAATTAAAAAGGATGTGTCAAGCATTCTTTTTGAAAGCATTTTCCGTTACATGTCGGAGAGTATTCACTATTGCAAAAATTATATTTCACGGCAATATTCCAATTGATAATAGCGGCCCACCGCTAAGTGTAAACAAAAAAAAAAGTATATTAAAATTCCTAACAAAATTACCAGCGAAAGGGAGCCATTACAATAAAAATAAATCTCAAAGGTGCTATATCACCTGAATTCAAAAATGATGACAGAATATTACAGTCCCATAAACGGCATACAGAATATGAGAAGAATATATTTTAAACTATACATAATTGCTTTTTCACCTTTATAACTAGTTTTATTTTCTAATTAGGTCAGTTTTTAAATAAAAATATTATATATTATACTAAACAAAAATATCAATAATAAGTTTTTACAATCACAAAATTATGTTGAAATAAATTTTTTGTCAAATAAACACAAAAAAATCAAAAACCAAAAAATTCAAATATTTTAACATATACATAAATTCTCATCCATTCAAAACTCTGAAAACAATTAACCTAGTTAGAATTTTTTTAATTAGCGATCATATTCGAGTCTTTTTGGACTCTTCTATACGATTATAATAATCGTTTATGCGTTCGTTTTAGAGTCGAAAATGATTGTTTTGTCGGGAGAAAATGGTACCCTAGCCACGACTCTTCTGAACGAATCCTTTATGAGTGTTTTTCAATTTTTTTTTGTATTATTTCTGCTTCTGGAATTAAAAATATGTAGGAAACATTTTATAATTTCAATAGTAATATAAAATTCGCAATAGAAATAGAAAATGATTTTAAACTACCCTGTTTAGATACGTTAGTAATAAGAAGAGGTAATAATCTTAAAGCGGATTGGTATCAAAAGCCAACAGCTTCCGGAAGAATTATTAATTGTTATTCTAAGCATAAAAAAAATAATAATTATTAATTAATACTTAAGTTAGGTGCGTTGGAATTTTACAAAAGATAGAAAGATAGACAGAAAGATATTAATCGATAATAATTTTTCAATGCAAGTAATAAAAAGTTTATTTAAACAATTAAGGTACAGAAAAGCAAGTAACACAAGAAATGTAGCAGAAACAAATGTTTACATTTCCTTAATTTATGCATCAGAAATAGCAAAAAGGATAGAAAAATCAAAAATTATTGATGCTAAGAAATATAAAATGGCAAACTAAACTTACAGGGTGGCATCTTCAGAAAACAGGAAACAAAAATATTAATAATTAGTTTTTACAAACATTTAAAAAAGGTTCTGTCTTGGTTAACATGCTTTTGAAATGTCCAAATATTATTTTTTAGCCTATGATCATATATATATATATATATATATATATATATATATATATATATATATATATGCACAGCGCATAGTTTGGCGACCCAAAAATTATCATATTTTTTTGATGCCATATTATGAAAGGTGATAAAATATAGCCTATGATCCAATATTTTTTCATAATACCGTAAAAAATCGGCGCAAATCCACTTTTAGTATTTATCGCATAGGTTGACGACTGTTATATACGTTGCGTATATTTTGACTACCTGCTTTATAATTATTATTTAAAGATGTATGTAATAAATTAAATTATTTATACAAACTATCATATAATTTTTTAATAGTAAAATTAAATTTTGATTTAATATATACTTTTGATTTGTTCCGCTTTTATCGTTAAAATCTACAAAGATATTTTTGAAGTATTTCTTCTAATTTAAATACAAAAAAAAGATAAGAAACCTATATTTATATTTTAAAATTTTTTGAGATGCGCATATGTATTCATTTTCAAATTGTTTTATGGGAATATGAGATTAATGAAATTTATAATATAGCTGGCGCTTACGAAAGGATCCTGCTTTTAGGGAGTATTTTTTATACATTTTTTGTTTTTTTGTCATTTTCATACTTTTTTGAAGGTTGGCCACATTAAAGGCAAAAGTTGAAAAATTTTTTTCTATGCATTTTGTTCTTCGTGAATTCCTACCACCCAATAAAAACTAATTTATTTTTTACTTTTAAAGGGGAAAAACTTATACCAAAATTGGACTTAAAATAAAAAATATATATACAAAACAAACATTCCTTAGGTTTGAATACATATGTAATATTTAATTATAGATACTGAATTTAGAAAAAAGTGAAAATGCGCCTTTAGAAAAATATCAGTAGTTACAAAAAGTACTCTGAATAAACCCCAATTTTCTACAAAAAAAACACCTTTTAACAAAAATTATCTTTCACTGAAAGAAAGAAGATTTTTTTTAATGCCTTTTTTTGATACAAGTACAGTTTTAACAAAAATTCTGTTCATAACAAATACATTTTGAGAAAATATATATTTTTACAAAAAATTTAATTTTTTAAAAAAACGTACTATTAACAAGAATACATTTTTACAAAACAAGTATAGAGATATTTTTTAATAGCAAGTAACTTTTGTTAAGTTTTTTTTAAAGAGGTTTTACAAAAGTATCATTTTAAAAGAAAGTATTTGTTTTACAAAGAGTACCTTTCCACATAAGTATCTTCTTTCAAAGTCCTTTTTATAAATATAACCTTTTTAGAAATGACACTTTATAAAAATGCACTTATTAAGTATATAACTATAATTTTGTATACAAGAACAGGATAATACTTTGTGTACTTTTTAACATGTATTAAGCGATGCCAGAATTAATATTTTAGATTATTTTTTAAGATTTTTAATCAAAATAGAATTTTGAAGATCTTTTTCCCAAAAAAAGATATTTTGATTTAATTGCTTGACACCTAATGTTGCAGTTTCTTGTACAAATTTATTAAACATTTTTACCTATATGAAACAATTTTATTGTCAATTAGTACTCTAAAACTAAATGTGTTATAACTTCCGCTGGTGGGTTTATATGTAAAAAATGTTGACGTTTACCAGTGTATATTTTTTAAACAAAAATTTTCGACACAAAGTTTAATCCCACTGAATTAAATGAATTCATTGATAATTATTTTTTACATTGATTTTTATAAACAAATTACAAAACGATTTGACTCTAACGGTGCAACATTTAAAAAGCTTGCTTACTTTGACCCTCAAAACGTTATTAACAGGTCTAATACAACTTTTTTAAATTTAACTGAAGGCAGTGAGATACAAAATTTAGATGAAGAAGTTAGAGAACACAATCTTAAACATTTGTAGAGCGGATAGTGAGTTTGTGTTTCTAACTTTGTCGAAGTTTGCATTAACTTTGAGTTGTCTCTCTTGTTCATCTGCAAACATTAAACGAATATTTTCAAAAGTAAACTTAATTAGTATAGGGTAGCCAACGCCACATTAGAGGGTTTTTTATATAATCAAGATTATTTGTTAGTTAAAAATTGATGCTAATATTTTGGAAAATTTAAAACCATCTCAGTATTATAATCAGATTATGTGAAATATTTTCAACTTGTTATAGAATTTTGGTTACTTTTATAAAATAAGTCATTATGTTACGTGTTGGCTTTAAACCAGAAGCATACAAACATACTTATGTTTAATCATATTAAAACATTTTTTGAATAAAATTATTTATTTTTATGTTTACCTGTTAATTTTTATATACATTTGAATGTATATTTTCGTTTTATGTATTTATGGTAAACTCATTAAAGGTAACAACACGTAATGAAGAATAAAAAATATTAAAGAATTTTTTTTCTAAAATTAAGGTTTTTTGCGAAATTTAAACATGAAATTGAAAAAAACAAGTAAAAAAAGAATCTAATAACATTCTAATTCAAATTGAGAATCTTAAAGTGAAATTGAATAAATTTCGAATAAAATTGAAAGATTAAACTTAAAAACAATAATTAAAAGACAAAGTTGTCAACACTCGATCGACAATGTAATGCCAAAGTGACTTCATAAAAGATAAACTCACGCGAAGAATATGTACATTTTGTTTGCAAAAAATGGTCACCAGGGCTGTCGAGGCAACCTTTTATTAATTCGAATTGAGAAATGCAAATTCCAATCAGGGCGAATTTAAAATATTTTAATTCGCTTTGATGTTGTGTATGAGAGCCTTGAACAAGAAGATTTGAAAATTGAAACATTAAAAACAATTTTATATTTATACGTTTTATGTCCATATACCTACATTAAGGGTAATTTTTATTAAAAGAACTTTTTTAGTTATATTACTTTATGTTCCTATAATATATTGTCGTGCACAAAATTATAATATAAAATAATTAAAAATATCATTTTTGGATATACTAGTACGTAGATAAATATTTTGTGTTTGTATTTACAATTTTAATTTAATTATTTTTTTCCAGGAAAAAATTAGACATTGCTTTAAAAAGTACTTGCCATATAAAGACTTACTTATGCGATAGCAATTTTTTGTTACTTGCTTACAAAATAGAATATATTAAAATATTTACTAATGGTCGTTATAATTTCCAGTAATAATCAATGTAATCGATTCTCAGGAATTGATTATAAAAGTCTTATGCCTTGTTCAAAACATTATATAAAATTATAAAAAATATAAAATTTTTTTGCTAGAAATAATGGGTTGATCATATCTATAATGCATAATAGCTAGTCCACATCTGAAGAATTTATATATTGATAAGTGATAAGTCAAATTTGTATTAGGATGAAAATTCATTCGGACTTCATTTATTATTATTATTTCATCGTTATGATATAAAGGTCAGAGCTAATAGACTAAAAAATTTATAATGATATAAAATGTAATTGTATATGTTATTTTATTTTGTTCGGTAACTACAAATTTTAGCTAATTGTTGCTTATTGCTACTAGTGGTTGAATATCAAGGTACATTCATTTTAAATAAAATTTATTTAAAGTAAAATAAATGTACCTTGGTGTTCTTTCAAGTAGAGAGTAAAAAAATTTGTTGCAAGAATTTGTCAAACAGCCGTTTTTTACGTTGGCTTAAAAAATGTCCGCAAAAAGTCATTTTTGTAACATGACGAAAGAATATTAAATATTATGTTATTTGGTCATTTTTCTTTAATTTAGCTAGGGGAGTATAAAGTAAAAAATTTAAAAGAACAGTGTTTTTGCTTAGAACCTTCTAGCTTTGCTAGAATGATGAAACATTCAATCCAATGTTATTTTTTTCGGTGCAATTTTAATAAGAAGAGTACAATTCCTATGTACAATTTTAAATTTTATTTATACACATGTATAAAGCTTAGATTTTACTTAATATAAATAACTTAATATCTAAGTCACAATAAGAATTTTTGTTAAAACTAACTGCAAAAAAATTGTATTTATGATTTGCTTAAAATTTAAAACATTTTATGTACACCTCTTTAGCTACTATTTGGTTACTTAGAGTATTATTATAAATTTGTCTTTGTGGTTGACATGAGTATGCTGGCTTATAGTGGCCTATTGTTTTATAAACTTTTCACTCTACACTGTTGAAAATAAAATTGAAAACTTTGACTTGAAATTTCGAATGTTAAACATGAAATTGGGAAACGCAAGTAGAAGCTAAAACATTCTATTTCAAATTACGATTCTCAAAGTGATATTGAAAAATTAAACTTATAATCAAGAAATAAAAAGACAAAGTTGTCAACACTATCGTCAACACGATCAAAGCGAATTAATTACCAGGTGGCAGAATAGACAAATTCATCATTTTTTGCTGGTAGAAATTACTGTCAAACTTTATATCAAGGCGAATCAATTACCAGGTGGCAGCGTAGGCGAATTCATTAATTTTCGCAGTGTACACCACTGTCAAACTCCATATATAAAAAATCTGTGTACCATTTTTTATATATGAAGTTTGACATTCGTTTCTACCAGCAAAAAATAATAAATTCTCTAACGCTGCCACCTGGTAATTGATTCGCCTTGCTTCATATATAAAAAATATACACAAATTTTTTATATACGGAGTTTGCCAGTAGTGTTCAGGGTAAAAATTAATTAAATTAATTAAAACACTCAACTTGAAAGAAAAATTGAAAGCAAGTTCGTTTCAATTTTTAAAAGTGTGAATGTACTAAAATTTGAAAGGAAAAACTTGATTGTGAATATCGGAAGTAGTTTTTATCAAGCACTCATAAAAATTGTAACAAACTTTTTGTCACCTTCACTTTTATAAAAATAAAGGTGCTGCACGTAACATATATATCGTTTATATCGAGATAGCTTTAGATATCAAATCTTAACTTAAATCTGTACCAAATTTGCAATCTAGCTCAATAGAGAATAGAGGACAAATACATATATGTTGGTATAGATTATTTTCGGTAATGCTTACGACTAGAAGTCATATCTCGAGAAAATTTGACGAATGGATTGTTTTACAAATAGTTAGTTATCAGAGACCAGCAACTTGTATGATCGAGCCGTCTTGTTTACAGTAGTTGAATTTTAAGAACAACACGAACAAGTATTACATCAACTTAATACTTGTTGCTTTTTATACACAAACACAAAATGCAACAATAAGTGTAAATCATTTTCAACATTAGACTCGAACAGATTTGTATTGAAACAAAAAAGTCTCGTTAACAAGAATTTATTTTTTTGCACAACGTCTTTATTGTACATGATCTGATTGGAGTTTTACCCAAAACAATCGAGCCACTTGAAAGTAATAATGCGCTATGCAGAAAAATATCAAAACTATAAGAAAAACTTACAGATGTGCATTTTCTATCATATTACCATTTATTTATTTCTAGCTTTAAAGGTGAAAACAAAATTTTATACATATAAAATATTTTACAAGCAAACAAAATTTTTGTTGAAATTATATTTACACATGTACTATGTACATAAATCTAAAAATATATATTTTGAATTTTTTTCTCCAAATACCTATAAATAAGAAATCCAAAGTATATAATTCGTTTTTTTTCATTTTCAGACTTTATTTTCAAAAAAAAGTATATATACATATATACATACATATTGTAGAATAAATGGACTGATGTGTGTTTGTAAATTGTCAAAATTAGAATGAATCTTTATTTTCGATTTCTTTTCCTTATCAACTACTTATGAGAAGTTCGCTTTTTGTGTTTTTGCGAAACTTCCCTAGCTTAGCTTAATTAAGCTTATCAGTAGAAATATGAATACAAAAAAAATATCTGGTTGAATTAGTTCACACGCTTTCGGTAATAACAAAATATAAATGCTGCGTTAACAAAATTTAATTCACATAGGCTAGAGCTCATACAAAAAAAAATAGAATAGTAAGTTTGTTTATTTTAAATATTAGGTTACATCAAAAATAATTTTAAAATTAAATGAATAACCAAAACGTCTCACAATTCTTTAGATACTGACCTGACTTAATCTAACGATTTATTTGAAAGAGTGAAATGTTTAAACAATTTTGCATGTTGATGTATTGTATTATTGATAGATACACTACACCCCCAATCTTTTAGAAAAATTTCATAATTTTTTGTAAGAAAAAAAAATTTTGAAATTAAGTTGTTTTTACTTTTATGTTATGTTACAATAATTTTTTTTTTATTGGTATGTACTATATTTATTTCTTATTATATTTCTTAAGTAGATTTTTATGTATAATTTTAGTTTTACCATTTATATTTAATTCTACGTTTACATTATCTATATTTATTATTTCATATGGGCCATGATATGGTTTTTCATTTTTCTTCCTATTTTCTATTTTTATTAAAACTAAGTCTCCTATACTTATGTCTATGCTATTTTTATTTTTCTCCGAATCTAGACTTCTTTTTAATTTTGTTGCTTCTATTAATTTTCTTGCATTTTCTAATGAATTTTTTAGTCTTATTTTTAGTTCATTTGCGTAATTGTCAAGGTTATAAATTTTGTCATTGTTTGTAATCTGTTCACCTGGTAAGTTGGGTAGTTTACCAAAAACTAGTTCAAAAGGTGAGTATTCTGTATCAACGTGAGGTGTGGTATTGTATGCAAAACAATAATATGGAATCCATTCATCCCAATCTTCGTCTTGCACAAATGATAAAAAATATTCATTCAACACTCGATGATTTCTTTCTATAGTACCAACCGTCTCGTGATGGTAAGGTGTTGAAAAACTTTGTTCTATGCCAAGTAGTTTACATATCTCTTTAATCAATTCATTTGTAAATTCAGTACCTCTGTCGGATTTTAATGTTTTAAATATACCATGTTTCAATATAAGATTTTCAACTAATCCTTTTGCTACTTGCTTGGCTTCTTTTGTTTGTAATGGGCAAGCGATAATGTATTTTGTTAGTTCGCATTGCATGGTAAGTATATATCTGAATTTTTCTGATGGACGTAGTGGTCCTACTGTATCAATTACAATTGTTTCAAATGCGTTTGTAGGCGTATCTGTAACGTTTAAGGGTTCTTTGGTATGTTTTACTTGTTTATTCCTTTGGCAGAGATCACATGTATTTATATAGTCTTTTACTTTTCTTGTCATGTTTTTCCATATATATTTCTTTTTTAATCTCAGCAAAGTTTTTCTAATACCGAAATGACCTCCACTTGGACTTTTGTGGTATAAGTCAATTAATTCATTTTGTTTTATATTATCTTTTATTTCTTTTGGCCTGGTATAAAGTAATATTTCTACATTATCATACTTTCTATTTAATATATTTTTAAATTTCTCCGGAGTTATAATTTCAAATATGTCATCGTCTCTGCAGAGAGCAAATTTTTTACATTTAGAATGGCATTTTATTATATATGTGAGTTTCTCCAGTAAGTTACCTAAGTAAGTAGGATTATCGCTACACATAATACATATTTGATTCATTGAGTCATTTTCCTCTATATTTATTCTTTTTGTCGACTTTTTATTTAATATAAATTTAATTTTTCTTGCATGCTTAATATCGTTTAAAGAAGTGCAATCCCAAATTGTGAGTTGATCAGACTCTTTTGAGGTTTTGCATTCTGAGGCCTTTATTTTGTTCTTTTTTATATCATTTTTAGTTTTGCTTCTTGTAATTGCTAATGTTTTCTTTATACTTGTATCATTTTCAGTCGGTATTAGTTCTTTTAGCATTGACGAGTCTAATTTGATTCGTGATAATGCGTCGGTATTAGTGTTATCTTTTCCTTTTTTGTAAATAATGTCAAAATCATAGTCTGACAGTTCAAGTCTTATTCGTGTCAATTTAGATGAGGGATTTTTGTGTGAGAAAAGTGCTATCAATGGTCTATGATCCGTAATTACAGTAAATTTTCTACCATATAGATAAGGTCTAAAAAAATTTATAGCCCAATGTATTCCTAACAATTCCTTTTCTATTACTGATCTATTCTTTTCATGTTTATTTAGAGTTCTACTCGCATATGATATCGGTAAATCCTTTCCTATTATACCTTGTGATAATACAGCGCCAAGAGCAAAATTAGATGCATCTGTGGTTAGTACAAAATTTTCATTAAAATTTGGATACTGAAGTATGGGAGGGTTCATTAATTTTGATTTAAGCTCTTCAAAAGATTCTTGACAGATTCCTGTCCATTCAAACTTTACATTCTTCCTCAATAACTTGTTTAAGCATTCTGCTATTTTAGCGAAATCTTTAATAAATCGTCTATAATAATTACAAAATGCTATAAAGCGCCTTACGTCATCTGCATTTGTTGGAATTGGATAGTTTTTTATAGCTTCAAATTTTTGAGGATCTGGTTTGATACCTTCCGAAGTTATTAAATGTCCAAGGTATATGACTTCATGTTGCAGAAAACAACATTTCTTTGGGTTTAGTTTGAGATTGCATTTTTTTAGTCTTTCTAAGACCTTTATCAAATTATTGTTATGGTGTTGTATGCTACATCCAAAAATGATTATGTCATCCACATATATAAATGCTTCTGACTCCAAACCTGAGAGTGCTATGGTTAACATGCGTTGGAAACTGTTAGAAGATATTTTTAAACCAAATGGTAATCGTGTGAATTGATAGTGGCCAGTTGGAGTTGAAAATGCTGTATATGGTCAAGATTTATGATCAAGTTCAATTTGGTGAAAAGAACTTGTCATATCCAGTGTTGAAAAGTATTTAGCGCGACCTATTCTATCAAGAATGTCATCTAGCCTTGTTAATGGGAATTTATCGTTTACAATTTTATTATTAAGTGATCTAAAATCCACCACCAGTCTCCATTTTGCTAAATCAGTTTGTCCCTTTTTAGGAACTAGAAGGAGTGGCGAATTGTAAGGGCTAATCGATGGTTCTATTATATTATCTTTAAGCATTTCTTCTATTTTTGAATTTATTTCATTTGTATGGGCCTGTGGTAATCGGTAATTTTTTATATAAACTGGATTATAATCATGCAACTCTATATTTTGTGTGTAAAAATTATTTGTAGTTAATTCTTCATCCTCTAAATGGAATACATCCTGAAATCTGTCAATAATAGAAAAGAGTTTATCTTTATCATCATTGTTGTTACTTTTGTCTAATGAGAGACCTTTTAAAATTTTATTAAAACGAGAGGGATCTTTTGTTTGATTGTGTTTCTTTTGGAATTGTAGAATCTCATACTTGTGTAATGGTACTACTTGAATTTTTAAATTCTCTAAAACTATATCCTGTTCCGTTGCATTTAGCAACTTTATGTGTTTGTGTCCTTTCGCAGGTACAATAACATTTGCCAAATAGACGCCTTCCGATATTTCTCTACTCTGTATTAAACTGTTTTCTTTTATATTTAAGTTAAATGGTGTTATTATCTCTGTTCTTGCTGGTATTCTCACCCGATTTATACAAATTGAGTTGTTTTCAATTGGAATTTCAATGGTTTCGTTCTCTATACGCATTGTTAAGATATATCTATCATAATCTATGTTACATCGATAATTGTTAAAGAAATCAATTCCTAGTATTCCGTCAGTCTTTATTGGAAAATCATTATTTCCAAGTTGAATCTTTTGAACAATTAATTTATTTTCCACATTTATTCTTATTAAAACAGATCCCAATGTATTAATTTGGTCTTTAGAAATTCCAGTCAAATTACAATAGTCATCAGGGTTTTCGTCATATTGATTTAGAAGATTTTCTTTACATAAGGAAACATCAGCTCCTGTGTCTATTAAAAATGTCCGTATTTAGTACTTTTAATTTTATATAGTTTTGAAAAGTTGTGGTTATGTTACATATTTTTCTTAATTTGTTTCTTCCGGAGAAATTCCGTGAATGTTCTCCGGAACTTGGTAGTTTTCCTGGTTATTTATTTGATTAATGTTCCTAAATGTGTTATTAGTATTTCTGTTTCTGTTTACATTATTGTTGTTATTATTGTAGTTTGATCTTCGTCTGTCGAGGTTTGTGATATTCTGTCTATGCGTATTATTTCTATAGTTATTTCTATTATTGTTGTGTCTGTTAGTATTGTTTCTGTACTGATTCCTATTAAGATAGTGGGAGTTATTATTGTTCCTTGTATTATTGTTATTGATATTATTCCATGAATTATTATTTCTAGAATAAATGTTTCTATTATTTTGTTTCTGTCTAACATTTTGGTACATGATGTTGTGCTGTGTATTAGAGGAAATGGCTTCTTCTGCAATTTCCAATGCTTCAGAGAAAGTTTTGACTCTGCTAGCTTCTATTGTTTTTGCTATGTCCCTATCAGTTAGTCCATTTTTAAATGCATTGAATGCAATTATATTGTTTGATTGTATTATTGCATTCCTATTTGCTTCACCAATATTTGAGATTTGTAGCTCGTTGAGTTCAGTTATTAAACTGTCGATTTTTTCTGCAAACTTTCGAACGTCACCTTGTTGTTTTATTTTGTTTAAATTGTTAAGTATGTTATTTGGTGTTTCTTTAGATTTGTAACACTTTCTTAATTCATTGGTTAACTCTTGTAAACTTGTAGGCACGGAATTTTGTTTAATTCGATTTTGTACCCTTTGTTCCAATCTTGTTTTTAAAACGAATTGGAAAAAACTTGGTTTTTTGGTGTCTTCAAGTGTATTTTCTATAAATTCCAAATTAGAAATAAAATTACTTAATTCTTCTCTTCTTCCTCCAAAAATTGGAATAAGTTTTGATATCGAAGCCAAATCTGTCGTATTCATCTTGGTTAATTGATTATTTTCTATCCCTTTTGTCGTGTAAACTATTTTTTCATGTAAAGATGTAGGTAATTTTAGATCTAAGCCTTTTTTTGCAGTTATTTGTAACAACTTTTCCCTAAGGTCAGTGAAGAATGCTTCAGCTGCTATTTTATGTGCGTTAGTCAGTCGATGGTAATGTACGTTAAGTATAACTCTGATTTCTTCCAAACAAAAAAATAAATTTTTGATATGTTTTTCAATTGTGTCTTCTTTCGTAGGTCTGTTGACGCTGAGGCATTTGTAGGATTTATCAAATCTTTCTTTTATTATTCTAATTTTTATTAATATGTTTTGCCAGTCCATAAAGCAATGTTTTTATTTTTAATTTCATATTTTAGTTTTATATTTTGTCTAAATTGTCGCTACGACTAACATATTTCTTTTTCAATGATTTTTTATGTAGCTGATACAGTTTAATTAGTAAATTTATTGCATCTAAAATAACAAGTATTAGTAATAATATGTATAGTGTATTTAAGTGTTCTGTGTGATCAATTATTCTAACAATATTTACAACGTTAGCATTAGGATTTTCTATTTTTGATTTTGTTCCACCCATAGCGGAAGTTTGTTTTTTATAAGATTTTATTTTCTTTTATTTTTTTAAAATTTTTTTTTTGTTTTTTTTTTTTTTTAAAGACTTTTATAGATTTTTTTATTTCTAATACTTTTTCTTGTAAATAGTTTTTGTGTTGTGCGCTGGAAGAGTTTATAATCTCGTCCTTCAGGATCTTTAGCTGGATCTTCTGTCGTGACACGAAATCTCGTCTGTTGCTTTTTGTAGCTATTTTGGTGTTTACGAATGGTACTTTTGGCTCTTCTATACGTTGTGTTTTTTTTTTTTTAGGAATAATGGTTTTGGTCCAATATTGAGGATGTCAGGTTTTGCTTCTCCCGTTCCCTCATTGAGAATTTTTTGCCATCTGTCCTCTGCGGCTTTTAATTCTTCGAGGATATCTGACAGTGGTTCAGTCATATGTTGGAGGATGAAATGTGTCCTTAGGATTTGAGGAGGATAAAAAAAAATATTTTTATTATTTTTTGCCAAACGTGCCAATGCACTTTTTGGACTTTTTCTTTTGATCCTTTTTTAGATATGCTACAGGCACTTTCTGATATGCTATAGGCACTTTCAGATATGCTATAGGCATTTTCTGATATGCTGTAGGCACTTTCAGATATGCTATAGGCACTTTCTGAATTATGGCAGGATCGCCATGTAGAATAAATGGACTGATGTGTGTTTGTAAATTGTCAAAATTAGAATGAATCTTTATTTTCGATTTCTTTTCCTTATCAACTACTTATGAGAAGTTCGCTTTTTGTGTTTTTGCGAAACTTCCCTAGCTTAGCTTAATTAAGCTTATCAGTAGAAATATGAATACAAAAAAAATATCTGGTTGAATTAGTTCACACGCTTTCGGTCATAACAAAATATAAATGCTGCGTTAACAAAATTTAATTCACATAGGCTAGAGCTTATACAAAAAAAATAGAATAGTAAGTTTGTTTATTTTAAATATTAGGTTACATCAAAAATAATTTTAAAATTAAATGAATAACCAAAACGTCTCACAATTCTTTAGATACTGACCTGACTTAATCTAACGATTTATTTGAAAGAGTGAAATGTTTAAACAATTTTGCATGTTGATGTATTGTATTATTGATAGATACACTACAATATATATACTTATAACTAAAAAGTAATATTTTATAAAAAAAATTACATTTTCATGAAAAAATTATTTATAAAACAATAAAAAGGTCATAACAAAATCTTAATTAAAAAATATTTACAAAAATTAATATAAAAAGGAAAAAGAAACAAAATTAAGTAGCAATTCATGGTAAAAAAAAGAACAAGTTCAACACTATATTTTACGGGCATTCAGAAAACGTTTGGATATTAAGCACAAAAATTTATTGAAAAATAATTTAAAAATATAAAAAAAACGTCAAATCAACAAGAGAAGAAAACATCGAGTAGAAAATTAATTTACAACTGAATAAAACACTTATTTCGCTAACAACAAGTTTGCCTTGATGCAAAAATAGATTCAAACCTTAAATGACACTGTCAGAACATTCATGTTCGCAGAAAATGACGAGTACATAAAATGAATGTTTTAAACGAGCGGTTGTTTCAACAAGTGTTTTTTGCTTTTGAACAAAAAAGATTCGAGTCATAAAAAACTAAGTGCTTGTTTAAGTAGACTCGAAAATTACGCAACCATAACCGATCTCTGTTAGTTAAATAATACACCTAAACTGTTCGTGGTGCCATATTTTGGTTAGGACTAATTAATAGAGGACAAAACTACCTTTTTAACAATTGGTATAAATTGTGATTCTATTCTATTATATTATTATCAAAGATTTCTTTAAATTTTTTCATATTTGAACCATGTTATTTACATCGGGTTTTCCTTCTAACCAATGTGTATACTTTTTCATAATTGTAATAGGTGGTCACAAACAATATAGAGTATATACCAATTAAAAAATAAACATTTTAACTTGAGTGATTTCCGTATATTAGAAAACATTGCTGCGTAATAACTTTTTTGTACTTGCTTTAGTCTTTATTCTTCGCACTTAGGTATGCCCAAGAGAGCCAAACATCTCTTATACTTTTTACAACAAACACTCATTCTAATATGACGTAGATACACAGTAGAAAAATTTTTTAAACGTCTGAATTCGCAATCTTGCTTTTTGATTCATGTCTAGTAATGGTTAGTCCAGAGTTATAACATGCCATTTTTTCAATTCTCTTGTAATGTCATCGGAATTTGTACACAAAACAAAATTAACATGAAACTAGTTACTTGCAAAATGGCATGTGTAAAATCGGTCTTACTAGAATGTGTACATGAATTAGGGATGCCAGATAATTTTTATGAGAAGTCGGCACTTTATTTTAAAAAATCGTCAAACATATTTTGAATACAATAAAACATATTTTTATTAACGAAAACTGTCAAATAATTTATCATTTTAAAAATATATGTTAAAAATCAAAGTGTTTTAATATTTAAATTAAAAGTTGATATAGTTATTTACAATTTCCGTTAAATAAAGTACATCGATTTTTATAAAACTACTTAGTACAGTTCTTAGATGCCTTTCCATATGGCTGCAGGTTGTGTATTTCAGTTGACTTACCTTAAAATATTCTGTTTATACTTTTAAGAATTTCTAGTTTATATTTAAAGAGGATAAATAAATTTGATTTGGTTCGTTCGTTCATACAAATCTAGTATTTAAACAACTACTGCTTCAAGCGACAACCACCTGGTTCGACTTGGGTGCGATAATTTAAGTTTTTATTTCTGGTAATTTTTTAATGTTTTAAAATTGGTGAAGGTATTTAAAGACAAGCATATAACGCAAGTGGGTGCCAAACATATTTCACAATAAATAAACATATTCTGATAATAACCGAGTCCTATCAAATTGGACTTGTAGTTTTCGTGATTTTATGTAAAGCTTATACAAACATTTGACATAGCATTAACTTCTTTTATCAATCTGAAGAAATAGTTCTATATTTGTAATTTTTACATATACGTGCAACCAAACACAATGACTTCGTGTTGCATAGATCAGTTGCTTCATTGACGCCAGCAAG
Organism: Gymnosoma rotundatum; assembly: GCA_916610165.2. Lineage (NCBI taxonomy): Eukaryota > Metazoa > Arthropoda > Insecta > Diptera > Tachinidae > Gymnosoma > Gymnosoma rotundatum. The sequence goes on from OU744337.1 coordinate 63,022,818, forward strand.
GACTTTTTATCTTCTAATAGCGCAAATATAGTAAGGAACTATATTTACCTCTCCTTGGAAGAAGTGCAGTCTCTTTTTTTTAATGTTAAAAGTATTCTAGTGTTGCCCAAAATTAAAAATTATTCCAAAACAAACAAAGTAACGTTGTTACAGTGTTTATCAAAAAATCGGCATTTTTGGAGCCAAAATCGCCATATTAATAAATCTGAGGCGAAAAATCGGCAAATATGGCAGTCCTGACATGAATACTCAAAAAACTTGCAGGGGTGCTAGAAAGTTTTAATCAAAAATCGGCACTTTTGCGTAAAAAATAGGCTTTATCGGCACTTCAATTTTAGAAAATCGGCAAAAATCAGCAAGTTAAAAACACATTTTTAATACAGCAAAACAGATTTTTATTAACAAAAAGTATTAATTAATTTATCATATTTAAAGATTTGCAAGATTTATGTTCAAAATAAAAACGCAGCTATTTCCAATTTTGTATATTTCGTTTATGTTATGTTTTGATTCTATAATTAATTCTTTACCCAACGAGCCCAAACACACCTCATCAAATCTCAAAAAATGCTTTCTATTCATAAATTCCGTTGACTTACTTTATAATATTATACTATAAACAATTTCAGAAATATATTTGAAGATAATAAATATTTACGTTTAATTTGGTCCGTTTATTTTTTTTAATTGTTTTTGCTGTATCGATTTGATCAACAGTAGCAGCAAATGAAAAATAAATTTTCAAGGCCTCATACACATCCAGTATTCAAACATCTACTGCTTCAAGCGAAAGCCATCTGATTTGACTTGGGTGCAGTAATTTTTGATTTTATTTCCAGTAATTTATGAATGTTTTGCAATTGATGAAGAACTTCTGAGCTATTTTATACGTAATTGTAAATATCTCTAGGTAGAATTTTAAATTTAGAAGGTAATAAAAGACAAGCATGTAATGCAAGTGGGTGCCAAATACATTTTATAAATATAACAAATATATCTAGCATATCGATTTTTTTGGTTTTGCAACTGAATTATTTGTCTGTCACAACGGCAGCACCGAATCCTATCCAACGTGACTTGTAGTTTTTGCAATTTTGTGCAAACTAGTCTACAATTAACTTGTAAAAACCTTTGGCGTAACATTGATCTACCATTTATCAATCGGAAGAAATAGACCTGTATTTCAAATTTAACACATATATGTAAGTACAACCACACTAAATGACGTAGTGTTGCATAGATTGATTGATTCATTCACACCAGCGAGAAGTCTTTATTTCTTAGCTGGTCACACAGTTAAGAACCGTAAAAGTACTGACTTATTAACAGTTGTTTCTTTCTAATGTTACAAGTTTTCTAGTTTTGCCCAAACTTAACAAATTATTTTAAAACAAACAAAATTACCTTGTTATAGTATTAAAAAAACGGCATTTTTGAAGCCAAAATCGGCAAATCGGTACTTTGATAAACTCGAGGCGAAAAGTCGGCAACATGCCGATAAATCGGCAGATATGGCAGGACTGCCTGCAGTAGAGAGTGAAAAATGAGCGTAAAAATATGAGAGAAAAATTTGTTGCTTGTTTTCCTAGCAAGAATCAACCAGCTTTTGTTTTGTTTACAAAATAATTTGCTTATAAAATTTCTGCTAATAGACATTTTTGGTAACATGCAAGTATTTTGCAATTAAAAGAATATGAAAATAATATTATTTTGTAAATATATTATTTTGAAGGGTATCTTCACTGCAAAAAGTGGAAAAAGGGTATATAAGTTTGTCATTCCTTGTGTAATTTCTACAGTATTTATTTCCGAACCCATAAGTATATACATATATTGACTTCTTATGCAGAGCAATATCTATTGAGCGATGTCCGTCCGCGTTAGTGATGAAATCAATCGATCAGATATAGTGTCGAAAGAGTTGTTATTGCTTCGAGGCAGCAAGCAAAACACCACGCCTTGGAACAATTGACTAGCTCCAATAAAAAAAAAATATGTGGGGCGATAAAAAATAAAAAACAGTGAACAAATTGGCGCACACCCATATTTTTTGAATTACAGGGTTCGAAAATTTTCAAGTTTTTTTGAAATACCAATATGGGTATCATTTTAAAGCTTTTGAAGAGATCTTTAAGGAAATACTAAAATGTTTTAATAGGCTTAACGCATTAAGAGCCGATTGCATTTTTATGTAAAATATTATGTATGAAGTACTAATTTTAATTCTCTGTCACCCCAATATTTGCTTTTTTGATTAGAGTTACTTTATTAAACAAGATAGGATTTGGCATAGCCGAATATAGCACTATTACTTGTTTTCTTTAATTTAGCTTGGGCAGCAAAAAAGCTTAAAACAACAGAAATTTGGTTTAGAGGCTTTTAGCTTTGCAAGTGTTTTTGTTTTTTTAAGAATTAAAAGTAAATAAGCAAGTGATGGCACATTTAATACAATTGCTGTTTTAGGTACAATTGTAGTAAGAATAGTACAACTTCTACGCACAATTAGAAATAAGTTGTACTTATTTATGAACTTTAGATTATTTTTAATGTAAATATTTTTACATAATAATCACAATACGAATGTTTAATAGAAATAACTGCAAAAAATGTTATATTTTTGATGCGCTAAAACATCAAAAACGCTTTTACCTAGTAATTAAGAAACTTTAAAATATATTATGTTTTTATATATCATCAGTTTTTATATTTATTGTCACTGTTTCAAAATGGTACTATTCAATGGTCATACCCAAGGCGAATTCATAAAAGGTATACTCGCGGCAAAAATAAAAACAACAAATTTTGTTTTTGTACAAATAGTTTGCGGCTGTCAAAAGCAAAGGTGATTATAACTTTTGACACTTGAAGAAGGAAAATCACAATAGTACCTGGCCTATTAAGGCCACCTGTTGCTTTTGCTAGTAAAGTTACTGAACTGGCCTAATGGATTGGCCTTAAACACACTACTACTTAATGAAGATATATTTGAAATTGAATAATATTTTGTTTGCTTTGAATAATATAAAGCTAGGTATAAAAATATTTATGTAAATATAAACATAGTGAATTCTATTTTACAAAATGATGTCTCCTCGTTAAAATTGCGCATGTGTGAAATGTTTTTCTAACCCTGTAATAATTCCATTCGTTATTTGCCAAGCACAAAACATAAGTTTTAAAATAGTATAACCCCTTCTGTTTAATATCTAAAAGATAAGTTTGTTCTTAAACATATAAAAAAAAACTTAAGGCGAATTCATTTACTTGTGGTTATAACAGCCCAACTGATTTTTGCTTATGTTCAACATTGTGTGAAAATTTTGAAAAATATATAAAAAAATAATTTTAAAAAGTAAACAAAAAGTTTTATAAAAACAAGAAACCAACAGGTACAAATTTATTTAAAGTACCAAATGTAGTTTAATCATGTGTTTTTTGCAATCAACGTGAAGCTTTGCAACATTTTTGCCACTGGCCGGCTATTAATTTACTTTGAAAGAACTTTAAAATATTCTTAAATTAAAAGTCTCAAAAAATAAAATAAATTAGGCATTTCAGTGAAAGTAAAAATATTATTCAAAATAAAGTTCTTAAAATATTAGACGCTAAGTGTAGTAATAGAGTTGCAGACGAAAACGCAGAAATAGTAAACATGAAGATACACTTGCACTATGGCGAAATAATTTAGTGACAATTTCAAAAATAACCTATGTTAAAAAATTTTTCAAAATTTAATTTGTTTTGATTGCTAATAAAAAACATAACAATTATTGAAATTTCTAGAGAAAACTAGTACATTATATGCAGTTCCTGATGTATATAAATTGAATATGTGTAAAGAGATACTGGCATTATTGTTAACACGCTTAAAATGTCTTGCTTGTTTTCTTGTAGAAGATTATGTGACTCTGCAGGTACTGTTGGTGGCAGTGATGTGACAAAGTAAAGCTGTTTATTGGGAGATGAATGTGTGATAGCTTCAAGGTCGCTTTTTCAGACTGAACTGTTGAAACTAAAAAAAAAAAAAACATCGTATAGCCAGTTAAAAATTTCGCTCTAATTAACAATAAGATCCAAAACATTGTTTTGATACTTAGTTTCGGCAAATTTCGTAATCGTTGTGGTAATCAAATTTAAGACTTTATGCTTGCTATTTGAGAAACTACCGGTGAAGAACTTTTTGCGGTAAACGATAAAAGATGGAAATTTTTCTGTTAGTGTTCAAATGATCAACGAACGAGAATGAAACGATGCATGTGGTTTCGGCAAACTAGTGGCACAATGTAATTTTGGTCACAATTTGCCTGGATTTTCATTTTTATATAACTTAATTTTTTTATTCTGAAAACTACTACCACTTTTGTTTATCAAATATATATTTTGATATTTTATTTTGTTTTTTTAAACAATATTTTTTGGCAATACACCTAGATTTTGTAGCAACGAATTGCCTGTTGTTTTTTGTGTTGTTAGGATTGTTGTAGCCGTGCGGTCACCTGTATAAGTTCGCCATGACTTGCGCTTCCATCCCTGCACCCACGTAATGAACACTCGCGTATTTTAGCAATAAATTCCTCTTGCATACACCTAACCAAGGCAAATCAATTACAAGGTGGCAGCGTAGGCGTATTCATTTATTTTCGCCGTGAACACCACTGTCAAACCCCATATATAAAAAAATCTGTGTACATTTTTTATATATGAAGTTTGACAGTACTTTCTACAAGCAAAAAAATAATGAATTCGCCTACGCTGCCACCTGGTAATTGAATCGCCTTGCACCTAACTTCATATGTAAGCATTTCCAGGGCGAATTAATTCGCCTTAAGCATTTCCAAAAAGAATTAAATTTAAAACTGGCCGTTTTAGTAATAGGTGGCCACACCGATACAAAAACAAGAATCTAATGTAATGTTGCAGAGGACCACGTTGATGTTAAAAAATTCTAAGCAAAAGCAAGCCGAATTCAATTCATACTTCTATCATCATTTGTTACATTAAATAAAGTTTTACCAGATTGTTATTTTAACCCTTAACTACATTCGTGGGGTAATTTTTTACCCCACGCCGCACTCCATAATTAATAACTTAATTTGTACTAAAGCATATTCTTTTAAACTCCGTGTATTGTCAGTTCATGTTGGCATCTTGAAGTGTATAAGTGGATTTCACGCTACGTCAAATAAAATCTGTGCTAGGTATATATTGGGGTACAAAATTACCCCACGAATGTAGTTGTGTAATTTATTTTTATTCTTGGTATTTATTGATTTTTTATTATGTAGACAAAATGAAGCGCTATTTAAGTAAATCTAAAGTAGAAAAAAATGTTTGATAAAGACGACTTATCTGATGACGCAGGAGATGATGATATTTTCCAAGACGATGACGACATAAGTGATGGGGAAATTGAGATAAGCGATCATGATACAGAAAGCGAATTAGAAGACAAAAAGCTTTCTTATATTGAGAATAAATTACGCCGACGTGTTTTTTTTAAAGAAGTAGGGATATCTTTAGTCAAACCTCACCTCAAATTTATTTGTAAAATGCCTTCTAAAGAACTGAAAGTCTGTACAGTATGTGAAAAGTGATTTCAAACAGACTCTTTTTACACGAAGAACATCCTCTGTCAGAATTTTTATGTTATACTATATACATTTTTTTTCTTTAGTTTTATTTTATTTAAAGTTTCTTTAATATGAATTACAAATTTAAAATTTTATAATACTACATATAATTTTTTTTCTAGAAGAAGAATACACCTAATTTTATAAGTCAATTTTTTTAAGCCGCTCGAAAAGAAAAAATTTTAATTTTCTAATTTATAAAATTTTTAACGTAACAACCATGTTATTTTTATAAAAAATAAACAATTGTAATATTTCACATTAATACTTTCTGTTTTTATGCGAGGCCCTGCAAAATAGAAAGAATTTTCGATTGGGGTAGAAAATTACCCCACAAATGTAGTAACGTAAGTTAAAAAAGCGAATGTAGTTGAGGGTTAACAATACTTCATAATTCATTTCTTGTTTTTAAACTTTATAAAATTTTTATTATTTTTTTGTATTTTACTACGTTTGCTTATGAATAGCAAAACAAAGCAGGCATTTGTATTGAGAGCAATTATCTTTTATTTCTCTTTGTGTTTTTGACATTTTCAACGCACTAAACAACAATAAAAAGCCATGATGTATAGTGTTAATAGTAATTTAAAATGATGATGTGTTGAACACCAAAAACCTGTGTGGCCAGATTTTTGGCGATGCTGGCATGTTGGCTTATCGCTCCGGCTGAAGCTCGCCGTCTTCGGGGGATCTTGCTAGTTTAACTGCCACTGTTGTACACTACAGTAAAAAAATCATGCCAGTCTCATAAACAACTGAAATAAAAATTGGTGCCCGAAAGTGCGCTAAGAAAAAAAAAAAGGAAATTTAATTATGTTTTTGTGTTTCTTTACCACTCATAGTATTTGCGCTGCGTTTTGCTCATCCACAGAAATCTTCGCTAGCGGATGTAGTGCTAGCTTTGGCTGCCCACCCTCTTGATATTCCATTGAATATCACCATGATAATTTGTGCCGACAGTTCAATGAATTATCCCTAAATTAACTCACTTACCTCATCATCACCTTCCTATTATCTTTAAAACTTTATTCCATCTTTAAATAGTAAAAGGTATTTCAAAACATAAGTGCATAGTATAAAAACATAGCTTTTATTTGATTACTTGAAAATTTATGTTTTAAGCTTTCAAAAAAAATTTTTATTACATTTTTAAGCTTAAGTAAGAATCTGTCCTGTAATTGGTTTTATTCAATTTATCTTAATTTTTAATCTACTTAATATTTGAAAGTATGTATGTGAATTTGACCAATAACACTAATACATGCAACTCCCCTCAATAACGGTTTTCGGAAACGGCTTTCCGTCCGTAGACGTGTGATACGCACGTGTATTTAACAGTCGGTTTTTATTACCTTTTTTTTTTTTTTTATTAAAATTTTATGTATATAAATATATCGTTCTCTCAATACTTTTATTTCTGTTGCTCTTATTTAAGGCAAACACCTACAATGTATTGTGGGCAAACTACCCTTAACTATGACAAACCCTAGGCTTGAGCTCAACCCTATTATTATTTTCGCGCACCTTTTGACACTAAAAACAAAAGGGACTGGGTATATCACGAAGGTAATGCTTAACCGTAAGTGTTTTCCCTAACTACACAGATTTCAGAGAAAAATATAAATACAATTTGTTTTCCGGTCCGTTGGTTGTCGGTCGTTTATATACGAGTCTTAATGTCAAGGGGTACCTGGCACCGCCGTGGGTGACGATGCTAATTACTTACGGCCTTTTCCCGCGCTGGATGTGTTGCTAATGGTTTGATGCGAACGAATCTCCTTTTGGGTAATGCCTTTGATATGATTTTTGGTAGCAGATCCTTTTCTCTTTCGTTTTTATAAATTTATTTTCTTTCAATTTAAATTTTTTTTAATTTTTGAAAATTTTGTTTTCTTTACTTTAATCCACCTTTTAACGTTTATTTGACTGTATTTCTTTTGATTTTGATTTTCTTACTTTTGTCAACTTTAGTTGTCTTTAATTCTATAATTTTCTTTACTTTTTGATTTTGTTCTTATTGTCGATTTCAGATTTCTTTAATTTTCTTTTGTAAATTTGGTTTTCTTTCATTACATAAATTTACACTTTGATTCGACTATACTTTTTTTCTTTTTGAGTTTTCTTTCGCTTTTTGTCGATTTCATGTTTCTTTAATTTTGTAAATTTTGTCTTCTTTAATTTTATAGATATACACTTTTGGTTAACTGTACTTTTTTTTTCTTCTTGATTTTTCTTTCGCTTTTTGTCGATTTCCAATTTCTTTAATTTTCTTTTGTAAATTTGTTTTTCTTTAATTTTATTAATTCACACTTTGATTTGACTGTACTTTTTTCTCTTTTTTGATTTTTCTTTCGCTTTTTGTCGATTTCGGATTTCTTTAATTTTCTTTTGTAAATTTGTTTTTCTTTCATTACATAAAGTTACACTTTGATTTGACTATACCTTTTTTTTTGTACTTACTTTTCTGTCGATATTTGTTTTCTTTAAATTTTTTCTACTTTAATGTAATATCACCTTTAACTTTTACTTTGTTTCACTTTTCAGCTTTCTTCACTTAACTTGTGGTTTTCGTTCAGTTTCTGATCTTTTTATGTTTTTTTTTTGTTTTGTCAAATTTTTGATTTTCTTTAAATTTTTGCGATTTTAGTTTTCTTTGATTTAATAAATTCACACTTTTACCTACACTTTTCTTTAATTTAATTTGAACTTATCTAGTTTCTGGCCTTTTTATTGTTTTTAGCTTTGCCAATTTTTGGTTTACTTTAAATTGTTATAATTTAAGTTTTCTTTAAATTAATAAATTTAACGTAAATTCTCACTTTTACTTCTTTCTTTCAGTTTTCTTTAATTTAATTTGTAATTACCTAGTTTCTGATCCTTTTGTATTGTTTTTAGTTTTGACAATTTTTGGTTTTCTTTAATTTTTTTTTAATTTTATTTAAACGCTTGCTGGCAGCCAAACCACGCATATTAACCTTCATCCAGAAACTCCTTGTGCGGGAGTTTCTTATTCCTTATTTTCTTATTAAGAAACCTCGGTCACGCCACTTCTTTGATCTGCTTCAAAAAAAAACTTCCGTTATATTTGTTCAGCAATTCAAATTGCATATAAAAGGGTTTTTGTTTTTGTCAACTTTATATTTATTTTATTTTTCCTTTTACCTAGTCATCAGTGTTGCCAGCGAGCGGCAGAAAAAGTTGCGCTTTTCCTTCTAACAGGTTATATTTGTCTTATTAACGCTAAATTTGGTACATTTATTACATAAATAGTATTTTAGTGTAATTTATATAAGATATATTAACAAGTTTTCTTACTTATTTTCGGGCCATAATTTCATTTACTGGAACAAACAAAAATTCCTGCAACGTTATCCCATACAAATTTGGCCTAATATAACAACCTTATACTTGTTACAAAGTTACCAAAAACATAACCTCACGGCAGCACTGACCGTCATCTTCTCTTTTTTTTTTTTGCCACCCAGTTGACTAAACAGGCTGACTCCCAAAATAAAAATTAAAAGAAAAAAATATATACCTTATCCATCACTGCACAGGGTGCACGCGACAAACCCAACCATTCCATTCAGTGGAACCAGGATGGGAGGGAAAACGCAATACAACTATGTGAAAAATCCAAATAAGCCCTAAAAATTGGCAAACAAAACAGGAAAAGAAACGTTATGAATTAAATAAAGGCGACATTTCTAAACCGGAAGAAAAATCTTTTATTGCCTCCTGCCACAGCTTAGAGCATAATGTCTTTTTCCTGTTGGGTCAAAACATTGGGACTAATTACCATAAAGACATCAAGGTCATTGCTTTAAGTCCTTGGCGTGAAATACCCCCAAAGTTCTGTCCTGAAGGTTTTCTACCTCATACAGGCTGTTGCCTTTGGGACGAACAACTCTACATCTTAAAAATTTTCTGGCCAACTTCTTGTTGAAGCAATTCTTGAAGTCGCTTTGTTGGAAATTCCGTCGATGAACCTCTTGTCCCGGAATAAACTTCACCTGCCGACAGCGCGTATTGTAATATTTCGCGCAGCGCACATAGGCTTTATGTAAATTTTCGCGCACCTTTCGCCTAACCAACTCTAGTTTTACCGACTTCGGAACGATGTTCAACTCAGGATCCTCAAGCATCCTTAAATTTATTGCAAGTTTATACGCGCCACCATGCCACATCATATTCATACTGAAGAGTGCAAAGTAGGGACTAACTCCAATAGAGGTTTGCACAGAAGATCTAAGCGAAAATTCAATTTCCGATAAACATCTGTCCCACTCAGTGTGGTCTTCCTGCAGGTATGAACGTATGGCCGCTAAAATCGACTGATTTACACGCTCTGACGCGTTAGCCTGTGGTGAATAAATCGCGGTCTTCAGGTGCACTATTCCGAAGCTGGTTACTAGGTCTCCAAATTCTTTACTTATGAATTGTTTTCCGTTATCAGAAACGATGATCTCCGGAGTTCCGAATTTATGAAAAACTTCTGTGACTAAAAATTTTACCACATTTTTGGTGCTAGCCTTGACCATTGCCTTTAGCAGAACAAATTTTGTCAAATGGTCAAGTACAATAAATATAAAACAATTTCCGTTTTTTGAACGTGGGTAGGGACCCAAAAAGTCAACAAATATACGCTGGAATGGGCGTTCCGTCTCTGTTTCGGCTCCCATCGGCGGTCTTAAGATGACTTTGGCTGGCTTAGATTCCTTAAAAACTTGACAGTTCATTACATACGATCGAACTTGAGAATTTAAATTTGGCCAATAAAAATATTCCTTTACCCTGTGAATCGTTTTTCCGATTCCTCCGTAAGAAGATTGTGGTGGGTTATGGCACCTTTTAATAATTTCCGCGGTTAATTCGGGAGGTACCCACAGTTGCCATGAAAAATCTGCGTTGAGCTGGACCCCATCATACGGCCGTACACGTTTGTATACAAACCCATCCATTGTTTTAACATCGGGTAGCTGGTGCTCATTTTCCGATACGCTAACTACTAACGCTAGGTAGCTGTCTGTCTTAAAATGTTCAGAATTTAGATTTATCAGACCGGTAAAATTTTCCGAAATTTCTTCCATGTTATAACGCGATAGCGTGTCCGGCACGATGTTTTTAGACCTAGCCCTATGTTCTACGTTAAACGCGAAGGACTGCAAATGCAGGCTCCAGCGAGCAAGGCGTTCCGTTAAGTCCTTCTGAGACATTAACCATTTCAGACTACTGTGGTCCGTAATTACTGAAAATGCCATTAATTCGATGTAAGGTCTAAATTTGTTCACGGCCAGCACGACTGCCAGACACTCTCTTTCCGTAACCGAATAATTCCTTTGCGCGGAGGTCAATTTAGGCGAAAAAAAGCAATGGGGTGTTCTGCGTCGGATTCATCTTTCTGGAATAGCAGGCTCCGACTCCGAAGTCCGAGGCGTCACATTGTAGGTAAAAATGCTTTGAAAAATCTGGGTGCGTAAGGACTGGGCTAGTGGTAAGAGCTATTTTAAGTCGACCAAAGGCTTTTTTGGCGTCGTCGGGGAAACTAAAGGTTTTATTCTTCTTAAGGGTATTAAAAATTTGCGCAGAAATGGTAGCGTAGTCGGCAATGAAGCGCCTGTACCAGCCAGTGGCTCCCATAAAACTCCTTACCTGTTTAGCTGTTTTTGGGTAGGTGGCTCAACTAACCACCGCCTACTATATATCCTAGGTAGCGAAGATCCTTAAAGCAAAACTTAGATTTAGCCACGTTAATGGTCAAACCCGCCTGTTTCAAACAATCCGATACCCGCTCTAACAACCCCAGATGAGTTTCCAGGTCTGGCGAGACAACCAGAACATCATCCAGATAGACAAAAACTCTATCACAAAGTGCCGCAGGGATCACTTTATCCATTAAACAACCTAGCCTTTGGGCAGCATTACACAACCCGAAAGGCATAACCGTTAAATGATAGAGTGGTCTGCCCGGAACCGTAAAGGCAGTTTTTTCTATACTGGATGCATCCAATCGTATCTGCCAGAATGCATCTTTTAAGTCGACGCTTGATATAAAATATGTATCCCCTAACCGGCTGAGCAAACCTTCAATGTGCGGCAAAGGATAGGCGTCCTTGATCGTAAGGGCATTCGGCTTGCGAGCGTCCAGGCACAATCGGTTCTTTTCACCCTTACGGACAAGAGTAACCGGATGACTCCAAGGGCTCTCGCTCTGCTCAATGACCCCAAGATCAAGCATCCTATCTAGCTCTGCGTACATTAACTTTTGCACAGCTGGCAAGACAGGATAATAATAATGTCCTTCACCGGAGCTGCATCGCGGGTGTCAATTGTATGAACTTCTAGGTGAGTTCGGCCAAGACCCTTCCTCGTGTAGCAAAGGAACTTCGCCACCACCTTATCCAACCGGCTCTTATGATCAGGATTCAAAACGTGAGTTTTCACCCGATTTTCCGCGATCTCGCTCTCCGGACACAGCGCCACGTTGTTCGTTGTCAGGCTGCACATCTTGGCAAATAACCCAAACTTTCGCATAAAATCAACACCTAAAAATAGAGGCCTACTAAGGGACGGAACCAAAAACAGAACGATTTCGTCCGCAATTTTGTAAGGGCTGCCGTCGGCAGTCTTTACATACGAAAAAAAAAATCGGAAATTTCTAGGCCTGCTTTTTCTACAAATTCCATACAGCCCCTTCCCAGACAAGTGACGGTAGCACCACTGTCCAACAAACCCTCTATGTCCACCCCGTTTATGTTAATTTTCAAGTAAAGACGCGTGTCATCTCCCTCGTAGAGTGAAGTGGACAGAATTTCCAATCTTAATCTTTTTCTTCTCTTGTATCTTTCTCTAGCTTTCTTAATACGGCTCGACACTTCTCTTAAAATTCTCAGCTTCGCTGCCTTGTACTCTTTTATCCTCTGATCCTCTATCCTCTGATGCAATGGCTTGATGGCACGAATCTTACTCTTTTCTTTCTCTTCGCTGTTAACTCTATCCGGGCTTATTGAAATTTTGATTGGTTTTGGTGATTCATCTAAACAGTTTGATCTAATAACCGGGCTTACGTTTGGGTCGAGCGAGTCTCCCCAGTTTGAGACTTGTTCCACTGCAGGTTTCCCTGACAATTAGGGCATTTAGGAGTGACTACATCATCTCGGCCACATCGAAAACAAAATATGCGACGTTAAGGCGAAGGACAGTCCACAAAACTGTGGCCCACTTGTTTGCAATTCCAGCAAGTATAACGGTTACTGGAAGAAATAGCTTCAACCTCTAAATTGAAACTTGAAGCGCCCTCGCCGTCAAATCCTATTTCATGTACCCGTGGTGCAGGAAATTAACGCTGAGAAAATTGCTGTCTTTGACCAGCTACTAAATTTTCAGCTCTTTTCGCCTGCTGTCTAAAATCAATTAGCCCTTCTAATCTAACTGAGAACAACAAATGTGATAACGAGGGTTTCAAATTGGCCTTCATAATCTCAACTAAGTCTCTTTCTGAGTACGGCGACCTTTGTTGATTTCTCAATCTTATAACCGAGTTATAAAAATCTTCAAACGATTCATGAGGCTGCTGACGACGGTCCATAATCTTCTTTTGCAGCTGAAATTCATTTTCGTACCGCTTGTATTGGGTCAAAAAAACTCTTTCTAAATCCTCTCATGTTTGAATAGGTGTCAATTTCCTGACGTTCCAATACCAATCGAGCGCTTGGCCTTCTAATAACAAATGAAAACTGCAGCGAATGTCTTTAAAGGAACAATCATAATCTTGCCGAAGAACATCAAATTTGATGCCCCACCTAGACAAGTCAACACGCCGCTGATTTGAGTGGGCAAAATCCGACCATGCTGATGGTGAGTACCCTCTGGCTTGAGGATGTACAGTTGGTAGTGGTTGTGGTACAACCGTTAGCTGTGGAGCTTCACCGTGCTGTGCCGCTGGAACGTGTTGTGAGGCACTAGGCCTCTGGGAATTTTGCACTGGTGAGTTAACATACGATTGACTTTGCACACCGTTTGTTAATACACTTTGCTTGACTCTAGGTTGTTGCCGTTGAGCACAGCCCGGATCCCCTGGCTGAGAAACTGACCCTTCAGGCAGATTGGCAGCTAACTGAGGCCCCCAAACATGGTGCCTGGCCTTTGCGTTTTGTTGCCTTTCCACTGGCCTGCTTAAGGCGCGATCTATTTCCTGTTGCAAAACTTGCTGCATCTCCTGCATTTGTCGAGATATTTCCGCGCTGATGGAGTTCGACATCCCTACACTACTGGTCACCGGAGGGGCTTGCGTTACGGGAATGTTCGAGTGAAATTCCTGATGCACGCTTCTTGCCGTTATGCTACTATATTTCGATGAGCGTATGGTACTATTTGAAAAATTTGAGACATTAGAATTCTTCAAAGAAAGGTTTCTGTCTTGTGCTAGAGCTATAAACTGCTGTACTGCCGGAGTAACGACGCAGGCATTCGTAGTGGCCGTGGTAGTGACTGCGGTAACCGACAGCACGGGTGCTGTATTGGAAACTACGGTTTGTATTGTTGTCCCTAAAATATTTTCCATATCGGTTGCAAGCTGCCTACTGACCGAACGAGTTACTACCATTAGAGAGAAAAAGAAAAATCAGCCGATGATGATGAAGATGTAAAAGAAATCGATCTGTGATAAACTATACAAAACTAATATGTATTTTCTTCCAAGTTTTCCGGTTTCACGCAACTATGGGTAAATTGAGTAGAGGTTCAGTTTCATCCAGAGTCCTTGCCAATTTTCCTGCGGTGCAACTAATCATCGGGTTCGGGACCCCTAAAGATGTTAGGACTAACCGACACGAAAACTGCACTCCGTAACAAATATTTATATATACATATATATATATATATATAACTGATAGTACGTGCCTATTGTATTTCTCTAATATAAAACTGAGTTAGGCTATTGTAGACTACATAAAAATTGATGGATTTCGATACATCTGTTTTAAATTGAAGCATTGTCTAAAGGTTCTGAGGACCCGCCAGCCAGACTCAATTCATCCCGGATGCATCAGACAAAATTTTTAGCCTACGCCTTTATTCAACTCCTCTTGCCATCACAACTTGAGACCGAACCTCAAACTATGAATTTCAGAAACTCCCGGGTCAGAAAAGTTAAATACGAAGAGTAGGAAAAGCTATTAACAAAAACTTTTAAACTAATGAAACTAAAAGTTTCAATGTTTTTTTTGTAGACAAGTTGGCGTCGCAACGCGTTGAGGACTCTTCTGGGACTCAACAGGGACTTACGCTCATCGTTTACAAGGAAAACACTAATCCCAACAAACAAATCCCAATTGTTCACTTTCGGGCCCCACGTTGGGCGCCATTTTGTTACAGTGTCAATAGTAATTTAAAATGATGATGTGTTGAACACCAAAAACTTGTGTGGCCAGATTATTGGCGATGCTGGCATGTTGGCTTATCGCTCCGGCCGAAGCTCGCCGTCTTGGGGGATCTTGAAAATTTAACTGCCACTGTTGTACACTACAGCAAAAAAATCATGCCAGTCTCATAAACAACAAAAATGAAAATTGGTGCCCGAAAGTGCGCTAAGAAAAGAAAAGAAATTTAATTATGTTTTTGTGTTTCTTTACCACTCATAGTATTT
This sequence comes from Gymnosoma rotundatum, assembly GCA_916610165.2. Lineage (NCBI taxonomy): Eukaryota > Metazoa > Arthropoda > Insecta > Diptera > Tachinidae > Gymnosoma > Gymnosoma rotundatum. Next base: position 63,038,094 of record OU744337.1, read on the forward strand.
GCGCTGCGTTTTGCTCATCCACAGAAATCTTCGCTAGCGGATCTAGTGCTAGCTTTGGCTGCCCACCCTCTTAATATTCTATTGAATATCACCATGATAATTTGTGCCGACAGTTCAATAAATTATCCCTAAATTAACTCACTTACCTCATCATCACCTTCCTATTATCTTTAAAACTTTATGCCATCTTTAAATAATAAAAGGTATTTCAAAACATAAGTACATAGTATAAAAACATAGCTTTTTTTTGATTACTTGAAAATTTATGTTTTATGCTTACAAAAAAAAAAATATTATTACATTTTTAAGCTTAAGTAAGAATCTGTCCTGTAATTGGTTTTATTCAATTTATCTTAATTTTTAATCTACTTAATATTTGAAATACATATATACGTGTATGTATGTGAATTAGACCAATAACACTAATATATGCAACTCCCCTCAATAACGGTTATCCGAAACGGCTGTCCGTCCGTAGACGAGTGATACGTACGTGTATTTAACAGTCGGTTTTTATTACCTTTTTTTTTATTAAAATTTCAAGTATATAAATATATCGTTCTCTCAATACTTTTATTTCTGTTGCTCTTATTTAAGGCAAACACCTACAATGTATTGTGGGCAAACTACCCTTAACTATGACAAACCCTAGGCTTGAGCTCAACCCTATTATTATTTTCGCGCACCTTTTGACAGTAAAAACAAAAGGAACTGGGTATATCACGAAGGTAATGCTTAACCGTAAGTGTTTTCCCTAACTACACAGATTTCAGAGAAAAATATAAATACAATTTGTTTTCCGGTCCGTTGGTTGTCGGCCGTTTATATACGAGTCTTAATGTCAAGGGGTACCTGGCACCGCCGTGGGTGACGATGCTAATTACTTACGGCCTTTTCCCGCGCTGGATGTGTTTCTGATGGTTTGATGCGAACGTATCTCCTTTTGGGTAATGCCGTTGATATGATTTTTGGTAGCAGATCCTTTTCTCTTTCGTTTTTATAAATTCATTTTCTTTCAATTTTAATTTTCTTTAAATTTTTGAAAATTTTGTTTTCTTTACTTTAATCCACCTTTTAACGTTTATTTGACTGTATTTCTTTTGATTTTGATTTTCTTACTTTTGTCAACTTTAGTTGTCTTTAATTCTGTAATTTTGTTTACTTTTTGATTTTGTTCTTAATTTCGATTTCAGATTTCTTTAATTTTCTTTTGTAAATTTGGTTTTCTTTCATTACATAAATTTACACTTTGATTCGACTGTACTTTTTTTTCTTTTTGATTTTTCTTTCGCTTTTTGTCGATTTCAGCTTTCTTTAATTTTGTAAATTTTGTCTTTTTTAATTTTATAGATATACACTTTTGGTTGACTGTACTTTTTTTTCTTTTTGATTTTTCTTTCGCTTTTTGTCGATTTCGGATTTCTTTAATTTTCTTTTGTAAATTTGTTTTTCTTCAATTTTATGAATTCACACTTTGATTTGACTGTACGTTTTTTTTCTTCTTGATTTTTTCTTTCGCTTTTTGTCGATTTCGGATTTCTTTAATTTTCTTTTGTAAATTTGTTTTTCTTTAATTTTATGAATTCACACTTTGATTTGACTGTACTGTTTTTTCTTCTTGATTTTTCTTTCGCTTTTTGTCGATTTCTTTAATTTTCTTTTGTAAATTTGTTTTTCTTTAATTTTATTAATTCACACTTTGATTTGACTGTACTTTTTTCTCTTTTTGATTTTTCTTTCGCTTTTTGTCGATTTCGGATTTCTTTAATTTTCTTTTGTAAATTTGTTTTTCTTTCATTACATAAAGTTACACTTTGATTTGACTGTACCTTTTTTTGTACTTACTTTTCTGTCGATATTTGTTTCCTTTAAATTTTTTCTTCTTTAATGTAATATCACCTTTAACTTTTACTTTGTTTCACTTTTCAGCTTTCTTCACTTAACTTGTGGTTTTCGTTCAGTTTCTGATCCTTTTATGTTTTTTTTTTGTTTTGTCAAATTTTTGATGTTCTTTAAATTTTTGCGATTTTAGTTTTCTTTGATTTAATAAATTCACACTTTTACTTTCACTTTTCTTTAATTTAATTTGAACTTATCTAGTTTCTGGCCTTTTTATTGTTTTTAGCTTTGTCAATTTTTGGTTTACTTTAAATTGTTATAATTTAAGTTTTCTTTAAATTAATAAATTTAACGTAAATTCTCACTTTTACTTCTTTCTTTCAGTTTTCTTTAATTTAATTTGTAATTACCTAGTTTCTGATCCTTTTCTATTGTTTTTAGTTTTGTCAATTTTTGGTTTTCTTTAATTTATTTTTTAAATTTTATTTAAGCGCTTGCTGGAAGCCAAACCACGCATTTTAACCTTCATCCAGAAACTCCCGCACAATTCCTTATTTTCTTATTAAGAAACCTCGGTCACGCCACTTTTATGATCTGCTTCAAAAAAAAACTTCCGTTATATTTGTTCAGCAATTCAAATTGAATATAAAAGGGTTTTTGTTTTTGTCAACTTTATATTTATTTTTTTTTTCTTTTACCTAGTCATCAGTGTTGCCAGCGAGCGGCAGAAAAAGTTGCGCTTTTCCTTCTAACAGGTTATATTTGTCTTATTAACGCTAAATTTGGTACATTTATTACATAAATAGTATTTTAGTGTAATTTATATAAGATATATTAACGAGTTTTCTTACTTATTTTCGGGCCATAATTTCATTTACTGGAACAAACAAAAACTCCCGCAACGTTATCCATTACAAATTTGGCGTAATATAACAACCTTATACCTGTTACAAAGTTACCAAAAACATAACCTCATGGTAGCACTGACCGTCATCTTCTCTTTTCTTCTCTTTTGTTTTTTTTTTTTTTTTGCCGCCCAGTTGACTAAACAGGCTGACTCCCAAAATAAAAATTAAAAGAAAAAAATATAACCTTATCCATCACTGCACAGGGTCCACGCGACAGATGTTTGTGCTAATGTTGTAGAGCCGCTACTATCTTGTAAAATAAATATGCCTTGCTACTAGGTTGCGCACCGGTACGGAAAAAATAACCTACTGTATTTTATTATTGCGGAGCACCACGTCGTTGCTAAAAACATTTAACCAAGGCACATTTATTTTAGTATGCAGTGTCGACCGCCCAGCTGGTGTGTGTTGGAAATGTCAAAAGTTTTTTACTATTTTTTGTTTACGAATTTCAAAAAATATCTGTTTGATTATGCTTCGGCTTTTTTTTGGTCCTCAAATTTAATAAATTACAAAAAACTCTTTTTTTGTTTTTTTTATTAAATAATTTATTATCCAATATTTCGACCAACTTTGTTGGTCATCTTCAGGGAATTTTAAACTAAATGTTTACATATATCAGTGTCGTCTGTTGTTTATTATTTAAGCTTATGTCACTGACTCAGACGATACTGATATATGTAAACATTTAGTTTAAAATTCCCTGAAGATGACCAACAAAGTTGGTCAAAATATTGGATAATAAATTATTTAATAAAAAAACAAAAAAAGAGTTTTTTGTAATTTATTAAATTTGAGGACCATAAAAAAGCCGAAGCATAATCAAACAGATATTTACACACCAAGGTCTACGAAAAATTTTTACAACACAATTTCAAAAAATACTACAAGCGTTTGCAAACCAAATCAAGCATTTGTATTGAGAGCAATTCTCTTTCTGTTTTTGACGCTTCCAACATAATTTTGTTGTATTTGTTGTAGAGCCGCTACTACCTAGTAAAATAAATGTACTTTGAATTTAACCGGGCAAAACCAAGTCAAATTCAATTTGCGCTTCTATCATCATTTGGGACTTTAAATAAAGTTGTACCAGTTGGTTTCGTTCAGAAATGCCTTATAGTATTATATATTTTAATTACGTTTTTCAAATTTTTTAATATTTTTTATTTCAAATTATTTGAACATTTTTTTTCCAATTGATTTTAAAATTTTGACAACGTTGAACATAAGCTGGGCTACTAGCTGCCAATGAATTGATTTTAAATCAAGGCGTATTAATTATAAGGTGATAGCAGTGGCGAATTCATTAATTTCCGCCGGTAGTTTAACTGTCAAACTCCATATATAAAAAATTTATCTAACTGTTATACTTATTTTTTATATATGGAGTTCGACAGTTAGGATACCGGAAAAAAACAATGAATTCGCCACCGCTATCACATTGTAATTAATTCGCCTTGATTTAAAATATAATTTCATGCTTTTTTGTCAGAGAGAAGATAAAAAACTTTTTAGGCTATTGTTTTTGTTTTGGCAATTTTTTTCAGAGTTGTATGGAAAGTGCTATTTCCCAAGATGAATTAATGACAAAAAAATTTAAAAAATGGGTGCAAAGTTTTGAACCAAGGCGAATCAATTACGAGGTGGCAGCGTAGGCGAATTCATTAATTTTCGCCGTGAACACTACTGTCAAACCCCATATATAAAAAATCTGTGTACTATTTTTTATATATGAAGTTTGACATTCGTTTCTACCAGCAAAAAATAATAAATTCTCTAACGCTGCCACCTGGTAATTGATTCGCCTTGTTTTGAACTAATTATAGTTAAAGTCTACTCAGTACAATGTAGTCAATTGCACCAATTAGTGGAGGATTGAAATATCGTTTTAAAAAATCGTACACAAGTTTCTTAAACAATAAAAGACATTTTAATAAATAATCTTGTTGGAAACTTATCAGTCTGCTTCTTAATAAAATATGGAAAATGAGTATAAAGTTTTCGTCCGTGTGAACATTTGTGTCCGGCTCTGTATGTTGGTTTTCTATGCATATGTATTATTTTATTATTGTTATAGTAAATTAACCGAAAATTTTGTCAATTATTGGAAGATTGCAAATTTATTTTTGTTTTGTTTCGTTATTGAAAAAGGCTTTTTATTTTAAAGTGAAGGGATTTTTGGAATTTCGAATTCTATATTAACCGAAAAAGGCAAAAAGGGATAAAATCGGTAACTTTGTATCTCCGGAACTTATACAGATAGAAGTAAACTTCAAACTACGCTTTGGTCAATACTTAAAATAAACGGATAGTTATTTAGTACATAATAATATGTATTATTATTATATGATAAAAAATACATTTAAGATATTCGTACTCTTTCTTTCTGTTTTTTTAGTGATTCACATTTTTACAAAATACCTTCTTACAAATAACAAAAAACTTTTTTTATAATCTGTTTGTTTTTTATTTTCTTTGTTTTCTTAATTATCTTTTTTTTAAAGAAAATATCCCTTATGTAAGTATTTTACATGAAGGATCATTTTACAGAAAGAAATTTTTTTTAAAGAGAAAGCTATGGGCTTTTAGGAAAAAAAAGTATTTTCAATAAAAAGCACTTTCATATGCAAAAAGTACTTTTTTAAAACATAACTTTGGATTTTTATTTTTTTTAATTAAGTAACAATTATTGTTATACTAATTAAATAATTTTTTTTTTAACCAAAAAATAGACTGCCTCCTTACAACGTATAAAAACATATACTAGCGGACCCGGCTCGCTCCAATTTTAAGCCTTCAGACAAATTTTAGAGTAATAATACAACGCAATTTATTTAAAAAGACATTAAGGAATAATTTCACACAAAATTTCGTACAAAAAAATCAATTTTCGATTTTTCCAACTTTTCCGGATAGATTTTTCAAAATTTTCTTCCGTAAAAACCTTCTCCTCAAAAATACGAATAACTGACAAATAAATTTACAGAATTCGGCCCAGCTGTGCTCATTTTATGAATTACTATAGATTTTTTACACCATTTATATATATCGCACTTGATCAACAAGAGGGTATTAACTCAAAATTTTAAAATTTTCAGTAGAGTCAAAAAACTGTTTGTGGCCACATTTTAACAGAATTTAAAAATTCAAATACACCATAGGTAGCAAATTCCATTCAAAAATATATTTACATGGTTTTTCCTTTAAATCTGTGCAAGTATTGCAAAAAAAATAAATTTTTTGAGTTAATACAATTTTTCTGAAATTTTTCGATCATAAATGAAACAAATTTTATCAACAAGACAATATCAACTCAAAATAAAACCAAATGGAAAAGAGACTTTTATGAAAATTTACGAATCAGTGCCATGTTAACTTATGTATTAACTTGAAATAATACCTTTTTGTTGAAATAAAGGTAATCACTACATTATCATGAATATGGTCTCAAAAGTGGTTTTCGAGATGAAAGAGTAAACGGAATACGTTGAAATTTTTACAGAAGATAGATGTTGATGTTGTTAGCTGATTTCTTGAAAAAAGTGATATTTTAAAAATTTTGAGTTAATACCCTATTGTTGATCAAGTGCGATATTTAAAATATGTACATATGTACCGTTGGCTTAATATAAAAAAAAACCTAACTAAATTAAAAACAGCATCCTAAAAATTTTAGATAGAACAAAAATTTTAATGCAATTTTCAATTAATAAAAGCAAAACAATTTTCTAAAAACTGCATTCACTTTTTTGGTATATCCAAAATTTTTAAAATTTTATTAAGTTTTTTCCTTCTGTAAAGTAACAAAAAATTTTTATATTTTATATTAATAGAACAATTTATACGCTACACATTGTAAGAATAAGGAAAAAACGCTAATATAAAAATGCATCGAAGTACACTAATTTGCAAAAAACATATTTCCCTTAATATATAATTTCGTTACTAAACATATAAAATAAGTAAATAAAATTTTAATTTTTTTTGTAATTCAGAAATAATAGTCTTTTAATAAGTTTTTTTTTTTTATTCAATATATAAATAATCGTATCATAATTTCGAATGGCATATTTTTAACATTCTTGTTAGCCTTGCACAATTTTAAAATTTATCATTTCTGTGCACACAAAAAACAATGTTTTTAAAAGTAATAAAACTTCTTTTCCATATGCACAATATGTATTATTTTTTAATGGAATAAAAAATAAAGGATTTACGTTGTTTTTTGTTATCCATTTTTTAGATATTTTGCAATATTTTTACCTTGTTATAAAATATTAGTAATTTTAAACAAGGTATAGTCAAAATTGCTAAATTTTTTGTTCCACAGAAGTCAAAGTTGACATCACTGTTTTAGAAGATACCTTAAAATATCAAAAAGGCGCGCTGTCGTCAAAATATGCGCACAGTCAACTAGAAAGATTATAAAAAAATGATCTCCGTGAAGATAACAAACTAGAATAACAAACTAAACTTGTTTCACTCAAATCAAAGAGAGGAAAATTAAATATGGCTTCCTTAGTCTCTCAAATGCATAAAAAAATGAGTGCTTTACACAAAATTGAGTGCTACCAAGTTTAAATCCGTCAAAATGTACTTAGATTTTATAAATTATATGGCAACATCTACATAAAGTACACACTCAACAATGAATATCAGCTCTTCTTCTTTTATTTTTTATGGGAGAGGATTTTTAAGTTTACAAACTAACTTAACAAACCGGAAATGAAAAGTTTTATCAAATAAAAAGATTTAATAAATTATTCAAAATTTTAAGCAATAAATTAAAGAAAAATCGATATTTTATGAAAAAAAACAAACCTTTTGTAAAAAAAACTAAAAATACGTTAGATCTGCAACTACTACTTGCGCTATCTCTCATAATACATATGGGCTTATATCTCGAAAACTAAGAGTTGTTCCTGGATGGGACCAATTGTGGATGAAAGCCACATATATTGCCTCTAATTTGGTATATATGTGTTATTTGTTGAGCATATTTTCTTGAACCAAGTTTTTAAAAAAAAAAGAAATTTTTAACTTTCACTCATACTACATATGGCCTTATATCCCGAAAACTAAGAGTTGTTCCTGGATGGGACCAATTGTGGATGAAAGCCACATATATTGCCTATAATTTAGCATATATGTGTTATTCGTTGAGCATATTTTCTTGAACCAAGTTTTAAAAAAAAAGAAATTTTCAACTTTCACTCATACTACATATGGCCTTATATCCCGAAAACTAAGAGCTGTTCCTGGATGGGACCAATTGTGGATAAAAGCCACATATATTGCCTATAATTTGGCATATATGTGTTATTCGTTGAGCATATTTTCTTGAACCAAGTTTTAAAAAAAAAGGAATTTTGAAATTTCACTCATACTACATATGGCCTTATATCCCGAAAACTAAGAGTTGTTCCTGGATGGGACCAATTGTGGACGAAAGCCACATATATTGCCTATAATTCGGCATATATGTGTTATTCGTTGAGCATATTTTCTTGAACCAAGTTTAAAAAAAAAGAAGAGCTGATATTCATTATTTATTTCGTAATAGAAGTTGCCATATAATTTATAAAATTAGCTACCTTTTGGTGAATTAAAACCTGGCAGCGAGGCCTGCCATATTTGACGATTTATCGGTATTTTGCCGATTTTTCGCCTTAAATTTATCAAAGTGCCGATTCGCCGATTTTGGCTCTAAAAATGCCGATTTTTTGATAAACATCGGAACAAGGTAACTTTATTGTTTTACAATAATTTATAACTTTATTTATTATTTGGGCAACACTAGAATACTTGTAACATAGAAAGAGACAACAATAAGTCAACACTTCTATTTGCTGTTATAAAAAAAGTCGTTGGAAAAAACAGTTCTTAACTGTATGTAAGCTATTAAAAATTAAAAAGGTCTCGCTCTTGTGAATGATCAACAGATCTATGCAACACCAAGTCATTGTGTTTGGTTGTACGTAAATTTAAAATATAAGACTATTTCATCCGATTGTTAAAAGTAGAAAAGTTGAAAAAGATTAATGCTATGCCAAAGGTTTCTACAAATTGTATACAAAATCACAAGAACTACAAGTCCAATTTGATAGGATTAGGTGCTGCCGTTATGACGGGCTCTAATAATGATATTCCAAATTTATCTGTTACAAAATGTGTTTGGCACTCACTTTTATTACGTGCATTAAATACTTGTCTTTAATTAAATTCCGAATTTAAAACTCTACTTAGAGATATTTACAATTACGTACCAAATAGTCCAGAAAGACATTATTAGTTTTAATAATATTCAAAAACACCTAAAAATAAAACCAAACAATTACTGCACCAAAGTCAAACCAGATGGCTGGCGCGTGAAGCAGTAGTTGTTTGAATACTAGATTTGTATGAGGCGTTGAACATTTACTTTTCATTTGCTGGTTATGTTGATGAAATCGATACAGCGAAAACAATGCTAAAAAATTTAAACCAACCAAATAAAATATATATATCCTCTTAAAATATATTCTTGAGTGAGTCAAATGATTTACAAAACTTAAGCAGCCAAATGGAAAGGCTTCTAAGAACTGTACTTAGTATTTAAAAACAATGAAATTTATTTAGTGGAATTTTGGAAATTTGATGAGGCGTATTTGGTCTCATTGGATAAAGAGTTAATATAAGAATCAAAACATAACAAAAACGAAATAAGCAAAATAAATAAAAAAGTGTATTAATTTTTATTTAGAACTTACAATTCAAATATTAAAAAGATTTTGATTTTGAACATAAATCTTAATATAAATTATGTTTATTTTAAATAAAATTATGTTTTATTGTATCCAAAATTTTTTTTTTAACTTTTTAATTATTTGCCGATTTTTTAAAATTAAAGTGCCGCTAAGCCCGATTTTTGTGTGCAAAAGTGCCGATTTCTTATCAAAATTCCCTGGCACCCCTGCTGGCAGCACTTAATTATATCAAGGCTCCCATTTTTTATATCGACACCTCAGAATTGTTTTGGTCCAATAGCCACTTAAAAAATTAGTAAGGTATGGAATATATACTTGAATATACTATTTCTGACTTAAGTAAGTTTAATATTGTTTTGCCCCTAAAAGCAATGATTAGAGTATAAGGCAATATCGTACAAGAAAACATGATAATAAACAAAATTATTATTTTGCCTTATTACATACATAAAATATAAGTTAGAACTGCAAATACCCTTATTTTATTTGGAATGGTTATTTTATGTGGAACATCGTTTCTTTAAGAAAAAGTTTGATTTATGTATATGTTTTGACAATAAGTGCAAAAAAGAAAATATAAGAGAAGGACTGCAAATTTTTGTAATTTAAAAAAAATGTAAGTTAAAAACGTTTTTAGATGTTTACTATTTTTATGTTTTAGTATTATGTATTTTTATGTTTCTTTAAGTATGTACTCGTTCATATGTATGTACAATTATAAAATGTATTAAGCAATAAAATATAATAGTAAGTCTCTTGACTTTATGCATTTTTTAATAAAGTAATAAATAAAAATAAATGGAAGTTGCTACAGACACTGCACTTTCTCCTCCAAATAACATTAACATTTCATTTAAGTCATAATTTTAGAAAGGAAAAAAATTTAAACTTTATATGGATGTGAACAGAGCTAAATTAAAAAAAAATTGATAAGAAGCACAAAACAAGAATTTTTATCATATCCAAACGTGTAAAAACGTTCTTATTCGTAAAAAATATGTCTAGAAATTTAATTTTTATAAAAAAGATTGATCGGTTATATTTTGAGAAATTCTAATGTTAGTATTGTTCTCGTTTCTGGCTTTTTAAACATTCCTGAAGTGACGATATTATTAATATAATGGCCACACCTTTGGTTTGTAATTTTTTTCTGGCAACTATAGTTATGCGAATAAAAAAGTTTGTGTCTGGCAGCCTACATTGAGAAAAAGAGTTATCACTCATTTTGCTTCTCAATATAAAGAGAGAGAAAGAGAGCAATTCTCTCTTCATATTGAGTCAAAATTTTAGTTTGTTACATTTAGTTTGTTATCTTCTCGTCCGCAAAAAAATGTGGTCATAGTATGCGCTGCATAAAGATCAATTTGTCATAATAAACTATTAGTAATTTAATCGCCGCCGGCCAATTCAAATTTTTTGACGCATTCAAAGACTTCATTTTTTTCAAAAGTATGGCAGCACAATAATTAATTAATTTATCAAACTATCATCTCGCCAAACTGTGCGCAAGGCATATGAAAACTTTTGCGACTGTCGTCAAAGTATGCAATTGTCGTGAAAGTATGCGGTAGATTGAAAAACTGTCGTCAAACTATGCGCTGTGCATATATACAGTTACTCTCAAAAATATTTTGCATCAATAACAAATATAAATTTAAAGAAAAAATGCCTTCGAAACATATAGTTTTTAAATAACTCATGTTTGTGTTTATTAAATATTAATAAATAGGAACTAAAATTTTAATTCTTTTCAAAAGAAAACTTAAAAAACATTCCAAATGCATCACAATTAAAAAAAAATTTCAAAATTTAAGACTAATTCTTGCTTCACATAAGTATTTTGCTTTTTATCTTTTGTCATAAAATTTTGGACATAAAAAGAAGAAATTTTAAATTTTAGTACTTCGTATGGTATCCTTTGTTAGCAATGATCGATTCCAAGCGTCTGGGCATTGACTCCACTAACTTTCTGCATGTTTCAGGAGATATCCTGTACCACTCGTCTTCCAAAACTTTCCTCAGTGAAGCTTTTGAGGATATATTGTGCTCCCGGACTTTCGCTTCCAAATGAGCCCATAGATTTTCTATTGGGTTGATGTCAGGACTTTGGGGTGGTGTTGGAAGATGCTTTGTGTTATATAGTAGCCATAGTTTGACGTTCAAAGCTGTATGTTTGGGGTCGTTATCATGTTGGAAATAATATCCATTCTCAGAAAACCCCATTTTTTCAGCGCTTTCACGCAAATTATCTTTTAAAATGGACAAATATACATGTTTGTCCATAGTGTGATCGATAAAAACCAATTTTCCTACCCCCTGCGCCGACAAGCAGCCCCAAACCATTTGAGATCCACCTCCATGTTTTACTGTTGGTATTATATTTCTTATATTCAACGATTCATTAGGCTTACGCCACACCATACGTTGTCCATCTGACCCAAAAATGTTGAATTTACTTTCGTCACTAATTATTACAGTTTTCCAAAAGTCAAAAGTTTTGGATTTGTGGAGTTCAGAAAATGAAAGGCGTTTCTGTCTGTTAACCTCGGAAATATATGGTTTTTTTCTAGCCACACGACCGTGAATATTATTGGCTCTTAAAACCCTACGGATTGTTTCGTCACTTACACTTCTTCGTAGTGTCCCCTTGAGTTTATCATTAATTTTTGGTGCTGATAAATGAGGATTTTCACGGTTTTCCTTAAGAATTTGTCTCTCATTTCTTAAAGTTAATAATTTGGGTCGGCCTTTTCTTGGAATATTTTCAATGTTGCCCCGTTCTTTTACTCTTTTTATTACATTTTCTATTGTTTGTCGACAGCGGCCAAACATATCAGAAATATATTTTACTGATTTACCCTGATTGTGCAAATACAAAATAATTTTTTTCTCTGAACAATTAAATTCTCTTCCTTTAGACATTTTTTACGAAATCAACCACACGACTGCGTACAAAACGAATGAAAATGCAAGATATTATGACATTCAAATGCATCAAATGATGTTGCTAAAGAAAACAAAAAAGAAGTGAAGACAAACATAAAAAATATAACGGTTCTTTTAAAAAAGCAAAATACTTTTGTGTAATATAAATTCCGTAGTTTATACAACAAATGCAAAAAAAAGTATCAAAAACAAATTAAGAACAGCCGTTTTTTGCGTAGTTGCAATCAAAATTAGTAAGTTTTTTGAGATAGTAGAAAAAACATTACTATCTGTTATAATTTTTATATTATTAACTAATAAACATAAATTTTCTGCTTAAAATACAGAAGCAAAATATTTTTGTGAGCTACTGTATATTCATTTATATGGGAAAATGCACACTTATTGGGGAATACCCTAAACGTATAATTTTTCGCAAATGACACTCGTACAGTTGGATTTGTAGGGCATTTATTTATTAAAATGTGTTTTGGTTTTCTTGGCACCTTTTCATTTATCGGTTTTGGGAATGAAAATATATTTATTTATATGGGCTGTGCATATATATATTCATTTATATGGAAAAAATGCACACTTATTGGGGTATACCCTATAAACGTATAATTTTTAGCAAATGATAGTCGTACAGTTGGATTTGTAGGGCATTTATTTAATAAAATGCGTTTTATTTATCGGTTTTAGGAACGAAAATATGTATGGATATCTTTATTTACCTCACACCTTTTAGCAAAATAACTTTTTCACATGAGAACATTGGTTATATTCATTGTGTTTTTGATTTTGTTCACTCATTGGTTGGCTGAAAACCAAGTGGAATTGAAATAACACACTTTCTATTATTCTTTTTGGTCGTTAAATTATGTGTTTTAATACTTTTTTGCATATATACTAAAATTTTTCAACCATGCGCAATAGTATGTTATTTTTGATTTCCTCGGTATGTTTTCTTCACTTGCGTGTTTTAGATTTAAAACCAGATAAAGTTGTTTTTAAATGACTTAGCACAGACAATGGTAAAGCCACGACACTAAGCATACAGAGGCGACACGAGAATATAGTCATCTCTTTTTTTCTATGCATCTCTTTCTTGACATCCTATACACTTCAATTTTGTTTTGTAGTAGTCGATAGGATGTCAAGAAAGAGATGCATAGAAAAAACGAGATGACTATATTCTCGTGTCGCCTCTATATACTCGGTGGCCACGATATATATACTTACATTTAAAGTTTTTCTATTGAATTTATTTCCTTTTACTTTTTTTTATTTGCACAAATTTACTTCAACTGCTTTTTTTATTTCCTTAAATAAACAAATTTTACTTTTTTTATTTGTTTGAGGTGTCACCAAGTTAAACCCAGTTCAACTTAAAATATACTTTATTTTTGACTATTGTATTAGAACAGTTAATAACGAGTTTTAAAATTAAAGCAGTTTCTAAGAGAAACTGTCTTTAGTGTTTGACTATGATTATGGGCCATTATCTTTCTATAGTACATTCTTGATATTATTAATAATTTTAATAAAATGTTTTAAAGCCAAGCAACTAAGTATTAAATTAATTGGGTTGATTCCGCCAGTATATAATAAACTGTTGTTATAATTTTCGGTAATAACCGTCGTCACTGGCTGTGTACTTTGGATGTTCGGCGAGCGCTTTCGATGTGATAACATCATTTTCAAGCCGCGTTTTTATTAAAACTGAAGAGATAGTGTTAAAAATAGATAGTGTTAAGAATAAAAGGTGGTGGGTTTAGGTAATTTTTGTCCGTTTAAATAGTATTATGCAGGTGGATTCCCTGATATCTGTCTTGTTTATTAGGGTAAATAGTTAATATTTGGGTCTTTTATTATTGGATAGGTAAGTGTGACCGTCTGTGGGTGTTTTTCGTTTGTAAGAGTGTTTTAGTAATTTTAGTGGTGTAAAAATCGTGTCAGAGGTTGTGTTTACCTGTTCGTTAATAATGTCTCTGTAAAACGTTCGTGTTTTGTAAATTTCCATGTTTTCAAGAATGTCTAGTCTTCGTCCTTTTTTACTTGGGTGTAATACTGTCATACATTCATCTATTTCCTTTGGTTCGTGTCCATGTGTGTTGAGGTGTTTTGCGAAATTGGAGTCTTCCCTTTTCCTTTTGTATGATCGTATGTGTTCTGTAAACCTTGTTTTTAATGTTCGTCCAGTTTGTCCGATGTATGTATGGTTGCAAGTACAAGTAAGTCTGTATACTCCGCTGGTGCTAAATTTATCCGTTGTTTCTATTGATGTCTTGAGATTTTTACGTAGAGTGTTGCTCGTTTTTAATGTTGTGTGTAAACCTTCTTTTCGGAAAAGGTTGGATAATCTATATATTTCTGGTCCTGTGTAAGTAAAGATGTGTCGTCGTGTTGTGTCGATTGTTTCCTTGTCTTCTTTTTTCTTGTTTTTGTTTTTGTATTGTCTGAATAGTTTGTCGATGGTTGTGTGGTTGTAACCGTTATTTTTAGCTATAGTGTAAATTGTATCGAGTTCTTTGTTGTATTTATCTGGAGCGAGTGGGACTATTTTAAGTCTGTGAATCATGTGTCTAAACGCTGCGAGTTTATGTTGAGTAGGATGGTTTGAGGAGCTGTGGATAATTGTGTCTGTCATGGTTGGTTTTCTATAAATGTCAAAGTTTAAGGTATCAATTCCTCGTATTATTGATATGTCAAGATAAGTTCTGTTTTGCTCTTTTTCCATTGTGTATGTGATTTTGTTGGGTATTATGTTTAAGTCTATAAGAATTTGTTCGGCGTTGTCTCTTTCTAGGATGCATATGATGTCGTCTACGTATCTGTAGTAATGGGTTATTTTATGTTTTTCCATCAGATTTTTGATGTGTAGTTGTTCTAAGTGTTGCATGAAAATCTCTGTGAAGATTGCGGATGTTGGGTTTCCCATGCCGAGTCCATCAGGTAGTTTATAGAAGTTATTGTTGAATCTAAAGTAGTATTGTTTTAATATCGTCTTTGCAATATCCATTATTTCGTTGATATATTGATTGTCGTATATGTTGGAAAGTATGTTACGTAGGATAGTCAAAGTTTCGTGTGTGGGTATTGATGTATAAGGAAACGAGTCTCGTATTATCAGTGATTTTGATGTCCTTAATTTTGTTTATGAGGTCTTGTGTATTTCGTAACATGTATGTGTTCTGCAAATTTATTTTCTCCTTTAAGAATGTGGCAAGGTGTTTGGCCAAGTTATATGCAGGCGCAGGTTTGTAATTTACTACAGGTCTGATTGGAATATTTTCTTTATGAATTTTGGGTTGTGCTCTGAGTGTAGGGGGTCCTGGGTTCATGTTCATGAATATGTATAACTTTCCGTCAGTGAACGTTTTGCAGCGTTTTAGTAGGCTTCGTATTTCCTTTTGGAATGAATCGGTTGGGTCATTCTTGAATTTTGTGCATTTTACTTGCTGAATGAATTGTTGTGTTTTCTCTATATAGTCTTTCTTGTGCATTATTACAGTTGTGTTCCCCTTGTCTGCTTTAGTAAGTAATAGATTATTATTTCGAAGTTTTGCTTTTATCTATCTAGTAGTTTTTTGTTCGTCAGGATTAGTTTTAGATGAAGTGTGTTCTCTTATTGTTTTTTCAAGTACATCGGCTATCTTGTGTCTCATGTGTTCTTGTCGGTCAGTTGGTAAGTGTGTAATAGTAGCTTCGGCGTCTACGATTTGGGTTTCAATTTTTTTTTTCTATTTTGTCAAAAGCTACATTATGTTTTAGTCCCTTCTGTATTAGTTTTGTTTCATTGTCGCTGAATTCTATGTTTGTCAGGTTTTTCACTCGTGGGTAAAATTCTGAGTTTGTACGTTTTTCAGTCTGTTTTGTGAGTTTTGTAAATTTTCTTTCCATCCGCTTGTATTTGTCAGTCATCTGATTCTGTATCCTTTCATGTAAGTTGTGTAAAAATGTGGGAAATAAATGGTAAAGATTATGTCTTGTTTATAAGTCTGTTACTTTTAAGTGAAGATGATAAGTTTCCTTATTGAGTTTGTCTTTTTTAATGTAAAGTGAGCGTATTTCAGTCTTTATCCATGTCAGTTGGGCTACACGTTTTGCGCGTTGGGAAGCGTACGTTTGGTTCGTAATGTTAATAGTTATGTATCGTGGAGTAATGTTGTTTTTAAGACATTGTTTGTTGAATCGTATGTTTGCTATTGTCTTGTGTAGTTGTAGTGTCTTGTTAGTGAGTCTAGTTAATAGTAGTAAACCCACCACCTTTTATTCTTAACACTATCTATTTTTAACACTATCTCTTCAGTTTTAATAAAAACGCGGCTTGAAAATGATGTTTTCACATCGAAAGCGCTCGCCGAACATCCAAAGTACACAGCCAAGCAACTAAGGTTCGCTTTTTATATTTAGTCAGGTAAATTCAAAAAACAATACTACGCAATCGCGTATTTAGTATTTGTAGTAGGAGCTAGTTAAGGAACTCTACAACCTCAAGGTTGTTAAAACAAAGGTACAAACATAATTTAAGCTAAAGCAAGATCAAGCATGTTAAACTAAAACAAAGATACAAAACATACTTTAAGACACAAACATTAGCTGTAATAAAACAAAGATTATTTGTAATAAAACAAAACCAAGGTTATTTCTAATAACATGCTAAATTGTAATCGAAATAAAGATACAAACACTTTAGGACAAAGACCTTCATTTCAGGGAAATATCAAATGTAAACATATTCTAGAGATAAGAAAATACCAAACACATTTTTAGTAAACACAATTTACAAACAAACAACCCAAGAAAAGGGTATGTTAATAAAAATAAGATAAAGAATGTACATTTTCATAACTAACCCTAGTTTAAGCAAACAGGTACTAAAACTCAACATTTTATAAAAAGATTATTTTTAGGCATGAGGGCAGTCTAAATTTAACACGAGTCTCAATCGAACATCAGTATTAAACATAAGTGTAGTTTAGATTCATTTTTTAAAGGAATAAATAAAGAAAGCGCATAGCCGCTTAATAAATTAATTTTTTTAAAAATCTAAAAAGAGAAATCTTTAACTGGCGATCCAGCCAGGAGGATAATATATTTTTATCCTTCTAACGAGCGGACTAAAGCATCCTTGTAAGAAAAGGATCATTAAAAGAAAAAATATATATATAAAACTTTTCCACATAAGTAAAATTATTGCACATAGTGAAGAAAAGGTGTGGTGAAGAAATTTATGAAAAGAATTAAAAAATTTAACATCTTTGACAAACAAAGAAATCTAGTTACTGAGGAAGAAATGACACAAGCCGACCTAAGTACAATGATCCAACAAATGGCTAGTTTGCATATCATGCTACAAAATATTCAGGAAGAGAATAGAACGCTGAAAGAAAGACTCAATCAAATACCAATCAACCCAGGCATATTACCACCAGCAACGGCTAGATTACAACCAGTGAACGTCTCATACACTACACCCGAGGAAATTAATCTGGACGTATTCAAAGCATTGCCAGTATTCGACGGCAATATCGCAAGATACCGAATTTGGAAGGAAGACGTATCGAGGCTTATGGAAGGTATCAGAATTCACCAAAACTCAAATAGATACGTGGAAGCCTTGTCAATAATAAAAACGAAGATACAAGGCGCAGCCGCAGACGTATTAACAAATCACAACACAATATTCAATTTCGATGCTATACGAAACAGACTAGATTATACTTATGCCGATCAGAGACCATTATATGTACTTCAGGATGAAATAAAGAAATTAACACAAGGTAGACGCAACTTATCAGAATTTCATGATGAAATTAATAAAGCTCTCACCTTAATCACTTCCAAAATTGCCATGTCCGGTCATTCACAAGAGGTAATAGATGTAATGACAAATGAAGCCACTCAAGAAGCTGTACGAGTCTTCAAAGACGGAATTAGTAACTCGTACATACGTTCCACACTATATGGAGATCCGATAAAGGATTTGAAACATGCGTTTGTGGTAGCACGCACCATAGAACACGATGACGAGCATCGAAAATTACGATTGTCATACTCCAGCAATGAACAGAGGAATTATGTACAGCCAATACAAAGACCCAATAACAACCATCATCATCATCATAGACGTCCATCGTATATCCAACAAAAAAGAGAAGTGCTTACCCAACATCAGTATCAACCACGTCCAGAACCAATGGACACATCATCAGGTAACACCAATCGACATCGCAGAACGAATTTTCATAATCAACAACATCATCCTTGGAAGAGACACCGAGAAACCAGCACACAATTTCACCAATCTAAATTTCTGAGAAGCAATAACCTTGCAGCGGAAGATGATAACCAAAGTATTATTGTAGAAACAGGTACCGTAAATAAAATAGTTACTAAGTCTTTAAACTAAAAAATGGGTTGCCCTTTATTATAATGAATGATGGAGAAAAAAATTTTGAAGTGTTAATAGATACAGGCGCAACCCACAATTATATAAAAAAATCTTTAAAGTTTAATTTATGGGAAAAGACATAGATTTCTTCGAAATAGAGTCGATAGATCATTTTGACTTAGTATTAGGATAGGACGGAATAAGAAATCTAGGCGCAATAATAAACAGTAACGAAATAAGATTTAAATTGCAGGAAAGAAAGGATAATGCATACATAAATTTTACCATAGGAAGTGAAGAATATAGAAAAGAGATTGAAGAATTAATGATAGGTAATAATAAAATAGGTCCCCTACCTTTTACTACAACTATTGAGGCAAGCATTAAAACAACTACAGATGACCCAATTTGGACAAAACAGTACCCGGGCAATATGAATGACGTAGAATTCGTTAATAAAGAAATAAAAAAATTACTAGAAGATGGTATTATTCAAAAAAGCTTTAGTCCTTATAATTCACCTATGTTAGCAGTTCACAAAAAAGGAACTGATGAGAATGATAAACCGAAACGTAGGATGGTGATGGACTTCAGAAAACTAAACGAACATACAGTTACTGACAGATATATAATTCCAGATATAAATATAACTTTACAGAATCTAAGAAAAGCTAGATACTTCACCACACTCGACTTGGAATCAGGATTCCACCAAATTAGGATAACGGAAAAGGATAGAGAGAAGACTGCTTTCTGTGTAAATGGCGGAAAATATGAGTTTTTACGTATGCCTTTCGGCTTAAAGAACGCTCCTTCCATTTTTCAAAGATGTGTGGATGATATTTTACGAGAATTTATAGGAAAATTTGCTTACGTATACATAGACGACGTAGAATATCTCGGACATATTGTAAATATAATAAAATAACCACTGACCCAGAAAAAATAAAGGCAATAGACAATTTTTCAATACCGAAAACATTACAAGACCTCAGAGGTTTTTTGGGACTTACTGGTTACTATAGGAGATTTGTAAAAGATTATGCTCAAATTTCAAAACCCTTAACTTTGCACCTAAAAGGACAAAACGCTCACATTGGTAAAAATAAAAGTAAAAATACAGAGGTTAAACTGGAACAATCAGCCATAGAAGCTGTAAACAAATTAAAAAATAGTCTAAAAGAGCAAGTGGAATTATACCAACCCAACTTTAATAAACCATTTGAACTTACAACAGATGCTTCCAACATAGCTATTGGAGCTGTTTTAAGTCAAAATAGGAACCCAATTTAGTTTTTATCTCGTACACTGAGCACCACCGAACAAAATTATAGTACTAACGAAAAAGAATTACTGGCTATAATTTGGGCATTAAAGAAATTACGTAACTACATATACGGCATAGCTGACTTGACCATCTTTACTGACCATCAGTCATTGACATACGCAATCTCAGACAAAAATCCTAACCCCAAGCTAAAACGATGGAAAGCCATCATCGAAGACTATGGTGCTAAATTAACCTATAAACCTGGTACACAAAATGTTGTGGCGGATGCATTATCACGACAAGCTATAAATACATTATCAGTAGGCACGGTTTATTCAAGTGATAGCTCAAGTGAACAAATAATAAAAACTGTATCACAACCATTTAATGCGTATGGAATACAAATTGAACTCATACCAAATGAAGTATCTGATGAAATACATACACAAATAATATTTTAGAGTAAATTACGTCATATTATCAGATTTACTAACGAGAAAAATTTAATTACCGAACTAAAAAAGTGCATTCAACCCCAAAAAATCACCGCCATATGTGCTACAGCTGAAGATTTATTTAAATACGGTAGAACCATAAAGAATACATTCAATACCACCAAATTCGTACACACACCAATAAGATTAAGAGATATAACGAAAAGAGAGGAACAAATTCGATAAGTACAAGAAACACACGAGAGAGCACATAGAGGCTATAAAAATAATATACACGAACTATTAGAACAATATTACTGGCCGGACATGAGAAAACACTGTAAGGCATTTAATAAGAAATGCACTGCATGTTTGTATGGTAAATACAAACGCAACGCAACAAAAGAACCATTACAACACTCGGATATTCCCGAACATCCAGGGGAATACATACATATAGACATTTATTTCAACGAGCATAAACAGTATCTTGTAGGTATAGATAAATTCTCTAAATACATAGTTATCAGAGACATCGACTCAAAGGCTGATATGGACAGAAAACTAGAAGAAATTCTCATTAATAATTTTCCGAACTGCAAACGATTAATGACAGATAATGAAAAATGTTTGAATACGATCATGGTGAACCAAATGTGTATAAAACATAACATTAAAAAGATACAAACCCCAGTACACAGGTCTAAAGCAAACGGACAAGTCGAACGAGCACACAATTCAATATCGGAACTATCCCGAATTTTTAAGATACATAAAGAAACATCAGCAACGGAGGAGTTATTCCTAGCGGTAAAAGAAATAAACAACTCTACACATTCAGTTACAGGATATAAACCCAAAGATATTCATTTTAATTTAATAAAATTCTCTAAGGAGGATATACAAAATAAATTAAGAAATGCTTCGCAGAAGACACTACAAAGGTTAAATCAAGGATCAAAGCATAGGACATTTCAACAAGGAGATCAAGTGTTGGTAGCTAGAACTAACATCAGAAGTAAGAGCGATAGCAGATACAAAAAACGCATAGTTCAGGAAGATCGTGAGGACACTATCTTAACTCAAGGAGGGCAGATCATACATAAAAATAATATAAAAAATTATGTACTTACAAAAAATGAGGATAACATTCCTAACATCACTAATCATGGTCATCACAACCGCAACAATAATTCAAGCAGACGTTAAACTACAAAATCTAACAGGAAAAAAATACGTATTGACAAGAGGTGACGACGCATTGTTATTCGACAATTATTCTTATTTATTTCATGTAAGCAACTTAACAAAAATATTATCGCCGTACAGGCAAGTGCTTAGTGGTAATTACAAGCCTAATGTAGAAGAACAAATTTGGATTGAAAAAATTGAAATTCTTACAAAACAGCTAACAGAGCATAATATTCAGAGAAGAGGAATAAATTTTTTAGGTTCCGCCTTGAAATTTATTACGGGTATCCCGGATCACGATGATGTTATAAAAATAGAGAAAGCCATTAACACACTAATTGAAAATAATACAAAACAAAAATTAATAAACTCTAGATTCGAAAAAATTCTTAATACAATCAATCGGAAAAATATAAAAAACCATATAATCTTAGAACAAGTGCATGAACAACTTTTATTAATAACACGAACTATTAATGCAGCAAAAAACAATGAATTCTTATCGGAAGCTTTGGTCATGGAGGATTTAAGGGAAGTGATTACGCATGAATTAACAAGAACCCCAATAATTAACATAATGGAATACGCAGCCATACACATCGCTAGAACTTATGAACTCATAATCACCATATACAAATACCCGGTACTAACTAACCAATGTGGCTATTTTAAGGTAACTCCAAATAGTTTTAGACACGGAAAAATTGTTACTGACCAGGAAATAGAAAGATGCGGGAAGGACTATGTTAGGATCACAAAGTGTAAAAATAATTTGGGAAAATTTATTTGCAAACGAAACAATAACACGGACGACAACTGTATCATACCATTACCAGAAAATCAGAGCGCTAAATGTTCAATTATTCAAGAGTACAATCAACCGCTATTACAAATTGATAAGGGATTTAAATTATTAGACAGAACTCACACTGTAAATAACCATACGACAACAGAAATAACATTAGTAGAATTCACGGACGAAGTACATATAGATAACATAACTTATAAAAACATACATGCCGGATTGCTAGAAGCAATACACACTAAACATAGTGAAAGTTTTGAGATAATGAAAATTTTATATACAGACACAGAATATGCATTTAATAACTTAGACTCATTAAAGAAATTTTATATACCTGTAGAAAATCACCCCTTTAGCTCATTTATTTACTTAATAATAATTACAACTGGAATATCCAAATATTGTATAATATACAGACAACGCAAAGCAGACGAAAATTTTAAAGTTTTTTTTTAGAAATGAGCTAGTAAAGCTACAGGCTAATACAGTTTAAATCGGGACGATTTAATTTAGGAAGGGGAGAGTTAAGGAACGCTACAACCTCAAGGTTGTTAAAACAAAGATACAAACATAATTTAAGCTAAAGCAAGATCAAGCATGTTAAACTAAAACAAAGAAACAAAACATACTTTAAGACACAAACATTAGCTGTAATAAAACAAAGATTATTTGTAATAAAACAAAACCAAGGTTATTTGTAATAACATGCTAAATTGTAATCGAAATAAAGATACAAACACTTTAGGACAAAGACATTCATTTCAGGGAAATATCAAATGTAAACATATTCTAGAGATAAGAAAATATCAAACACATTTTTAGTAAACACAATTTACAAACAAACAACCCAAGAAAAGGGTATGTCAATAAAAATAAGATAAAGAATGTACATTTTCATAACTAACCCTAGTTTAAGCAAACAGGTACTAAAACTCAACATTATATAAAAAGATTATTTTTAGACATGAGGCAGTCTAAATTTAACACGAGTCTCAATCGAACATCAGTATTAAACATAAGTGTAGTTTAGATTCATTTTTTAAAGGAATAAATAAAGAAAGCACATAGCCGCTTAATAAATTAATTTTTTTAAAAATCTAAAAAGAGAAATCTTTAACTAGCTTCCAATGTTTCAACACACTTATATCCTCAGAGTTGCTAAAAATTGTATCATCTGATATTTGTGTATAAAAATAAAAAAAGTAATAAATGTTTCATATAAAGTTGATAACATTTTTTATAGAACTTTTAAATATGTAACTTTAAAACATAATTTATTTATTCTGTAAGCAAATGCAATTTATTTAAACTAATAAATGGAATTACATTGTTTTTGTTTTTTTTATTATTTTCATAAATATTGGGATATAATGTATAGAAATAAATTGTCATTTTTAAAATAGAGGAAAAATGCATTTGAAGGCTTTTAAAATAAAGTGCAGATTTGGCAGATTTTTGCATGAAATATTGTTGGATTTCGCAGATTTACACATTAAAGTACTAGCAACACTGACTGCAAATTTCTTTCAACCAATAGAATTAGCGGTTGATTATGAATGGTTTCTAACTGATTTTCATTTATATAATTCAATTCCCAACGTAAACTATGACAACAACTTTTTCCATATTGGAGATATAGTAATTGAAATTTCTATAGGTTCTTATGAGTTGCAAGATATAGCTGATTATATAATCGCATAATATAAAAAACTTATAATAAACCAGTTGTGATTGAAGCAAACAATAGTAATCTACAAATTCAAATAACATCCTCGCAATATACAATTTTTTTTTATCGAAAAAGATCTGTTGTTAAATTACTTGGCTTTAACGCTGGATCCTTAGGTCTTAGTATAAAACATTTATCGAATCAAAGTTAGTGCTGTACAAGTTAAATGTAATATAACGGGGAGCATATATGATTAATTTTCCGGCATACATACTTCATGAGCTTGCGGTGGACGTTCCTCCAGGTTATAAATTAGACGTCATCCTGAATAATCTAATCTATTTACCAGTGAATGTAAAGAAATCACATATCTCCAAGTTTGGATTGATGACCAAGAGGATCACTTAATAAACTTAAAAGGGGGAGAAATAAGAACTATATTACACTTGAGACCAAGGGAAATACGAGGCTGCTCTATATATTTCTGGCCTAATAGTGAAAATGCGAATATTTATAATCAAAAATGGTTTTATTGTTTTTCAAAGTATTCTCCAGCATGATTTATATACTTTTGCATGCGTTCAAACCAGTTGTCGAAGCACTTTTTCCACTCCGATTGAGACACTTCTAAAACATGATTTTTGAACACTTCAACAGCTTCTTCTGGCGACGAAAATCGTTGACCACGCATTTTTTTCTTGATGTGGGGCAACAAGAAGAAGTCATTAGGTACCAAGTCAGGGCTGTACGGCGGATGACCCATTAATTCGACGTTTTGGCCGGTTAAAAACGCTCTGGTTTGAGCCGATGTGTAAGAGCTCGCATTGTCATGGTGAACAATGATTCGTCTTCTCTTGTTGGTTTTTCGAATTTCTCCGATGACTTCAGGCAAACAAATTGTAGTGTACCACTCAGAAGTGACCGTCCTACGTTGCTCAAGCGGAACAGTCGCCACGTGACCAGTTTTGCCGAAGAAACGCGAACATTTGCTTTGAAGTGCTTCTTCCACTAACAACTTTGGTTGGATTTTGTTCGTCTTTGAAGACCCACACGGTCGATTGTTGTTTCGTTTCGGGCTCATACGCATAGATCCATGATTCGTCACCTGTGACGATCTTATAAACGTCTTTTGAAGCACCGCAATCGTATTTTTGCAACATTTCTTTGCACCAATCGACACGAGCCTTTTTTTGAGCGACTTTCAAATTGTGCGGGATCCAACGAGAACAAACCTTTTTTACGGCTAGGTGATCATGCAGTATCGAATGTATGTTGGTGGAAGATGTCTCTATCTCTCGGTATGTCGCATGTCGATCTTGCATTATGAGTTCACGCACGGCATCAATGTTCTCTGGCACAACAGCTGTTTTTGGACGACCTTCACGGAATTCGTCTTTGAGCGAGCTTCGGCCACGATTAAATTCATTTTACCAATTTTTCACAGTGCTATAGGATGGTGCTTCATCGCCATACAAAGATTTAAGTTCATCAATGCACTCTTGTCGTGATAATCCACGTCGAAAGTTGTGAAAAATGATGGCACGAAAATGTTCACGAGTTAATTTAATTTTTTTCTATATTAATTTTTTAAGTCACTGTAAACAACACAAATAACGGTCGTACGTCAAAACGTTTTGAGTACGATTATGCTTAAAAATGACAAACTTTCCAATGGAAATGTCGGATGGCACTTGGCAGCACTCAGTGTTGCCAGGCCAGGAATATATATATAGCAGCCCTCGTATGATTATTTACAATAAAACTGCGCAAACAAAGTTAACGAAATTATTCTATTAGAAACTATTTAAGCTAAAAAACCTAAATCAACAGAAGAAAATAAAAGATTTCTAAGACTACTTGAATTTAAATTAAACAAAACTCTTTGACATACTAAATGTTAATGAAACTCCTATTTTAAATCAAAATCCAGTAAAAAAAAGTGAGGAAAAATATGTAATGAAAACGCAACATCTATATGAACAAGGTGGTGCCAATTCGGGCGAAAAACCTATGAATTTTACATTGGCATGTCATTGAAGCCATGTTGTTCATTTTTAACAAAATTGTACTACTTTTAAATAGGTTTCTAAATGGTAAAAGGTTTCTGTGATGAATTAATTTTTAAGTAATTAAATTCCGTTACATTATATGTAGTTTTTAGAATATATATTTCTTTGCTAACTTTAGAGCATCTCTTAAATTAGACTTAAACGAAATAAAATAAAATTGTACCATTAAGAACAAAATAAGAAAAGTAAGAGGCTATACTTAAATCAAATTTCTTTAGAAAATGTGCATTCGTATTGAATATTTGCATTCTTTTGATAAGCACGTCATAAGATTAAATTGTTTTTAAAATAAATCGGTACGTATTTTAAAACAGTAACGAAATAATATATTAAGAAACTTGGGGTGGACAAGCTGTTTGT
This sequence comes from Gymnosoma rotundatum, assembly GCA_916610165.2. Classification (NCBI taxonomy): domain Eukaryota; kingdom Metazoa; phylum Arthropoda; class Insecta; order Diptera; family Tachinidae; genus Gymnosoma; species Gymnosoma rotundatum. The sequence continues at coordinate 63,064,707 of OU744337.1, forward strand.
TATAACTAACTTTAAAATTGTATTATGGTCTACTAAAACTTTTGATCATACTCTCACAAAGGCCTTAATTTAATCCGCGACTTCCTACAAAAGTTCTTATAAAACTCTAAATAAAGTTGTAAAACAAAACAAGTCCTAAAATTCGTCCTTTAATTCGTGTATAGATTTAATAGGGAACTTTTTTATGTGCTTCGGTTTTTTGCCTTTCAAAAAAATTTTTAATTCTTGTTTGTTAAAGTAGTTGGTTAAATAGATGATGTTTACAGTGTGTATAACCTAAGCAAAGACTATAAATATACTAAGCTGTTTCACTGCCGTACATTCTACATCCAGTGCATATTTTGTCGATAGACGTACTGCTACTGCCACTTTAAGAGGAAAATCACAAAGAGAGGTTATTATTCTCAGCAAACTTGTTACTCTCATCTCACATTAATTCATTTGTATATACGTGCATACGAGTGTGTAAAGATTTACATTATAAATATCCAACGTAAACCAATGTTACCGATTGTGTATTTGTATGGTAACAATATGTGTTTTGTTGTTGTATAAAAGAAATAACATCGATTTACACCGAATATTAAATTCATTTATTATCAATATGAAAATTTATTATTTGGAACCTTTTCGATTTTAATTTACTTTACTTTTTTAGTTACTGAATGTTTGCTGTGTTTTTGTATACTGTCTTTTTGTTCCTGTCTTTTTCTCTTATTGATTCAATAGAGTTCTTATTTAATCAATTTGGCTTTTTATATAAGACTTTCAGGTTTTCTATACAAAATTTGGGTAAAATCCACTAATGAGCTAAAATAGCAGTAGTGAAATGGCCATATAAATAAACTTTCTACGCAGTAATACATTTCAATTTCTACTTTTAAATAAAAATGTTTCTTGAGAATATCATGAAATATTTATATTTGAAGCAATCAAGCACGAATAAAGTAAATTAAATTCATTTATTATCTAAATTTAATTACTACATACATATAAACTAAATACCACAATTATTAACATTAATGAATTTGTTTCAATAACATTTATTAACATTAATTTTTTTATTTTTTATCACTATTCTAAGAAGAATACTAGTTTAGCGTCTCAGTTGTAGTGAACATAGTGCTTGAATCTTATATATAAAAATGGTTTAAAAAAAGTATAGTAATATGTAACATTTTTTGTCAGTTGTTTGTATTTTCAATGAGAATTTTTTTACGGAAGAAAATTGGAAAAATAAAAAAAATTTGTGATTTTAATAATTTGTTCGGGATAATTAGGACAATAGTTTTTAAAGATAATAAATTTAATTTAAAATTCCCGCAATTTAAGTTTAATTATTAACTTGCAAGTGCCCATATAAAAGGCATAAATAAATTATCGTGGTGTGTTGTGATATTTTATTTGTTGTCTTAATTTTATTTTTCATCATCTTTTAAATGTATAGAAGAGCGGAAAAAAGTCAGCCTTATACAGTATATAAAGACAAATAAAATCAGGTGACAAATTACGACACTCGATATCGATCGAAATTTCAATAGAATTTAAATATAAATTTCGATTGATATCGAATGCCGTAATTTGCCCCCAGTGTTGATAATTGTTGTTTTTGCTTAAACTTTGATTTTTGTCTTTACTTTATTGTTTGAACAAAAAATTTTGGCTTATTTAAAATGTTTGTGAGAAGTTTTCTGAAGAGCTAAGTAAACGGTAGCGAAATGGCCATCGAGACGTGCTTTTACCTTCAATAATCAAAATCGTTAATTTAATAATTTGTTCGCACAATATTTTTAAAGATTAAAATATTTTTTTGTACGAAATTTTGGGTGAAATTATTTCTTAATGGCTTTCCAAATGAAAAATAAAAAGTTCTTAGTGTAAGACATGGAAAATTACGAAAAATGCGATATTTCAACGATTTTCTTTCTATTAATGCAGAATAATAGATATAATTAAATCTTCACAAATTCTGACATATCCATCGGAAATGTATATCCGTAGTAAGAACTATAAAAACACGCATAAAGGTCTTATAAATACTATTTTGTAAAAACAGCAGCTAAAAACATAAAAAATATATTTCGAAGCAATGTGCATAGTGTACTAAAATTATTATGTCTGGTTTGACGAGAATAACTCTTGTCACAAAAACAGGTTGGAAATCCGAATTTGCTTATAGTTATGTTCACAGAAATTTCTTCCCTCTTATTTCTTACCACCGCTACCATGAAACGGCTCATAATTTTTGATTTTTTAAATGTTCAAACTGCAACATCTTTATAAATTTATTGTCTTTGACCTAAGGGAGATAGATGCGAAGAATGCCGATGCAGGACGCGGCGGTATAGAAAGTGCATCATTACATTCTGCTGGCGTCTAATTTTTCTTGTCTTCTTTGGAAAACGTCCGCATACATTTGTAAAATAATTTTTCTTTCTAAAAAAGGATTTTAGAAATTAATATTAATGAACTTAAGCCAAAATCACTTTCGATTCATTAATAATAATAACGTTTTGTCACTTTAAAGCGAGAACGCCAACTTTATGTTGAACTTTTGTTAATTTTGTTTTGCTATGAAAGATATAAAATTAAGTTTTATTTAAAATTCTTATAGTCATGCAAGGAAAAATGTAAATCTAAGAAGTAGTTCAACATGTTATTTGAAAAAGTATTTTAAAAATAACTTACAAAATCTAGAAAAGGTGTATTAGCTTTTTTGGATGTGAATAAGATGCCGTTCGCTAAGAATGACATACATCATTTTTTACTGAGAATATAAAAAATCGGATAATCATAGTTATGTCCCATAAATTCAATCATTTAAAAATAATGATGAGATACGAATTAATAAAAATTAAAATTAAAATACCTCTAAAACTATTTTTGGGATTTTCCCAGGATTTCAATAAAATCATATTAATAGTATACACGAACTTATTATTTTACAGAGTTCAAACGATAAGAATGTATCGATAACGAATATAACGTGAATAATTCCACACATACAAGTGTCAGACTCTAAAAAACTGCAAATTGTGAATATTATTAAAAATGGTACCTCTATACTCATAGCATTTCGGAGTTGAAACTTGATGTTATTAACTTGTAGAAACTTCCATTATTATTTCAGACACATGACGTGTATTCTTATTTAGTTATTATGAAATACAGGTGTAGGCGATTATTTACTTATGCGCGATTAATACACGAAAAATACACAACAACTGTCAACTTTACTACTTTTGTAAAGGCCCAACTATAATGTGCATAAGCTAGCTTTAGCTTATGTCAAAAATTCAACGAAAAGCCTGTCAAATGCTTAGGTAACTTATCAAAGAAATTTATGTGGCTACAATGTACTTATATATATTAAGTAACTTATATACCACAGTTGCACATTTATGTTTAATTCGTACTTTTGGCAAAAATAATTTCTATACAAATCAACAAAAGACGAAAAAGGCTTTAAAGAAAATATTTTATATATTTAATAACATTCACATACACATTTACATAATTTGGTTTCTGTTCTAACAAAATGTAAAAAAAAATTATTACAAATTATTTTCTGTTTTGTGTTTGTGGCCAATCATACTGAAAAATGCAACGATGTTCATCGCTTATATCGTATACATATGTGTGTATAAACACAAATTTAATCTAAATATATTATATTTGTTAAAATTTGGCCATAAAGATAAATTTTGTCTTTTCTACATTATCTATTGATTTAAAAACTAAAAATTTAACAATTTAGGTCTTAATTACAATTTTTCTTTATCAATGTATAACATAATGCACAATCAGCTGTTTCCGTACGGAAAGTGCGATCAGTATCGCACCTTGCATAAAGAAATGAAATTTAACGAAACTTGATTTTATGTACATTATAGTTTACTACATATAATTTAATGTATTTGCACAGTTGTATAAGCTTGCTTAAGTTGTTTTATGCACATTATAGTTGGGCCTTAACGGATAAACTGTTTTACTATAAGATCTTTGCTAAATGACGTTCGAAATCAGAATGAATCAGCTTGATTATTCGTTGCTTTGAAATACCCAATGTTAAAGAGTTATTGAATGTATTACCCGATGTTTCTTGCCATCTATTAGTAGAATTTTCCATTGTCATGTCTGTCTCTTGATGTTGGCATTGTTATTTACTAGTACAACCTTCAATTATTATTATAGACACATGATGTGTATTCTTATTTAGTTTGTGGGCGTGTTCGTATTAAAAGACAAATTTATTTAATAATAATTCATTTATTTTGAAAATATAAACTAAAAACTTTTTCTGCAAATTAGAACGAATGACCAGCAAAAATTAGCAAAAGGTAAAGAATATGTCTAGTTGTACAAAATAGTAGTAAAATATTTAGAATGAAAAATAATAGTTGTAAAAAAGGTATCTTCCGTATTGGGTATCACAAAAAGTTGCTATGCAATGGGTAAGGTTATGTATTGTGTTTGGTTATTTCTCGCTTTGTGTTTAGTTATTTTAGTTTTGTGATCAAGAAGATTTACAAAAACTTCTAGCTATGTTAGTAGGCACAATAGGCCATTTCGTTTCACTTTCTTGGTCACAATTATCTTTACTTCGTTTTGTGATTTAAATAAAGCATCTTCGCAACAATATGTTTTCTTTTATTTTTAACAAAAATTATTTTAATTTTTACACAATAAAAGTCGTAAATAATTAATTTTAATTATGTTCTTTGTTCTATCAATTGTTTATTTTTATTGTTTTTTTTTGTTATATCTGTGATTTTCGTGAGTACTGGCGGTTTCATAAAAACAGCTGTGCTAAATGATGTTCAAAAATACTATTATTAGTTTGGTTGAACGTACAGTCAAGTAATAAGTGCGGTTATTTTAATTTTAAATTCTTATACAAATATTCGGTTCTTATTAAATATGCGATTTAAGTGTTAAGGTACTTAATAAATTTATTTAAATTACTTTTAGGACGATATGAGTTCTAAACGTGTATGTTATAATTAATAAAATAAAAAAAATCCTTTTATAATTACTGATTACTCACGACGCACAGTGGCGTGAAATATAAAAAATGGAATAAAATTCTGGAACTTGTGTATTATTAACCCAATTTTCATGAAAAAACTGCAATTTATAGAGAAGGATATAAGCTTTTCGCCTATTGCATTTGGATACATCCTGTTTCAGAACAGGGTGGTACCACGGGGTGCTAAAGTAGGTAACCTCGAATTTAAAAAATGTTTAAGAGCTTATAACATTATCAAAAGTAAACCAATTTAAAAAAATTGTTATATTTAATAATCTACAGAAATAGATAAAGGAAAACGTGCGTGGAATTAAAATAATAAGTTTTTACCTTGACATTTGTTAGTTTTTTACCTGAAGTTTTTTTTAAAATACAAGATAGAAATAACTTGTAAAAACTTTTTTTCTTTGGCTTCATTATTGTTAGCGGTAATAATTTTTTTAAGATATTTAGTAAAATTATAAAATTTTTTATTTTTGCTGTCAGATAAAGCCTTGGGTAATCTATGATGACTTTCAATGTAATTTTTATGAAGCACCCTGTAGTCACCATGGCTCAAATATGGGAAATTTTTTAATCAAAAATCTAAATGTTCGTGAATGTAAAAAAATTGCATGCGGATTTTCACTAGTTAACTTGTAAGAAAATTTTTTTCTTTCACTTCATTATTTTTATGTAATAATTTTTTTTTAACTTGAAATTTCATAAAAAGTATAAAAAAATTAAATTTTGGTCAAAAAGTACTTCCAGTTTTTTAGTAAAATTTCTTTTCTATTTTTTTAAGCACTAAGTCAGTTTATGAATAAAAATATTGTTTATATTTTTTTATTTCTTTTTCAATATTTTGCTACACTGATGGGTGGCATCTTCTTCAGGAAACAGGAAACCAAAATATTAATAATTATTTTTTTAAATGAATAGAAATTATTTTGGCTGAAGTTCATTTATTTTTAATTTCTAAAAATCTTTTTTTTTTTAAAGAAAATTTATTTTTACAAATGTATATAATAATATCTATATAATATTCAAAGTTAAAAAAATAATTTAATAAAAATTTAATTAATAATTTATTTTTAATATTCGAGCTTAAGGTCAATTTAATGAAATATTATTTTCCTTTTATTAATTTCGATATTGCGTCATCCATCGGATGACATCTTCAGGAAAGTGTCTAAAAGTATATTATTTAAAAACATAAAGTTTAACAAATACCATAAATTACACAAATAACCACATATAAAATTGAACCTTAATTTTAAACACAAAAAAACAACAAATATAGCTTACAGTAACAATATTCAAAGCATTAAACTTCCACTTATCTCTATAATGTTTTCAATTGTACTTATTGTTTCTTAGCGCTTATCTTTATTTATTATATGTCTATAAATTTTTATTTATTGTGTAGACTCTAAAGAGTTTCTTTTCTTAGAATGTTGTTCAAGTAAATTAATTGCCTCTTCCTTAAGAATAGCAAGTCTTTTTAATATTTCGTCTTCTTCTATGGAAAATTTGTTAAAAGCTTTTTCTATATTCTGTATTTCTAACTGTTTCTCATTTATTGTATTTAAACTATATGGGTTGTTTACTGATTTATGCACTTATTATTAACTAACTTATAATTAACTAATTTTTAAACATTCCATCCTTTACCAGTCGAGAACGTTTCTATTTTCATAATATTTATCTGCCTTTCTAATTGATAGTACCGTTTCTAATTCTACTGTTGGTCTGTAAATAATATCTTCTCTAGTAGGAGTACCTTCTATTCCTAAAAATTTCTAAAGTCTTGTTAGCATTTTTATACCTGATTCTATTTCTTCTTCTTTGAATCGGTTTACATAAGATATGTTTTTCAAAATGGATAAAATATATTATGGAAATGATAATTTGAACATATCTCTAATAATTAGTTTTATAAGTTTTAATATTTTCATGTCCAAGACTGTAAACAATGGAATTAATATAAGTGCTAAAATTATCCAACCCATACATGCATGGTATATTTTTTGAACAATTGTACAATTCATTTTTAAAGTGAAAAAATAGCTTTTTGTGAACTAGTACTCGTATGTAATTTGTCTATGTAAACTCTTCTTTTTTGTTTTGTTACAAATTAAATTTTTTTTTTAATTAGTTAATTAATTGGATTATTTCCAGAATTAAACTTATGGTTTTTATAAATATAAAAAAATATGTTTGTTGAAAGATAAATACGAACAATAGTAATATTATTTTGTAAAACTGTCTTGTTTCATTTTATTTATTTTTTTTTTAATTTATTGTTTTTGCTTTTTCTTTTGCCTTTTCTTAATACTTTTAATTGTGTTTTTCAGCTCTTCAATTTGTTGCCCTATCTGCTGAGCGTTGCCTGTGTCGTATTTTTGTATGTCCAGAAGCACTCTTAGCTCCTTCTTCATACGATTTAAACTGCCTCCTCTGGATTTGTTGCAGTTTTGTACCGGGAGTATGGGGTACTTTACAGCTGATTCGGTCTTTCTTTTTGTAATTCGTGGTCTCGGTCCTTGTTGTGGGATTGGCTTTTCAGATAAGCGTCCTTCTTCGAGGAGTCTAGCCCAGCGTTCTTCGGCCTCTTGCAGTTCCTTGAGGACCTCCTCCCATGGTTAGCTCAATAGATATTCAGAAAAATTGCTTTTAAAAAATTTCTAGAATTCAGCTGAGCATAAGCTATGTATGCTGCATTCTATTGTCCGTTTTATTTCAGATGTAGCAAAAAGGATAAGCAAATTTGCTATATAGTCCTTTTTGCTGTTTTTCTAAAATATGTTAGGAAAGGACGATCGCCATGTAATGGTAAAATAATATACTCGAGCGTTCACTGTTTTTGATCAAGATTAATTGATACTTTATTTAAAATTTCTTTGCCTTATATACTTATGAGAATTTACTAGATTTACAATTGAGTAATTTTAATTTACGAGCTCAATTTTACTTACAATCTAAACATGTAGTATTTTATTCTTTATCTAACAGGGAATCAGAAATAATGAGTGAAATGCCATTTGCTCCAATAATAATTGAGTTCATTTTGAAGTTCAATATTAAAGTATCTCATTACTTCAAATTCTTTGTTTACCAAAAAAAAAAAAATCTTCAAAGTGTCAAATATCCGAATTTCAATTTAAACATTTTTCTTTGTGTGACGTCATACATTTTGTTTCTTATTGCGACGTATCAGTCAATCAGAAAAATAGAACGTTTACTAACAAAAATGTATTTGCTTAAGCTTAGTTTAGACGATATGTTGAATCAGCATATTTATGGTTAAAAATTTGCTAAAGTGCCATCATATCGTGTAAACGCAAAATTTTTATCAGCATACGTATGCTTAACAACATTTGCAAGCAATTTGTTAACAATATCAACAAACGTATGTTAACAATTTAAGCATATCGTTTGAACAGTACATTATTATTGTTTGTCAAATTTTCTGTGTATGCTAGCTCATCTGCTATTTGTTGAAAATCCTATTTAAGCTTTTCAGCATATGCCAAATTTTTAAGCAAATTTGCCGAATGGCGTAGATTAGTCGCCGATAATTTTTTTAATGTAAATACATTTCAACAAGAAAATTTATTATTTGGAATCTTTTTTATATTAATTTACTTTAATTGTGCTTATATTTCTATATAAATATATATGTACATATATCTATATATATATATATATATATATATATAAATGGTGTAAAAAATGTATAGTAATTCATAAAATGAGAACGGCTGGGCTATGTAAAGTTATACGTATGCAGTTCCATTTTTTTTTATTTTTTTATTTTCTGTCATCCCAAAATTAGTTTTTTTGATTAAAGTTACTTCACTAGCTAGATTTACATAGGTGGTGAAGGGTATACAAGATTCGGCAAAGTCGATTATAGCACTCTTACTTGTTTTAAATGAAATAGTTTTTTTTACAAAGATAATAAAAGTACATTGTATTTAGAGTAGGTTATGTACATACCTACGTAGGTATGTATCAACATATTTTGCAAATTTATTCTTTATGCGCCAGCAATAGCAAGCATGTTTCCTCTGAATAAATTTTGTTTTTCTTTTAATTAAAATTTTTTTTTTAATAAAGCGTTGTATAAAAAAAGTAGTGTCAAACTATTTTATTCCACAAGCAAATGTTCATACGATTCAGCATATATACCACCATATAAATATCAGCATATCGTATAAACGCAAAAATTGTATGCTTACTCATATGTTGCCATTTCATTTGCTGAAATATGTTGAATTAAAAAATTTGGTAGTTTCAGCATATAGTGTAAACACCTAGCATATGATATATGCTGTCATATGAATTTGCTGCTATTTTTAATCATACAGTTGCTAGCATATATATGCTGATTCAACATATCGTCTAAACTAAGCTTTATATAAATGTATCTGAGTGCGTGTGTATGTATGTCATAAATTTCAAGTGTCTAGTATCCATAATTAAAATACTGCATATAAAGCATAATTGGTTAATGGTTCAAGTCGCTAGGGTCTTATTGCCTAGAACAATTCTAAAGTTTATTAAATCGCTATACATTTTTTAAGTGCATTGAATTTAAACATTGTTGAATTATGAGTCAAGCAATTTAATTACTGACCTATCGCAACAAAACAATTTAGTTAAATAAAAACGAATGAACATAGGTACGTGCGCACACATGTGTTTGCCACGTTTAAGAGTAGGAAAATATGTTTTTTTTGCATATTCTTTTAAAAAGATATTTACTTGCTCCACTAGAACAAAAACGAAATCTCTGATTTCAAAGAAGAAAGTAATAAAAAGTAGAAGCACTTATTAGAGGAACACAATAAAACAAGAGATTTTTTGCTATTTTAATGAAGATGTACAAATTGTCTATCAGTGGATAGGTAATTACCTCTACCATTCCGCTTTGCTTAATTTTTTTTTAAATAGTTTTTCAAATAAAAAAGGCTGTAAAAAATACTGCTAAAAACCAAAAATGATTAAAGGGAAATTTTTCGAATTAAATTTTACCTTAAATATCTCCGCACATATAAAAGATGTTAAATGTTTCATCCCATCAAAGACCAATATGTACGTAATTAAAATCAAAAAATAAAAATAAATTGAAATATGCTTATGTGCAGGGTGTCTACAAAATTTGAAAAATTATTAAAAACCAATCGTTTTAGAATACTCCGTTATAAAAAGAATGAAAGTCACCGTGCACTTTTCTTACAGTCTCGAACATTTCGATTTTTTTTTAATTGCCCATATTCGAAAAATGCTGACTATAGTGTGCTTCACGCAAGGCTTTATCTTAAAGAAAAAGTAAAAAACTTTATATAATTGCTTATTTAACCTTTATAATTAATTTTATTTTCTATTTTTTTAAACACTTGATCAGTTTATAAATAAAAATATTGTTTGCGTTAAGGCCCAACTATAATGTGCATAAGCTAGCTTTAGCTTATGTCAAAAATTCAACGAAAAGCCTGTCAAATGCTTAGGTAACTTATCAAAGAAATTTATGTGGCTACAATGTGCATATATAAATTTAGTAACTTATTTGCCACAGTTGCACATTTATGTTTATTTCGTACTTTTGCCAAAAATAATTTCTATATAAATCAACAAAATTTTAAAACTAAAAGACTTTAAAGAAAATTTTTTATATATTTAATAACATTCACAAACACATTTACATATTTTGGTTTATTTTCTAAGAAAATGTAAAAAAAAATTATTACAAATTATTTTCTATTTTGTGTTTGTGGCCAACCTACTAAAAAATGCAACGATGTTCATCGTTTATATGGTATACATATGTGTGTATAAATACAAATTTAATTTAAATATATTATAATTGTAAAAAATTGGCCATAAAGAAAATGTTGTTTTTTCTACATTTTATATTGAAGTAAAAACTAAAAAATTTAACAATTTAGGTCTTAACTAGAAAATTTCTTTATTAATGTATAAATCAAAGCACAATCAGCTGTTTCCGTACGGAAAGTGCGATCAGTTTCGTACCTTGCATAAAGAAATGAAATTTAACGAAACTTGACGAAAAGTTATCTTATTCACATTATAGTTTACCACATATAATTTAATGTATTTGCACAGTTGTATAAGTTGGCATAAGCTAGTTTATGCACATTATAGTTGGGCCTTTAATGTTTTTAATAAGCTAATTGGGCCTGTTGATGATAAATGTAACAAATTTGGTTTTATTACATTTATCATCAACAGGCCCAATTAGCTTATTAAAAACATTAACTCTATCAATACTGTATTGGCCAATAAACACATAAACAAGAATATTGTTTATTATTTTTTCAATATTTCAACGCCGTTGGGTAGCATCTTCAGGAGAAAGGAATCAAAAATATCAATAATTACCTTTTATTTCAAAAACAATATTGCAAAAAAAAAAAATAATTATTGATATTTTTGTTTCATGTTTCCTGAAGATGCCACCCAAAAGTGTGGCGAAATATTGAAAAAATAAATAAAAAATAAAATATTTTCAACAATATTTTTATTTGTAAACTGACCTAGTGCTTAAAAAAATAGAAAAGGAAATTTACGAAAAAAAAAACTTATAAAATCTACTTAAAAAACTGAAAGTACTTTTTGACCAAAATTTAATCTTTTTTTTTCTTACCATTAAACCAATGAAGACAAAGAAAAAAATTTTCTTAGAAGTTAACTACAGGTGATAAACTAAAAAATACCAAAGTAATTTGTATTGTAAATTTAAAAGTCGAATTTCTCTAAAATTATTAAAGATACCATGGAAATTACCTGAAGTTTTTCCTTTATCTATCTAAGTAGATTATTAAAACATAGAAAATATTTGAAATCGGTTCGCTTTTGATTAAGTTATAAGCTCTGAAACATTTTTCAAATTCGAGGTTACCTAATTTAACGCCCTGTGGTACTACCCTGTTCTGAAGCAGGGTGTATCCAAATGCAATAGGCGAAAAGCTTATAGCCTCCTCTATAAATCGCAGTTTGTTTCATGAAAATCGGGTAAATAGTTTAGAAGTTCCAGACTTTTATTAAATTTTTTGTATTTCATGCCACTGTGCGATATTACTAATCTTTTATTTTAAAGATGATAATATAAAAATCTATTGTTGCCAAAATAAGTATTTTTTGGCTTGTAATTTTTTAAATTAATAAATGTTTTTTAATTAATTTTTGTTTTTAGTTTTTTTAAGAATTAAAACTAAGCGAGGCAACTGTTGGCATTTTGTTGTTGTTGTGTTTTTCAAACATAACCTTGGAGTTCATGTCGACGTCGTTGACGGCGTCAAATGTCAAAAAAAAAAGTTGAATCGTATGAAATTGTATGAGAGCAGTTAATCTCAACGCGTTGCAACGCCGTAAAAGTTCAATCTGTTTCAACTTTTTCGGCGTTAAACCACGTCGACATTAACTCCAGGGTAAGTTTAAAAAAAGCAAATCCCAAGCAAAACGCGTGAGTATCAGAACATGTAAAACAAATGTTGGTGTTTTTGAAATCACATGCGATATTCAGAACATCCCTGATTATTTAATAATTTTTTCTTATTATTTAGTTGTGTAAATATATTTTTAACTTATACAATTCGTAATTGTTTTGTTATTTTTCCTCAATTTCTTTTATTTACATATTCAGTTCATATTCACTATTGCCACTGTCTAATTGGTAATGATGCCAAGCATATATATTTATATGATTATTCACAATTTTACACATAGTATCATTCAAACTTCTACTTCTTGAATTTAATTAGTTAAAATATTGTGTAATTGTGATGTAAATGTATACATACACTCCATAACTGTTTATTTAGAGCAAGAAAAAGTTATAAATACCTATATTATAGTTGTCAACTATGCACTCTTTACTACCTTAGCTTTTTTTACATACTTTCATCATCAACTGTAAATGCGTACACTTTAGAAGCTAAGCCAACAAACTCTTTTATAAACTTAGCCTCCGTTTTATCCTTCATCATCCTAATACCTTTTCGTTTAAAAAAAGAAAACCAAACGGGTTATTTTCAGGGTATGATGAAGTATCAAACCGATCTTTTCACTCATCTTTTTAATATCTATAAAAATCATTTGTTTATATAGAATATATGAGTGAGTCTGTATCCATATAATTCAAACTTATTTTATCCTCATTTTACGTTTCATGTATCCGTACATTTTCCATTTTGATAACTCTAGAACACAGAAACCTAAATAGATTGGCTTGGAGTAATATGTTGTAATTTTATTCATTTGTACAGCCCTCATTGTTTCGGCCAATTATGATATGCTATGAAAATTTAATTTTGAAATCAATTCTGCTATTCCTAAGATGATTGCAGATAGTGCGACCTTATTCACGTAGCAATTGCACACTTTTCCTTTCATCTACATTTCCATGGTTTTTCCGTACGCTGCATCCTTTTCAAAGGTGTTTTTAGATTTTTTTCTATTAAAATCAATAGACGTTGTCAACTACGGTTTCTGATTGAATTCGAGAATTCCATAACCTATTCATTATTTAAAAATTATTCTAATGTTTTATAATGTATCATATATCTGTGCTTATTTAAAAGAATAGCTACTAAATTTCCATGCTTACTTCCACTAATAACCTTGTTTTCAGCACAAAATGGTAAGTCATTATGGCGATCATGGCATTCAACAGGATAAAACAAATCAACCTCGTATATATAACCTACTTCGGAATTAGGCGAAATATCTCTTGAATGAATGAAATCATTTGTCCAATTAAAACCATCATGTGGAAGATATTCTGACATTGCCTAACCATAGAGGTTATTTGCATCTTGATATAAAATATGTATATTTAAAAGGCTTTGTTATATCATAGTTACTTAAATGCTAATCAATTGATTTACTATATCTCTTACTACACTGAGCGATGCCACCTCTAATTTTGCATTTATACATTTTTAGATCCGTTAGTAATTCTTACTCAATTTGTGTATATTTTAACATATCGTCGCATGAAAGACTTGGAATTGTATAGTAGTGACCAGAGAACTGCGGTTGCGGTGTGATCGCCACCGCATTTCTTTTGTGCGAGTATTTACTATACCCATTCCATTTGAGTATAAGTGTCTTGCATACAGGGCTGCTAGATATGACGATTTTACGTCAAATTGACGATTTTTTAAAGCAAATTTACCTAAATGACGATTGACGATTTTTTTTTAGGTTTCCCTCTTGTTTTGACGATTTGTTGACATTACATTTTTTCTTTTGTAATGATATGCATTTTTACCTGTAGACACCAAAAAGATATAAATGTGGTATCACTAAACCTGGTAAAGAATTTTTAGTCTGGTAAATAAAATTTTTTGTATGCTTCTCTTAAAAGAAAGAATACTAACATGCAAAAGACTAAAGAAAGAAGGAGATAACTATCAAAGCCTTTTTTGCAAAAATATAACTGTTAATTGAAAAAAATTAATCAAGAAAGAAAAACTATAGATTTAACATCAAAACTGTTGAGCTAAAGCTAATTTGGAAAATAACTTAGAAAAAATATTGTACAGGATATTTAGGAGAAAGATGGAAATATATTTAAGAAGAAAAGGTAAGGAGTCAGTGCAAGGTTTACAATAAATATGTATGTACGTCTTTTTAGAAAAAACATTGAGGACAGTGAATACGAAGGAGATGTTAATTATGCAGAAATCAGTTCGTATAATACACAAGTATGTACATTCTGCTGCCGCCTACATATAAACTAAAAATATTTAAACATTTATTTTCTTGCTACCCTAGGTTTTGCCAAAAAAGAAAAGAAAAATGAGAAATGAATGGATAGAATATTTCCATTGGGTCAAAGTGGAAAACGAACTGGTTAAATGCAGTATATGTCGCAGCAATTTAAAAGTAGCATCAGGTAGGTCAGATCTGCTAAGGCACTCTGAATCTAGAAACATTTGGAAGCTATAAAAGATCCGTGTCAACCAACTATATCTTCATCTCTTCTTGACCCCAAAAGAAAACCTAAAGAGGCTGAAATTAAAATATCGTTATTTCTGGCTGAGCATAATATTGCATTTTTGTCAGCAGATCAATTAACAAAATTAATAAAAAGCTGTTTTTTCGATTCATCTATAGCTAAAAGCATGTCCTTAGGGAGAACAAAATCAACACAAATTATTAAAAAAGTGGTAGGAACAAGTCAATTTGATAGTGTTTGTGAATACATGCGAAAAAATAAATTCTCTATTTGCGTTGATGAATCAACAGATATAAGTAATACCAAGCTTTTATGCATAGTAGTAAGAATAAGCATCAATCTAAAAAATATTTAATAAATAAACATAACTCAAATATGTATTCATAGCTTATTTAATAATGAGCCAATGTGTATAAGATTTCAATGATTTTTTAATTATAAATTGGTGTTTTATTAAATAGCATCTTGAATAAAAAAAATTAAAAAAAAGTTTCTTTTGGAAATCATTTATGTATATATGTACATATTTTTGATCTGGCATATATCTGAATTAAATTTTTGTTGCTTTTAACTTTTTTGTATATAACATATGGGGTAACATTTAAAGAACAACTTTCAACACATAGTCTTGGTTTAAATTGGTAAAAATATGTGATATTGTTAATTAATAAGATAATTTTAAGTTTTTTATTATTTTGTATTATATTTTTAAAACAAAACCCCTGTAATATAAAAGGTTGTTTTATTTCTATAAAAAATCGTCCTGGTTCAAAAAAAACATTTTTTGGTTGACGACTTTTTTTCAATAACTTGACGATTTTGACGATAATATTTTCCAAATTTGACGATTTCAAGAAAAAAATGTCTAGCAGCACTGCTTGCATACTCAAGTAAAATGTTTGCGATGCTGGCTTCACTTTATTCGTACTCATACTCACAACAAACACCAAGAGAGAGATTTTAACGTGTGTAGTGAGAGGAAAACAGAGTTATCATATCAGAATTATTAAATCAAACACAATATCAAAAGTCGCCAATGTCTAAATTAGCTAACATACATAGTTCTTTGAAATTATGCAAGTTTATTTAATATATAACAGAAAATAAATTAAATAGAACTCGTAAA
This sequence comes from Gymnosoma rotundatum, assembly GCA_916610165.2. Classification (NCBI taxonomy): domain Eukaryota; kingdom Metazoa; phylum Arthropoda; class Insecta; order Diptera; family Tachinidae; genus Gymnosoma; species Gymnosoma rotundatum. Next base: position 63,080,832 of record OU744337.1, read on the forward strand.
ATTCGCCATATTTTCATTTATTAAACACAACAAAAGTTTACTAATAACTCAAGAATAGTTCATTGTTTATTATATTACGCTTTTGTTAGGGTTTTTTTAAGTCACACAGGATAGAAATTTAAAATGTCTATTCTTTAAGCAAATAGATTTTTAAAATTAATCAATAGGTATAAAAGCAATTTAACAAAATAAAATATGTAAACTAAAAACTTTATTTTATTTATTGTTATTTATGAGTCAAATGACATTCAGTCAATGCAATATTACATCTGCGTATATACAGTTTTGTTAATACTAAAAAAATTTAGTAATTTTCCTTTTATTCACGGATTGATTTTATCATTTTGTTTTTCTAAAAACTGAAAATATTTGTTTATAAAAAACAGCAACAAAATAAGTATACCTGCTTTAAATAGTGTACAAAAGCTGTGCTTTTAAGCGGTTTTTATTGCATTTTATTCATTAAATATGTGTTGTATTTCGTACCTATGAAAACAGTTGTTGTCTGTTTTTCTGCTTATAATGTTTAAGCAATAGATTTGATCAAATTTTGTTTTTTTATTGTTTATAAATAGATCTGCATACAATGCAGTATTTTATAAAACGGCAGTAAAAACTTTAATATGGTAAAAATGTGGCAACATTGCTTACAAATAAAGAGAATTGAAGAATTCTCGCGTACGAGTATAAAAAATACCTATCATTCTGATTGCGATATTTTTGATAATCGCTTTTACAAGAATGGGTAAAATAAACACCGCAACTTGTTATTGCGGTGTTTAAAATACTCGAGATGAAAAGTATAGAGTAAGTTGCGGTGTACTCATGGTTGCGGTGTACTCGTGCAGTTCTCTGGTAGTGACATAGGTCAAGATTATTTATTCTCTTGTTAACTCTTCCTAAGTTTTCAAAAATAGGAAGATAATCTTCTTCCGAACATTCTTTATCATTCAATTTGCTTTAAAACAATTCAGCTGATGGAAGTTTACTTTCAGAGAGTTTTTCAAATGTGTTAATACTCACAAGGAAAAACACCCTTTCGGCTCATGAGAATACACTCTTGAGAATCTGAAAAACTTCTTCGAACTGACATCAAGTCATCGTCAGAACATATAAGCTTGTGCCATGAACCTATAATAATCTAAGAATCTTAGCGCGATAATTGCTATTCTTTTTCTTTTCGAAGTTCATCGAAATCTTTTCTATTGCAGTCTACGGAATATTTTTTGAAGTTTTCTCTTTACTTTTTAATTTTTTCCCAATCAGGATTTGAACCATCGATCTTATAAATGAATGAAAATTTACTTATTTTCGGCTTTTTGATTCATTTTTAATTCAATTTCTATACATTTTTACAAAGAAAAAATTATTTACAAATGTATGCTGACGTTTTCCAAATAAAACAATAAAAATTAGAAGCTAGCATTCATCAGCATTTTTTGCATCTATCTACCTTATGCTATGTACGTCGTAAACATTATTTATTTAATCAACTAGTCTTACAGCCTGTTTATAGAACACGTCACGAGCGAAACGAAACCGGATGGCATATGGACGAATACGTAATAATTAGCGTCCATGTAACACGTTTCGGTTTTTTCGTTTAACTTACGTTGTGTTTCGTGTAAACAAATGTTGTGTCAAATCGTAGTATTGCCAATGTGATTATTAATATTTTTTATTTCCTTTTTTCATTTTATTTTTTGCCTTAAATGATGGTAACGCTACTTCGGCGCTAAAAAAGGAACTGCTGAGTTTAATAAACAAAATAAAATTATCAAACAACCAATTTGTAAAAAAAAAATTGTGCAAATAAAAAGTTTAAAGAATAAATAAATAAAAAAGTTTAATAATAAATAAAAATTGTTAAAGTGTGAGTGTACTGATTATATGAATATATAATACTTTTAAAGTAGAGGCATACGTAGATGTTTTTTAGTAAAAGTGTTATGATGGGCAGTTGCCCAACAATATTGATTCCCTCAAACTTCATTTATATTTTAGAAATCGAAATGTTTGGATCTGTTGAGCTTGCGTTTTCTAGTGACTCCAGCGAGAGTGATAAGGAAGACACTCGTTTAACCCGAAGAAACTTGAGAGATGTCTTAAATGTGTTTGAGTTACCAGAAGAAACGTAATTAACCCGTTTATACAAACGGGTTAAACTACCTTTCCAATGATATCCATATTGTCCCATTCTGCCATCAATTACTCGATATATGCCATATTAAACATGAAAACTTCGTAGGCCCGGAACTAAGTCCATAGGCATTTATCTTTTTCGCAACCGTCTCCCATGTTTGCTCCATGGCTGCTTTACTGCTTCCAAACTGGGGAGTTCCTGTGGCAAGCTGAGGATATTCCTCCATACAGTTTACTAATTTCTGAACTTGTAGACCCGTTTTCATCTTGATGCTGGCAAATGCAAGAAATTTTACATTTAAAAAACACATATTTTATAATACACAAGTACATATTTCCCTTTTTTTATTGAAAGCTCCATATTTTTATTTTGTTTAATATTTTTTAACTAATTTTGGGAACAGAACTAAACATATATATCGTTGGCTTAATATAGAAAAGGCGTATCTACATTTTTTTTAAATCGCGTTTTTAATGTATTCTGGTAAACCACTGTCAAATACACCTTCCCTAAAAAAAATAGTGGGCTATGATTGCAAATAACGGATTTATAGTCCTATAAAAAAAGCCCTAAGTCATTTAAAGTTGAATTTAGAGTAGACTAAAAAAACTAAAGAGAAATTGCCATACATTTTCTATGGTACTCAAAAATTCGCCAAGCTATTCTTATCTTTTTGCTTTTGCATTTACTTAAAAAAAGGATTTTCCCCGAATTTGTCTAACACAAAAATAGTTTCTGTGCTACGTTGCTTTCGTCGGTGCGTTTTTGTTTTTTGTGTGTCAGTTCAATTTAAGTTTTTGTGTTGGAATGAGTTTTACTATTGAAAGTTTTAATAACATGAATTGTGCAGAAGAAAATTCTGATTCAGATGATGTTCCGAAGAGGAAAAATACTGCTAACAAATCCAAATGGAAACAAAATGTAAATAAAAAAAAAAAAGAATGGAAGGTCAGCAATATTTGGGTATATCAAAAAAAGAACTTTGTCAAAAACCTTTTAGGCAATTAGGAGAGCTATGTTTATCACGATTTTGTTTAAAGAGTCCACGCGAAAAGAAAATTTTAGTTTGTTTTGGCAGATGTCCTGGGAGCAAAAGAAGCAGTATATTGCAGGTCTTATAAGCTTTTCTGAGACAAAAAGGAATACCTCTGAAAATTCGATACGAAATCAGTCCATATCATATTTCTTGAGTCATAATTCAAACCGATTACAAGTGTGCGTGAAATGTTTTTTTAACACTAGGAGTAAAGGAAAAGATGGTTTGAAATTGGATTAGCGGTGGCGGTAAACACGGTACTCAATGCAGTCCCGATAAAGCTTTAAATTTGCGCAAAAATGCTGAACGATCATCAGTAACAGGTAAGCACAACAAAAAACGACTTGACTTTCTAAAAAATGGCTAGAGGAGTTGCCAAAAATGGAGTCCCATTATTGTACAAAAGATAGCAAAAAGCTTTACTTCTAATCGGCTTTTTCCTCATATCAGGAGATTTACAAGCTTTATATCGACGAGTGTGAATCCGAAAAAGAAAATGGGGACCTAAAATTGTCGTACCCAATATTTGCGAAATTAATAAAAAAATTAAGTTATTCGATTTTTAAGCCTAGAAAAGATCAGTGCAATTTATGCGTATCACATAAAGCTAATAATGTTTCGGATGAGCAATACGAAAAACATAGAGAAGAAATCGAAAAAATGCGTTTAGAAAAGCAAAACGATATAAAAAATGCTGAATCCGGTCTATGTGCAGTATTATGTATGGATGCTCAGGCAGTTAAATTAGTACCTCAACTAAACGGGAGCGCTGCATATTATAAAATGAAGCTTCAACTATATAACTTTACTGTCTATAATATTGTAACGCATGAATCAGATAATTATGTATGGGACGAAACGGATGGAAATCTAGTCTCTTTCGTTTTTGCTACATGTATTATTATGCATTTAAGGAATTTTCATGCCCGTTCGCCTGAAACCCATCACATTATTGTTTACTCGGATGGCTGCTTTCACCAAAATCGTAATACTGTTTTGTCTAACGCCTTGTTGCCTTTTTGAAAAGAAACCGAAATAACAATTGAACAGAAGTATTTAATAAGTGGCCATACGCAAATGGAATGTGATGCAACCCATTCCTCATAGAGAGAAAAATAAAAAAAAAAACAAATAAACTTGCCGTCTCAATTTGTTCAACTAATTAAGGAAGCTAGAAAAGTTCCAGCACCTCTACAAGCGCACCATTTGTGTCATGATTATTTTTTAAATTTCGAAAATATTTCAAAGGTTTACACCACATTACGACCAGGTAAAATATTGCACACTGAAAAATTCTTTAGATATGTATAATCAAACTTTTCTAAAATTTCAGGCAGAAGCATTAGAGATCATACAGTAAACATGCTTCGAGCCTTGTCATATGACTCATCAGGATCAATTTATTTTAAAACAAATATAACAGATAAATATCAGTTACTCCCACAGAGATCGAAGTCTACGTTTGAAAATGACACATTTTCAAACGTAGATTTTCTTTATAAAGAGAAAATAGTCATATCTAAAAAAAGTGGGACAACTTGCAAGATCTAAAAAAATTCATACCAGCAGATTGACACCATTTTTTATGATAATTTACCTTATAAAATCTAATTTTAGTATACTAACATCTGCCTGAATTACGTATTTTAGTTTTAATTGTTTATCATTTTACTTCAAACATGAATTATTATATTAGTTTCTCCTAATTTTAAGTTACGACAAAAAGCCCTAACTTACATTTATTTTTAAAAAATTAATATCAAAAAGCCCTATGTAAAATAACTTCTAAGAAATTAGAAATAATAAAAAAATTTAACCAGAATTGAATTCGTTGCTTGTTTTGAATAAAAATTGCAACATAAATGTTTTTTGTAACTTAAGTTTTTAAGGTTTTATTCCGTTGTTCCTTCTCCTGAAAAGTAACGAAAAGTGTAGATACGCCTTTTCTATATTAAACTATCGATATGTAAAATTTTTAAAACTAATGGTATTTTTCCTTCGCTCAGCTTTGACGTTTTTGACACTACAATGCGCGATACATAAACCAGAATAAATTGTCATTTATTACGTTAAAAAAAAATGACATTCGTCTTTTAAAGACCCAAAGATGAAAACGGTAACGTTTTTGTGCGTCTAAATGGCAGATTGCGTTCTGTAAACTGGCTGTTAATGTTAATTTGGTGAGACGAAGTCCACACACAACTTGAGCATTTCTTTGTCGTTCTCTTTGTAACTCGTCTTCTACATTTGTTGTTGCTTTCGTACTAAACTTCGGTATAGCCACGAAATGCAACCTTTATTTTTAATAATTCATACTTGTTTGCTCGCAACATTATAGATGCTGCTTTAATATCATATTACCTGTTATGAGCTAAGTGTGAATGTAAACACGCGGTGACTAGCGTTTGTTTTATTTATTAATTTTTTCCGAATCAGGATTTGAGCCAATCATATCATTCTGAGAGCGTCTAATTTTTTTGTTTTCTTTGGAAAACGTCCGCATACATTTGTAAATAATTTTTCTTTCTAAAAATGATTAGAAATTAAAATAAAAATGAACCAAAAAGCCGAAAATAAGTAAATTTTTTGTTTTTCTCTTTACGTAAGTCGTCTGATAAAATCTCAATTTCTTCATCACTATAAAAAGCGATTTTATGAGATAAACAAATATACTCCACTTTTTTTAAAGGAATAACATATGTATGTTTCGCCCTTAAAATTTAATAGGGTAAGTGCACCTAAGGTCGACATGTAGCAGTAGTCGGCATTAATTTGATTTAAACTTCAATAAATAAGAATAACGGTGTTTATGTATTAAAATGAGTATACATAAGCATCATAAATATTCTCAACTCTTTATAGGATGCAAAAAAATGATGCGAAATGATTAGTTTTTACATTATTTTAATATTATTCGGTGTCGGTCTTGCAACAGGTGCGGTAGTGTGTTTTTCTTAATAAAAAATTAGTGAAAGTGCTAACTTTGTGTGGTAAGTTTTACATTGTTATAATCAATTTAAAACTAGAAAAGGTTTTTTTTGGTAGAAAACTCTTTAAAAAACACAATAAATGTGAAAATAACACAAAAAAAAAATGCTTTTCCCTTTATTTCAATTATGTCGACATTAGGAACGAAAAAATAGTTACCTTTCCAATAGTCGACAAGGGGTGTCGACAACTGGAAAAATACATTTTTCTCAGATTGAACTCAAATTTAAGAGAAATGAAAATTCATCTCTTAAAATGTTAATGAGTACATAAAAAAGTCATTCAAATCAACTTTACCCAGTAGTCGACATAGTAAACAGTGACTTTATTGCCAGTAGATTTTATTGCCTTTTTAGTTTTCCTAAATATCTAATAGGTATACCTATATCTAGGAACAACGTTATATACATACTAAATTCAAACCAAAATATGGCCACCAAAGGAAAACGATCTTTTCATCAATATCCTGAGCAAGAACTACAAGACGCAATTAGTGAAATTAGGGGAGGTGGAATATCAATTTTTGCCGCCAGCGTTAAATATGGTGTTCCACGTACCACTATTTATGACAGGATTAATGGTCGTGTTCCCGAAGGTCCTAGAAGAATGGGTCCAACAACAGTACTATCAAAAGCTGAGGAGGAATGTTTAGAAAAGTGGTGCCACGAGTTGGCAAAATGTGGTTTCCCACTTAAAACTGATGATTTACTTAACACGGTTCAAACAATTATAAAGAAAGAGAAACGAGCCACACCATTTGTAAATGACCGTCCTGGCAGAAAGTGGTTTTCCAGTTTTTTGAAAAGGCACCCTAGTATTTCAATTAGAGAAGCAGAGGGGATTAGCAAAGGGCGGGCGATAATTACAGAAGAATGTATTAGAAAATGGTTTGTGGAATTGAAAAGTTTTTTAAGCGAACGGAATGATTTAGCTATTTTAGAAGATCCGTCACGTATTTTTAATGGGGATGAAACAAGTTTTTATTTGTGCCCGAAAACTGGAGGAGTGCTAGCACCTAAAGGATTTCGCAATGTTTATTCCATCCAGCGAGGTAATGAAAAAGAAACTGTTACTGTTTTATTAGTCTTTTCTGTAAACGGAAGGACTGCAGAACCAATGGTTGTATTTCCGTATGTGCGAATACCGAAAGACATTGTAAGCAGCCTTCCCGATAAATGGTTTCTTGGGAAGTCCGAGACGGGGTGGATGATATCCGAAACGTTTTATGAGTACATAGCAAACTGTTTTCACAATTGGCTTAACGAGGACAATGTTCAGCGGCCCGTATTGCTTTTTGTGGACGGACACAAATCACATATGACTATGGAGTTAAGCCAATTTTGTGAAAACAATGAAATCATTTTGTATGCGCTACCACCCAATACAACGCATATAATGCAACCGGCTGATGTAAGCGTTTTTAAACCATTAAAAAGGGAGTGGAAAAAAACTGTTAGAAAATGGCAAAGCAAACCGGAAAACCACAACCAAACACTATCGAAATCTACTTTTTGTCCCCTTCTCCACATGGTTCTTTCTGAACTCAATATAGAAGAAACCATTAAAAACGGGTTCCGAAAATGTGGAATTTACCCATTTAATGCCGATAATGTGGATTACACTAAATGTGTTACAAATACTTTAGAAGAACTAACAACTGAACGCAACGAAAGTGAAGAAGTTTTGACTGAAACAGATTTCGATAAGTGGGTGGCGATTATTAACATGATAAGTCCCAAATTGCTTGAGCGTGGAATTGATGCAAGTATAGTTATTGAGGAAATCCGTGCTTTGAAAAATAGTGAGAACGTCCAAGACATTGAAATCATATGCAACACTTCAGTTCAGTCTGGAATATACACACTTAATGAGGAAGGTGTTTTGGAGAGAGAAAACAGTCAACCAAGATCACCAACTCCAGCTAATAAAAGCTATAATTTAGTGCCAGACCATTGTTCAACGACAACTTCACAGCTTAAAGAAAAACCAAGTAGTTTAATCGAGGATATTATTGACTGCCCCTCTCCTAGTTCATCGATATGTAACTCAATTATAAAAAATGTTTTGCTTAATCCTATTAGTTGTTCACCAACAGGCAATTCAAGTAAATATAGGTACCAACTCACATTTGATTTTACTTTATTTTAAATTTAACAGGCTCAACAATTCTAGTAAAAAATTCTGAAGTTTCAATGTCACCGTCCTTCGAAAAACATCTCTACTTTCCAAAACCGTTACCGTCACCACAGCAAAAAACAAAAATTAAAGCGCCAAGTGCTATTTCCGCTTTTGCGTGGAGAGAGCATATACAGGCTAAAGAAAATGAGAAAATAATAAAAGCTGAAGCTATAAAAAACGAAAGTAAGAGCGCCAAAACAGAAAAATAGAAAAAGAAAACAAATCTAGAAAATTAAAAAAAAAAGAATACATAAGCAAGTATGTAACACTTGCAATGAAGAACTAGATATTGATGCTGAAGACGATGATTTAAAAAACGTAGGGTGTGATAGCTGCCCTCAGTGGTATCATCTCAAATGTACTGGACTAAGAAATGTACAATATAATGATGTCTGTGAATTGGATTTTATACGTAAATCATGCCAAGATGAAAATACTTAAGTTCCTTATGCTCATGTACCTGAATTTTAATTAAAATTATATAGACTTATATTAATACATATATGTAGGTGTTATACACCTACCATTTTATCCTTAAAATCCAACCTAAGTACAAAAAATGAATTCCAAATACTTATTTTATTATTATATCTTTATGTTTTGTTATTTATTATTATATAAATATATGTAAAAGCTTTAATTTTCAATAAATAGCAATTTAGATCCCTTCCTTATAAAAAATTTTTTTATCAAAGATGCTATGTCGACAATAGGACCACGATTTGTCGACGACTGGAAAATTAGTGTCGACTACTGGCAAACATGCTCATTTTTACAAAATTTGTAAATTTCTCAATTTAAATACAAAAACATCTAAGTTTTCGTTATTTATTCTCAAACCATACAAAATAGTGAGTTATCGTGTGTACTCACTATTTTATTAGCATTTATACATACGGAAGAACAATAGTTTGAATAAGAGTTAAATCCTTAAACTGTCGACCACTGGTGCACTTACCCTAAATCTTAAATTTAATAAATCGTAGAAAGAAAAATTGTGAAAGAATATCGAAATGAATTTGAGAATTTTGTAATTTAAATTACATGAGTTATGTGCTGCTCTTCTATATTTTCCTGACATATGACAGTGATCCATTACAGTGGTTCATTACCTAAGGTTTTACCATGTGACAATCTTTGGCAGTATTAAAATTTTCGCTTTCTAAGTGCATAGGAAATTTTTTTTCGAAATAGACTATATAAATCTCTTTACATTCCATTATTAAACTCTTTACGAAGTGTTGGCCTACATTTACACCCCTATTACTATCTTCAAATATATATAACCTATTAAAATTTTCATTAAAACTATAATTAATGTTAAAAGCATATCTTCTTAATAAAATTTGACTTATTTACATAAGCGCTACTTACAGCTATTTCCTCCAGCAAACATTCAAAGTCAGCGTAGACTGTAAAGGCAATGTCCATTTGTCTTTCAAAATTGTTATAGCTTAAGAAAGCATATATCCATTGTAACGGAATATTTAGGCTGATAATAACCTATAAAGAAATTAAAAATAGTTACAATTGTTATTCTACAAAATAGTTTATAAAAAAATTAATTTTTCAAAAGCATTAAATTAATGCTGATATCGTTATTCATTTTTTCAAAAACATTGATGTCCTTAATGTCTGTTGGAATCTTTATGCCATTGAAATTGACTCTTCTTCCACATTCCAGGCTAATGATTGTACTAGAAATATCCTCAATTCTATAAGCTGATGAGCAGTGTAATGTTTACCCACTCCGTTGTAGAAGGCTGCCACTGCACTCCACTTGAAACAGTAAATATCGTTTGCCCTGGACAAACGCGCCATTTCCGTTATGTAGTACATATCTGTTTCTGGTTTTAAAGGATTTGATAGTAATTTATATCTACACGACAGTTCCACGTTAAATTTGACAATAACTTGTCGGTAAGACTCTTGCTAAGCAGTTTTACCAGAAGCTTATGTCCTTCCTAGAGGAAGCTTTCAACATTCAAAATGTTATCACCTTTAGGGAATCGATATGCTAGAATCCGAGATTTATTCTGTTTCCCACCGCTTAAAAGATATAAGGATATTCGATTTGTGCTTTGCTCCTACACAATGGTTAACCATTTTATAGCTTCAATGTTAATTTTGCAATCTTCACATTCACAATCGATTTTTCCTCTAGCTGCAGAATTTTCAAAAGAGTGTGTGGTATCGGCGGTTGTACATCATTCCTAGCTTCAGTTTATTCCAGTTCGTTCTAAATCCCGCTTCTGTAGAGACTACTTAATTAGATTAGCTTCATTAATCCCCTTTCATTTTCCTGATTTCATTTTTGCATGATTTTTTTCCATGTATGTTAAAGATACATAAGAACAGTAACCGCAATGATTATGAATCTCCATGTGTTTCTTTAAACATTGTTTACCATTGGAATTGTTTCCGCACAAAATACATACAGAAATTTTAATCCTCATTTTTTTTTCTTTTTTTAAATTTTTAGCTTTATTAAGGTCAAATTCTTATCGCTATACACTTTATATAATGTTTAGGACTGACCCTGTGTAAGTATGTGTGCATGTATGTGTGCTCAACCACATCATTAGAATTTTAAATAAAGATTTACTATTTCCCAATATTACCATTCACCCTGGTTTAAATATTATAATCGTGATAATTTCAATTAAACCTAAAACTAAAGTGGACCACAAATGCACCCACATAAATACACATACGCACAAACACATATGTAGTCTATATCTCTGCAGCGTTATATTAGAAATTTTAATACACTAAAATTTTTATTTTATTTATAAGAAAATTCAATACACCCAAATTCTTATTATACTCTCCACCATAAAAAGTGCAAAAAGTGTATATTAAATTTATCATTTCGTGTGTAATTTCTACAATATCCATTTCCGACCCCTTAATATACTTCTTATGCATAGCGAAGTCGATTGATGCGAGGTTCGTCTGTCCGTCCGTGTTAGTGTTGAGATCAAGTTTGCCTCGGAAAAAAATAAATATGCCAATCGATCAGATATAGTGTCGAAAGAAGTGCTATTGTAAATCAGCATGATCGGTCAATGTCCTTTGAGGCAGCAGGCAAAACACACTCTAATTTTTTCATGTTATTTGGAACAATAAGGTAACTCCAATCCAAAAAATAATTATATTAAAAGATAGATAGATAATTAAAAAATAAGAAAAAAATCAAATGAAAATTTGGGCGCTCGCCCATATTTTTCGAGTTACGGGTCCCTGAAATTTTTAAATATCAATATGGGTACCATTTCAAAGATCTTTAAGGAAATACTAAAATTTTTTAAAAATGCTTAACCCATTAAGATCCTATATCATTTTTATATGAAATTATATATATGCAGTACCATTTGTTTATTTTTTAATTCTCTGTTGCCCCAATATTGGTGAAGGGTATATAAGATTTGGCATAGCCGAATGTAGCACTCTTACTTGTTTTTTTTTATATGTTTGTGTCTATACACATACCCTTTTACTGTTTACAATTCTTTTCATATACGTAAATGAGATTTAACATTACACGAAACATGGTTAATAACGTATAATAATATAAATATAAAAGAAAAAAAAAAAAAAATAAAAATACATTTGAAAAAAACCTTTATTAATTATTCAATAAAGATTTTCTACTCCCAAATATGATTATTTACCCTCCCTTTTTTAATATTTCAATCACGAGCATTTCAATTAAACTTTAAACTTAAAAAGAAATCATCATGTTTTCTTTTTCCCACCGAATTTCCATCTACATATATATCTGGCTGGCACGCTTCACACCTGTACTTATCTTACTTTTTTAACCCTTGTCATTCTTTAATGGTCTACGTGCTCGACCTTTTCGATTTCGATATGATGTTGGATTCAGGGGGCAAATTACGGCATTCGATATCGATCGAAATTTACATTTAAATTCTTTTGAAATTTCGATCGATATCGAGTGCCGTAATTTGCCCACAGTTTTAACATGGTGTCGATAACAGTAGCACTAGACATTTGTGACTGGATTAGACCAGTACTAAAGAGGCGAAATAGCAACATCATCAGTTTTTTTTTTTGCAAAAGTGGTTCTATTTGAAACATTGATGGATCAATACGTTTTTTTTCCTCGCAGATTTTCGTCTTTTAGGAGAAGACTGAACAGGGGATTTTAAAGAATCTGGTGACTGAAATTCCTCAAAGAGTTTCCCATATTGTGAAATTTTTTCGGAAAGAATATTTCCCTACCATCGAATTTTTCTGTAACGTTGTCTAGTTCCCTGGAAAAGGCGGCAGGAACGAACACTTATTTCATTGCATAAAAGACCATTGTTCTTCGATAGATATTCAGCAACGAGTCAGGAAAGATCACTGCATTTTAAAATAACCAGCTATTGATCATCCTGTCACCATCACAAATAATATCGCAATTTTTAACAACACACGCCATTATATATATAAACCTTGCAACAGTTTTGTTTGTAGGGTAGCGACTTACAAGTTATCAAAAGATAACGCTTTTCATATTAAATATTAGATACATAAACCTAATTAGAGTTATATTCTAAGACAATTGGGATCAGATGTTTAACAGTTGTATACTTTTCGTCACAGTTGCAACACTCAACACTCAATCTATAGGAGCAAGGATTGAAAGACATTTCATCCATTTCAAAATGGTCTGATTTAGAATCTTTTCTTACTAACCTATATGGCACTTTGGAATTGATATCCAAAATTCGTAATTCTTCCCATCCTAAGACCAACGAAATAAAACAAAAATGTTTGAACACCATATACGTATATCCACACGTACATAAAACAAAGATAGCGGCGAAGTAAGTTTTGAAAGTTTTGTTTAGGGTTGTTGTCCCAATAGCTTTCATTTGTATTCCTGTTTGGCAACATACATCATTAAATATTAAATATTGGAACACCGTTTAATTTCCAAATCGAAATTTTAGATATTTTTTTTATAGCGAACCTAGCACATACATCATTAAATATTTGAACACCCTTCAATTTCCAAATGGGGGTTTTATACTTTTTGTTAAACTTTTGTTACCTTTTGTTAAAGCCATATTTTATACTTGTTATTATAGCACACTGAGAACTACAATTCAGCTATATATGTATGTACATCAAATTAAATAAACTCCAGGGGAAACCTTTAATTTCCAATTTAAATGTTATACTTGCTGTTGTATCGGACTTAGCCATACAGAATCTTCGTAAATTTTAACCATCTTAACCATATGTATAAATCAAATTACATAAACTATTGTAACACCCTTTAATTTTTAATTTTAAATATTAATTCTTCTTATTATACCAGACAAAGTGAAGATCATTCTGTGCAATTTTCAAGTGTTAATATATAACAGTTTAAAAGATAGGGGCATTTAACTCAAATTACATCAGTTATAACGGTTCAGCAGATGGGCCATATATATACGTAAAATTACATCAACTTTTGAAACACCGTTTAATTTATTATTTTAAATGCTTATACATCTTATTATACCACACAAAGTAGTGGACATTAAGTCTAATTTTTAACTGTTTGTATATAACGGTTAAAAAGATAGGCACATATAGGTCAAATTACGTCAATTATGGGAACACCCTTTTATTTCAAAATTCTTTATTTATAGTTGTTGTTATAGCGGAGTTACTGATACATGATCTTTTTAAATTTAAGCTGTGTCTTTATAATGGTAAAAAAGTTTGGTCACATACATCACATTACATTTATAGGGCCACCATTTAATTTTTAAATCTAAATTTTATACATGTTGTAATAGCGGACTTAGTAATAGTGTCTCTGTAAATTTCAACCGTTTGGCTAGAACGGTTCAGTAGTTTGGCCACGTGCATCTTATTATTATTGAGACACCCTTAAATTTTCAAATCCAAATTTAATATTTGTTGTTATAGCGGAATTAGCAATACAGGTTCTCTGTAAGTTTCAACTTTTGTCTGCAACTATTCAAAGTATAGCCATATACATCAAATTAAATGAAATTATCGGGTATTCAACACGAGTTACAAAGAGAATGACAAAAGAAAAAAGCTTTAAGTTGTGTGTGAACTTCGTCTCACCAAATTAACATTAAGCTTAGTTGGTTAAATAGATGATGTTTACGATGTACATAACATAAGGTAGATAGATGCAAAGAATGCTGATGAAGGATGTAGCGGTCAATATGATACTGAAGCAGTGTCTATAATGTTGTGAGCAAAACAAGTATGAATAATTAAAAATAAAAAAGTTGCATTTGTGGCTATCAAATTGCTAGCACAAAAAGCAACAACAAATGTTCAAGACGAGTTACAAAGAGAATGACAAAAGAAAAAAGCTTTAAGTTGTGTGTGAACTTCGTCTCACCAAATTAACATTAAGCTTAGTTGGTTAAATAGATGATGTTTACGATGTACATAACATAAGGTAGATAGATGCAAAGAATGCTGATGAAGGATGTGGCGGTCCAAAAAATGCTGCATTTCATTCTGCTAGCGTCTAATTTTTCTTGTTTTCTTTGGAAAACGTCCGCATACATTTGTAAATAATTTTTCTTTCTAAAAATGTTTAGAAAATTAATTAAAAAGAACCAAAAAGCCGAAAATAAAGAAAAATTTCATTAATTTATAAAATCGATGGTTCGAATCCTGGTCAGGGAAAAAATTAAAAAATTATCGGGTACCCTTTTTTATAATTTTGAAAAATTATACTTGCTATTATAACGGCTATAGTAATCGACATCTTGTCCAATTTTTAAGCACTTGTCTTGAACTGGTCAAAAGATATAGGTCCATTTATGTCACCTATAGAGACACCCTTTAATTTTTAGACTTATTTTTGTATCAGTTTTTGCTGCTGGACTTATAGTGACACGAAATTTCTTTAAATCTTAGAATGGTGCTGTTTACCGTATTTAATACACGTACAAAAGATGTATGCTGTCACATCACACATCACATGTAATTTGCAAGTGCCCTCCCTCAATTTTTTAAAATGAATTATTTACAACGAATTGATGTAATAAAGGAACAATTCCTCTGTTTAAATTGCTTCTCTAGAAATCATGCAGTACGAAATTGTTCTAGTAAAAATAATTGTTATTAATGTAACAAATTGCTTCATGAGGATTCCAAAAATTATAATTCTAGTCAAAAATGTTACTTCAAAGCTAAATAATCTTTCTTTAAAAATGCAACTACCACTATCGTTATCTAATAATAACGTTGTGAATTCGTGCTTTGCTCAATTAAAAGGTGTGCTGTTGGGAGAAGCCATCATGGAAGAGTGTTATTTAAACTAAAGGTTTATGGCTAGAGCAATGGTCGATTCAGGATCTGAAGGGTCATTTATTTCAGAATTATTGTTTAAGCGTTTAATTTTGCCATTCAAGAAAACTAATGCATTTGTATCTGCTTTAAATAATAAATTATCTGCTAATATCCTCAAAGAGATTGCATTTTTATTAAGATCTCCAAGTCACACTGATCTACAGATATCTTTAACTGGTGGTGCAACATTTGCCTGAAAGATTTCATTCTAGGAATTTCATTCCATCATTGTTTTCCAATACTCCAAATATTCAGCTAACTGATCTTAAATTTTACAAGTCTGGGAAAATCGAAACTTTATTTGGTGGTGATCTTTTTCCATCAATAATGCTCTCCGGTATAAAACATAAAATTAGCGGTTTTCCAATGGCCCAAAAACCATTTTTGGATGGATTTTAACCAGACCTTTTTCATATAGCTTTCCTACTACATGAAGAGATTTCTTGTTTTTAGGAGGTGCAAAATCTTCTACAGGAGAACTACTTTTTTCCCTCAGACAAATACTGTGAGACTTTATTTAAAAAAACAATCGAAAGAGACAACGATGTCGATATGTAGTATCTCTTCCCCAGTGTTGCCAAAACTATTGAATCAATTCCCGCTAGGTATTACTTTAAAAAACGCTAGAAACCGCTAACTTGTCGAAAAAAACGCTGACATAAAACGCGAAAAAGTTCCTTGAACAATTTGTTTTTATACCCTTCACCGAGGCAAACTTAGTTTCACAAAAAAATAAATATGTCAATAAATCAGATATAGTGTCGAAAGAGGTGCTATTGGAAATCAGAATGATCGGGTGATAGAGAATTAAAAAGTGATAAAGAAATATTACCTGAAAAAAATTGGCGCTAATCCATATTTTCCGAGTTACGGGGCTCTGAAATTTTCAATTTTTTGAAAATCAATAAGCGTATCATTTTAAAGCTTTTGAAGATATCTTTAACCTAGTAAGAGCCGATGGCATTTTTAGTGTTGCCGTTTTGGCAACACTGCTCTTCCCTTTAAGCAAGAAATTTCTGATAAGCATTGTATAAGCCAATGTCGGCCAAGTGCTATTGCCGACATTGGCAAGAGCACTGAAATTGCGACGCCGAAATTAAGAGTTGCTTCTATTGCATCCTCTTCAACTTTCAATAAGTTAAGCGGATTCTTCACATTGTCTTAACCCGTCTTATTCTAACGTGAAGATTCTTAAGGTTTGTTTTCATCTCTGCACAGTGCACCAGAATCAAAATATTTTCGAAATGACTCTACCATTTTTAAAGGGCGACGCCGATTGATCTTAAATTTGGCACAAGCTGGGTACCATACACTTTCCAGGGATGGCGCTATGTGTTTTCAAAGTTGGGTACTCACACCTAAAAATTTATCTAACGCTTGGCAATTATTAAATTTTTTGTCTGAATTTTAAAAGCATGGTCTCAAAGGCCTAATCAATATCTATAAACTGGTGTTAAATCTGCATGATTGAGTGCAAAAATGATAGTTATAAGCATTTAAAAATCAAAATTTTTGATTTTTCGAAAATATCGGGTACATTTTTCAGAAAATTTATTTGAATTATTTACCGTAGTAAAATATTCTGAAAAAATTTGAATATTTGGGATTTTCGATCTTTTTTTTGGGAATTTTTTTTGCCATTTGACTTTAGTTAGTCTACTACACATGCAAAAAAAATTTATTTGATTTGCTTAACTTATAAAAATTTTATTGCATATTATAAATTTTGCTCGCTATCTACGGTAAAAAATTTAAAGGATTTTGCAGATTAAAGCACCATTTTGTAGATAATTACAAGGCCATTATGACCATGTATGAAGCTTTTAAAAATCAGGCATAAATTTTAGAAATGCTAATCGTTAGAAAAATTTTTAGATGCAAGGTACCCAACTTCACGACCTCATAGCGCCACTCCTGAAAAGCCTAGATATTCCTCTGCTATGCTCAGGCGAAAATTTTTATCAATCGGCCTAGCCCCTTTCAAGTGGTTAAGTTAATTCCAAAATATTTTTGTTCTGCCCCACTGTGAGCCGGTATTGAAAAGCTTTATTATCAAATCCAAATCACGCTCCATTTAAAAGAAAGTATCTAAACCAACCTGTACATGACTTCGAACTTAAAACTGTAACTTTTGGCGTGAACTGTGCGCCGTATCTTGCAAAAAAAACTATTCCCCAATTAGCAGAAGTATCCGAAAGCAAGGGATTTAAAATTCAATGTACGTTCATGATGGATTAGTAGGAGTCTATACCATAAAAGAAGCGATTGAATCCAAGTACGAGTTAATTCTAGCGCTTAAGTCCGCAGGATTTTCTTTGAGAAAGTGGACATCCAGTTCTAAAAAAAAGCAAATTTTTTTTC
The DNA here is from genome assembly GCA_916610165.2 of Gymnosoma rotundatum. Taxonomy (NCBI): domain Eukaryota; kingdom Metazoa; phylum Arthropoda; class Insecta; order Diptera; family Tachinidae; genus Gymnosoma; species Gymnosoma rotundatum. The sequence goes on from OU744337.1 coordinate 63,098,888, forward strand.
GAAAAAGGAGAAAATATCTTTAAAAATAAAACGTAATGTTTTTCTGTAAATGAAAATTGTATATGTTAAATGAATACACAGATGTATTTATATATTTATAAACAGTATATTTATATACTATATATATAGTATATTTATTATATCATAAATATAATAAATATAGTACATTTATTATATCATAAATTAGAACTAAAATTTAAAACATATTATGCTTAATTATTATTATAGTATACTTATACATATAGATTTTAGAAAAACACTTTTAATCTTTTTGTTACATATTATTGCAAGGCAGGCGATAATGATAACGCCAAAGTTCGAAATACCTTACTTCTTTAGCTACAAAACTGTGTGCTAAAATCCCAATTCTAGATTATATTTATTTGCTGGATGATATGGCTAGTAAAAATTTTTCGTTACTATCTGTCATCGCAATTGAACTTAAAACGTCATATAGTGGAAAATACTTTTTTCCGCCTTAAAAAAAGCCTTATTATTTCTACATTCCTACTGAGAGTGATTCCATTGAAATAGAACAATTAATTCCTATTTCTTATTTCTTTGTGTTTTATTTCTTTCTTCCTTTAGTCTCACTTGTTCGATATGCTTATCTCAGAGCGCTTTTTTAGGTTCCCATTATTCCTTACCTACTCCCAATTCGAGCTTAACAATTCTCTTTCAATCTTGCTTACTAAAGTTATTTTCAAACATATTGCAGATTGTCCATAATCAGAATTCTATACTTTGTTTTTGTAATAAATAAATACATACTTTGTGTATAATTCAAAACCCCATAAACGCTACAAAAAACCTTAAAGGCCCAACTATAATGTGCATAAACTAGCTTATGCCAACTTATACAACTGTGCAAATATATTAAATTATATGTGGTAAACTATAATGTGAATAAGATAAATTTTCGTCAAGTTTCGTTAAATTGCATTTCTTTATGCAAGGTACGAAACTGATCGCACTTTCCGTACGGAAACAGCTGATTGTGCTTTGATTTATACATTAATAAAGAAATTTTCTAATTAAGACCTAAATTGTTAAATTTTTTAGTTTTTACTTCAATATAAAATGTAGAAAAAACAACATTTTCTTTATCGCCAATTTTTTACAATATAATATAATATATTTAAATTAAATTTGTATTTATACACACATACATATGTATACCATATAAACGACGAACATCGTTGCATTTTTTAGTACGGTTGGCCACAAACACAAAATAGAAAATAATTTGTAATAATTTTTTTTTACATTTTCTTAGAAAATAAACCAAAATATGTAAATGTGTTTGTGAATGTTATTAAATATATAAAAAATTTTCTTTAAAGCCTTTTAGTTTTAAAATTTTGTTGATTTATATAGAAATTATTTTTGGCAAAAGTACGAAATAAACATAAATGTGCAACTGTGGCAAATAAGTTACTAAATTTATATATGTATATTGTGTACATTGCTTTTCGTTGAATTTTTTACATAAGCTAAAGCTAGCTTATGCACATTATAGTTGGGCCTTAAGACTTCAGAACTTTATTCGCTCTTATTAAGACCACAGCCCTCTTATCTCGTGCACTTGCACGTAATAGTGCTTGATTCCTTAAAGTATAAATATTTTATATCATGAAATGACAGGTAAAAAATGGGTTCTTAATAGTTATTGAATCTTTGTCTAAAAGTTTTTAGTGTTTTTGTAGTCTTTTTGTTTGTTGCTTAAATATAGTTTTCATTTTATTAATTTCGCTTGAATTTAAGACTTTAGACCTATTATAGCCTTGGTTATTATGGAGCTCCACTCTTAACAATATTTTATAATCAATAGATTAATTTCAGAGGTACATAGTAAAAATCTCAGAAGAGGTTTCACCTTTCTGGTCCAATCTATCAATTGTGACCAAAGGCACGAAAATAAAATGATTGTTTAAGATTGGGTATGCATTTGTTCCAAATAAGCCTTTATATCCGCCTATCAACATGATTGTTATGTCACTAACCTAAATTATATTTTACGACAGAATCTGACTATATTTTGCAACGATGAAATAAGAACACGGTTTTTTACGAATTTCAAAAAATCTCTTTCTACCTATTGGACATTATAGATCAGTACATAATTATATGTGAAATATCTGTTGGATCGGTTAAGCTGCATAAAATCGCGAATTTTTCTTTTCCTTTGGTTTAACAATTTAGCTATATACGCACCAATAAACAAACAAACTTACAAAGAAATGTGTAATATATATTAGATTTATATATATACGATAAGAAATTCCAAAACTTGCTTCACATTCTGTGAGTATTTATTTAAAAATCTTATTACATTTATCACCTAAGTGGAAATAAATTTTTTTGTATGTCTTAAGCAATAACTTCAAGTAAAACTGATATAATTATATTTAAAATCATTTAAAGTCTAATTAAAACTATCATTATTTTTGTAGGCCTCAACGTCGGAATTGCTTAAATGTTTGGGCATTTTTTTGCACTATCGTTGTAAAAAACTTCGCAATTTTGAAGCTGGCGATGCAGTTATGTGGCTAAGAACAGTCGATAGAAGCCTTTTATTACAGGGATGGCAGGTAAAATTAAATATATTGTAATAAAATGTTTTTTTTTTTGGAAGAAAATATAAAATGATTTAAGATTGTAAAAACTGAAACACATTTTAAAGAATTTTCCAAATATTGGATATTGTAGTATTTGCGGAAGAGCTGATTTAGTAAGCATTTTTTAAAAACGCTATTAGTTTAGGAAAAAAAGAACCTAACAGGCTTACTAAAACTCGAAGATAAAGAAGAAAAAAAGAAACATATTTAAACATTTAGACATTACCCTGATTTTAATGCATATACATACGTATACTCTGGAACAGATGAATTATATTTTAATGCAACAGTATTTTAAGGGTCCTTAATAAAAATTAATAAATTATGTCAAATGGTTAGAACGACTGCGTATATTTTAAGTTTTTGAGCAATATCAATTATAGAAAAGTTGATACCACACATTTGCGTGGATGCAATCAAAACGCCTTTTGAAACATTCATTTTTTTCAAGTTGCGATTTGTTTTATGCCAAAGTTTTCGAAATGAATAAGGCCAACCATGCATTACAAATATGAGTTACGAACCAAATGAGAACATGAAGTAAAACAAAACAACAAATCAGTTTACTTGATTTGAATCAGCTTAATATTGTTATTTTTAACCGACTTCAAAAAATTAACGAGGTTATCAATTCGTCTGAATGCCCCTTTTTATGTTTGTGCCTGCGGAACACAGTCATTGCTTACAGATTGGTCACGATTTAAAAACAGTTCATAATTTTAAAAATTAAATGTTTTACGTGTATTGTAAACCGGCCTTTGCGGCCACTTTAAAAAAAACAAAAAACTGTGTATCGCTACAGATCCCAATAGTAAAAAGTAATAAAAAAATAAACCTAAAAATTAAAGGGACCTATCATTTGAACCGTTATAGAAAATTAGATTTAATGTCTCTTACTATAACCGTTATAATAACAAATATATTCAAAATTATAAATTAAAGGGTGACACAGTACTTACTTAATTTGGTTTATATTTCCATACTTTTGAACTGTTGTAGGCAGAGAACCTGTATGGCTAAGTCCGCTATAACAACAAGATTATAGATTGATAGATTTATTTATATTCTATTGCGTACTTGGTAAGAAATTATTGGTTATAACAACAAAATAGGTTGTTTTTAAGTTTGATGATGTCGGGAGTAAGTATTCCATCTCAAAATACTTTACCGAGTAATGGTTGCAAATAAAAAAGTCAAAGACTAGTAGAGCTTCTATTTCTTTCTAGATTTTAAATACTTCGGGTTTTTATTGTCACTTGTTCACTTGACGCTTATGTAAGTACTGATTCTTGATTAACCATCAGCAGTATTTAGAGGCAACGAAATATAAATTACAAGAAGAGAGTACTAAAAATATTAAATTTCCAAAATATTTAGGTCTATATTATACTGTTATCATAGAGATATAATTTTTCTTATTATTAATGAATAAAAATAGAATGCAATGTATAATTATATTGCCAAATATACATACCGGCCCCTTGCCTTAACGCAACAAACAAAGAGGTGCGATTTACATACTTACAATTAAAATCAATTCATATTTTGGAATAATTACAACATTTTAGTATATCAAAAAATTAAATTAAATTAATATATAACATAATTTCAAAGAATAAGAATATTTATTAAAGCATAGCAATTCAAATTACATTCCAAATTTGTCAATAAAAACGCATCCTAGGTTCGTATCTTGCGCCATTGGTGTGGTAAGTGTTCCTTCATGAATGGTAGCATTCACGATTTGAGGATAGATATCAGCACCTTATATAAGGTTTATATCGTTTGAGGTTTAGAATTTCGAATCAGCCAAACGCAAATTTTTGTAATAGTCAACAATTCTCTTATCAAGGTCCTTCGAACGGATCTTACGGGACAAATCATGTGCAATTCGTAGTTAAAATGGACCCATCACCGAAGTGGGGTTTAAATGAAAACGTACATAAATGATCTGTTCCTGATCTTTCGGTTGGCAGATCATATCGTTTTTGAATAAAATCAGCGATTCTTGTAGTTTCAGGGTCCAAGAGACTACGAATCACAGCCCACTTATTTCCCGTCTTAACCTTAAAAAGGACTGTGGGAGTTAACGTAGAAGAAAGTATAACGGATGCAGTTTGGTTGACAGTTTGGTGTGGAATTGTGTTCTTACGAAGTCTCTCATGTCGATGTAATAACGTATGGTGTCTTACGCTGCACAGGTGGCATCGAACTCGGCCTAGGTAGCAAACGACTATATGCCAAACCATTTTGACAGTAGCGATTTGTTTTAACAACTTGTGTTTTTTAATGACGACAAGCTTAAGAAATGGACGACATGTTCTTAACGGATGGTCTCTATCACATAAGCGACAATCACGGAGCTTGCGAATGCGGATTCTGCGATCATGTGGACGCCGCTCTGTTTTTCCCACAGACGGACTTCTAGCTCCAAATGCATTTGGTGGCATTATGCTGTACAGTGAAAAAAATTGTCACTCATCGAACTCAGTGGCCTAGAGTTAAGACAGGCTTCTATTCTAGTCAGAATCGTGGTAAACTCCTTGAAGGTAAATGATGAGCGTGCATTATTTTCTTGAGGTGAGCCTTAAAACTCTTAACTCCCGCTTCCCACAGGCCACCAATATGAGGAGCGCCAAAGGGGATGAATTGCCATTGTAGGTTCTGGAAAGCATGCTGATAGAGGAGTTTTGATTTTACAGCCAAGATGTAATACGCTTTATCGCGTTCGATAATATTTGAGGCTCCAGCAAAGGCTGTAGCGTTGTCAGAATATATTGAAGCTAGAAATTTCACTGGTGGTCTCTAGCTGTATAGCCTTTGTAGCGAAACACACGAACACCAAAACATAAGCTTTAGTGACTCTACATCCTCATCCTGACTACGTTTTCGTATATATAAAACGTAAAACTTACAGTTAAAAATAACGGCCTTTATTAAAATTTTAAGTTTTAGGACCCAAAATTCTAACCGCATTAAACGTAAGAGTGTAGAGTTTTCTCCATGAACTGAGTATTGGCGGAAAAGTTCTAGATATGTTCGTGTGAACCGACCAACATATGGAAGTATTATTGGAAATCGTTTCTCATAGGATAGTGTCGGGGAATGAGCTAATCTCATTTGACGCAATGAATGGATAAGGGTTGAGAGGTGACGTGCGAGGATATCTGATTATGGAAGATGAAAAAATTGAGTTTGTGTTGTGTCGTATCTCAACGCAACCATTAAGGCCCATGCCACCAAAGCGAGTTATAAACTAAATTCTGAGCCGAAAGACCTCTTGAACCTAAATCGCTAGTTTATCTTTAGAAGAAACGTAATTCCAATCTTTATGACAAATTTTTTCAATTATGGATGAAATTCGATTGGCATCAATCGAGGTCCAGTGCGAGAGGTGCTTCCTAAACCATGCAAGGACAATCATAGAATCTGTTTAAGAATAAAAATCACATTTCTCAAGATTATTTTAGGAGCGAACTCAGTAAACAGTTTTGGATGTCCTTATAATTTATATCCCTAAGTAAACGGTTCTCATTTCCAAAAAAAATTTTGATAGAGCGATTCCTCGTGACTGACCAAGGGAAATAGAATTGGGATAATCAGTATTAAAGGGCAGTGATACAACAAATCTTCCGCATGATTCTCTAAAGGTCATGGTTTTATAAAGGTCTCCCAGAAGCTATCTTCATGAGAAAAAGTTGTGACGCTTGCGATATCTTCGAGTTCCCAAAACCGTGTTAACTGTTGATTTAAATCAAGTGTGTTCAAAAGTGACGAAATAGTATGAGGGGGTTGCGGCCAGAGTGATTCCACCTTACCGGTTAAGATAAATCCAAATATGGTTCTTTGAGCTACAATGGATTGACTTGAGTTGTAGCGAATCCCGTGACGAATAATTTTTAGGTAAATATCTCCACCTAACAATAGATCAACATGTGTACTCATGTTGGGAAAAGTATCAGATAGTGGATTACCAGAAAAGATATATCCTGATAAGGTAACTCACCATTCAGTTTCTTGATGAAGTATGCATCAGTTTTAATCTCGAATTGTTTTTCAATAGGGGAACTAAGAGTGATCGTACATACTGTAGTTAAAGTACCGCTTAAACCTGTAACTTGAGTTTGGAGAGGTTTGGTCTGCAGTGAAAGCGTTTTTTTGTATTCTTTTAGAGATGAACGTAGCTTCGGAAGCTAATTCTACAAGATCACGAACAGTACGTCTGTTACTAAATACGCAAATATCAACGAGCGCTGTGACGAGTACTGTGGAGTTCACTGTAAATTTGTAGAAAATGGTTGTGTTGGTCTCGCATCTCTGTGGGATGATACTGATGGGGATTAAACTAGAAAATTTTCTAGCGGGGATTTGTTTAAGATATGTAGATTGTCTAGCCGTTTCACAGCATTCGTAGGGACCACTTTCGAGTGAGAAGGTTGGATTTGGCCTTCACTTGACGGAGGTTCTGGCCGGTGGAGAAGAGAGTAATGTTTCTTTTTACATAGGGTGCAAACATAGTGGCTTTTACATTGATTAAATCTATGTGGCGTGGCCAAACAATTAGAAAAACGTTTTTTTTCTTTTTTAACGACATTTTTTCTCACGTCGATGGTCATTCGCAGAAATGAGGGGCATAGATACAGGGGGTGTGAGGACTCACAAAACGAACACTTTTTTGTTTAGTATGATGACAGGTTCGTTGATAGCTTTTAAACTTTCGTATTTCAGAAGCGTGGGATGGGATTTTAGAGAAATTACTGGATGTATTAGATGAAGAGGGATATCTTAGTTATGACCTAATATCTGTGACAGTCTCTAGGGTTTGATACCTGGCAGTCAGAAAATCATCCATTTTTTCCATGACGAAAGAACCGAACTATCACAAAGGGACAGTTCCCACAGATTTAGAGTTAAATCAGGAAGAGAAGTGGAGCAGATTAAAACAAAAATTACATCTCAGCTACCGGTTTTAACATCTAAAAGTGAAAGATTTGTTACGCAACCATTCATAGTCCGTTAAATCCGTTTTATATTTGGTCCTGTTTCTTAAATGACTCGGGTCAAGTGAAAAAGTATTTTAAATTCAGCATTGATTAACATTCTTTTATTTTCGTAACTGTCAATCAAGTTTTACCAGACAATTTGAAAACCATCATTGTTCTAGGGACACATTTTCAAGTGAATCTGATATCTTTTTTGCCTTAGATAATACTCTGATATGGTTAAATAAGTTTTTTAAAACCTCTCTTTAAAAACACTTCAAACTCCAACACTCTGTCGGAAGTTATAATAAAATTGTCGAGAAGTGACAATTTTTATCTTGTTCTTCATTTAATAAGTTGTTGATAAATAACAAGAAAAAACAAAAAAAGGGTTTTAGTTCACTTATACACGGCAAAAAATTTAATATCAAAAAAATTAAAAAGAGTAATATTTGTAACTGGTGAGTTGGTTTTATATAGAAATTTTAAATATTAATCAATTAAAACTTGAATATTAATCAATTAAAAATTCAGGTACAACGAAGCGAATTTATTTCTAAGTTTGAGAAGATATATATTTTTTATTTTTTCCAAACAGTTTTTACGAAGTTCGTTTTCTATAGACACAGTAATTTTGTAGCTGCAGAATATTTCACACATGCAGTTTTGCATTCGCTGCTAATTAAAAATAATTGTTTTGTTAATTAATAATAATAAACGATTTAACACACAAAGAGATTTTTATGCGTGTAAGAGCATATCCCATATTTAATTGCTGCTCGCTTCGATGATATATGTGTACTACACTCTACTTGAACTTTGTTATGTTCTTGTTGTAAGAAAAGATAAAACTTTCTGCTTCTTAATAACTTTACACCTATAATGTGTTGAGGGGTAATTACAGTATAAGAGTAAGATTCGGACTTATTAAAAAATTCTTATTTTTGTGTTATGTGGATTTCAATCTTACTAACGAAGGGAAATATTTTTCTTTAATCAATAAAAGTTCAGTTTCTTTTATTTTTGGTATGTATAAGTATAAAACTTATTTGTACATTGTTGGTAATTATTTTTGATGATTAAATAATCCAAAAATGAATACCTTTTTTATTTCACCAGAAGTTTTGATTGCAAAATTTTTCTAAATCTTCTTTTTAGTACTTCAACTATGTAGTTATCAATTGTAGGTTAAAAAAAAAAAAACTTTGACGTAATAATTATTTGAGTTAAATATCTACTGTAATTTATGATGTGTGGGGGTTAACCGATCCGGCTCGATCGATGATGTCGGGCGTAAATATTCCGTCTCCAAATACTTTAACGAGTAATGCTTGCAAATAAAAAATGCAAAGGCCAGTGGAGCTTATATTTCTCTATAGATTTTAAGTACTTCTGGTTTTATTGTCAGTTGTTCGCTTGACACTTATGTAAGTACTGATTCTTGATTAACATTAACCATCAGCAGTAACTAGAGGCAATGAAATATAAATTACAAAAGAGAGTAGTAAAAATATTAAATTTCCAAAACTTATACTGTTATCACAGAGATATAATTTTTCTGATTATTAATGAATAAAAAAAGCAACATTCAGCCGAATTGTATAACCTCCTTCTTTTTTTTAAGTCGGTTAAAAATAGAATTCAATGTATAATTATATTGCCAAATATACAAAGTTTTTGTAAAGAAACTATATTAAAAACAATGCTTTTTACATTTGCATTAGAAAAAAGTATTGCTTTTGTTTTTTTTTATGTGTAAATACTTACATATGTTTGTGCAGATAGTATTTACAATTAAAACGTTTTTAATCAAAAAGTCCTAGGACGATATGGCAAAAGGTCGAATAGCAATTTTTTAAAACAAAAATTTACACAGAATACGAGGACAGTTTCATAACATCTTTGGCAAGTTAAATTTTTTATAGGTTGAGATAGATAAGGGTTTACGTTTGAACCAATTAAAAAATATTGGTCAACTTTAATGAATTCGAGTGATGTTGTACACTAAGACCTTTAAAATTTGATTATCAAATAAGAATAACTAAAATTATTTGAAAAAATAATCGATTTTTTCCTCATGGACTTATACCATTTACAAAAACAACATTTTCGAAGAAATAAAAACAAAAGTAAATTAAAGTTCTTATTTTTAGTAACATATGCTTTACTAAAATAAATTTTTACGTAAAAAGTAACAGCTAAAATGAAGACACTTCGTCTTTAAATAAGAAAAAGAGATACTATAGTTAACTTTCTTTAACATTAGCATATTGAAGTATTTATGGTGAATAGGTGGTATATAAGGTTATAAACTTATATCGTTGTATTTCTCTCTTATTATGTTCCATGAAGTTTTGATCTTCCCTTGTACAATGTTAACAATCGAGATGATTTGTTTTGGTTTGAGAAAAACTAATCGAGTAATGTCATGATTCTCTTTAAACTAAGCTATGTTTTAATTCACTAAACATGTTTATATTTCTTACAGTGTTGAAAGGTAAAGAAGTTAAAAAATTTATGCTTTTCCTTCAAAAAAGTTATATATTTAATAAAAGTTATATTTTTAATTTTTTTATAGCGAAATATTGGATATTTAGATAATAAAGAAAATATAGAAAATAAAGAAATAAATTTTTTTCCATATTTCATGGAAAATTACAAGGCAACAACTTCAGCAACTAAAGTTGCTAACAATTTTCGCAAGTTTAAACAGAGTTCTTAGTTTTCCGCTAATATTATTTCACAGTTAGGAGAAATTGTTGCCAGAAATATTTCGTGATTTCTGAGCATTGTTATTTTATGTTTATATCGAACTAGTTTTTTATGTGGGATTTTAATAGTATTTGCAAGTGTGTAACCTCTGTTAATAAAATCGAATTAATATGTCAAGAGAAATAGCTGGCAGAGAGCTTCTTACCTCAAATAATGAAACAAGTACTTTTTGAGTAATATTACTTTATTTTGTGTCTGTACCAAAAGTTACGAAAACTTGGCCGAATATGACAAAACTGTAAATGTTACGTAGAGAAATTAATTATTAACATTTTTGATATTTTTCATAAATGAGATTTCTACGATTTTTTTTATTTTTCACCTTCATAAACGAACATCAAAAAATTTTCTGCCTGCGATCGCACATGAATGTGTGCGTCTGCTTCGTTTTTAAGCATTCATATATGTAAGAGTGAACAACAAAAAATATCCAAATTATCCATGTATAATAATTAGGCCGAGATTTTCGTGCACTAAAAAATCCAAAATATGCGCTTAAAATATGCACCTAAAAATCCAAAATATGCACTCAAAAAATAAAAAATATGCAGTTAATGAAAAAATCATTTTTTTTAATTTTATTGAAAAAATAAAAAATTCAGTCTATTGTTATTCAAAGGTACAACATACATATGCTTTTTAAAAGCTTTAATACATGACAAAGTTTAATTTTTGTTTGTATAAAGATATAAATACTTTTTTATATTATCAAAAGTAAAACTTTGTCTGTTCGGACATAAAAAACTTTTGTACATAGAAAATGATCTCTCAACGTCAACCGGAGTTTTAGGAGCATACTTGAAGGAAGCCAATTCATTTGAAGAATATTCACTTTCTAATTTAAAATTATTTTAAATTTGTTTAATTTTTTTTAATCCCTCATTTTTTGCAAAGCGCTTTGGATTTTTGTTTTAATTTGTAGGGCTGTTCTTGCTTCCATATTGTTAATTTTACTTGAGTATTACCTCCAATTACTTATAGTCTCACCAATATATCCGTAGTTGGAAGATACAAATGCTTATTGAATTTTGATCTTGTTTAAATTTACTTTTATAAATGCATACGAATTAGCCTCAAGCTCTTCAATAACATTCTTAAATTGCTCAAAGTTTTTTGAATAGCATTCTACAGCATCTAGCCAGGTTCCCCATCTTGTTAATGCTGGCTGCTGTGGAAGGGGAACCAAGGAATACATTTCTTTAAAAATTCCAACTCGTGAAGGAGCCTTTAAAAATATGCAAAAATATGTTAAAACAAATGGATGCTATTTTAACGCAAATTTATTGATTCGGAAAGATAATTGGTCTATATCATTCATAGACTATCGACAAAAGACATGCAAATGGAAGTTGCAGCCCTATTAATAATAGATGATTACGGTCATTCTCATTAATGCTGCTTTGCATAAACACGAAATGTGAATTTTTTCAGCAAATTCGTTTATGAGCAATTAAAGATGAGATTTATGAAATTTCTTTTAAATGAGAAAATAATTCTTGCAAAACAAAAGCGACTTCATATGATTAAAGAGTACATCAAATTACATTAAATATTGGGGTCCCCTTATATTCCATCTCCAAATTTTTTGCTTGTTCAACAGTGTGGCAATATCCACATTTTTGTAGCACCCTTTAATTCCTAAATTCTAATTATAAACTTGTTATATATTAAAGCGGACTTGTAACTTTCAACTGTCTGTCTATATCGGTTCAAAATTTATGTCACATGCATCAAATTATATAAACTATTGGGACACCCTTTTATTTCCAAATCCAAATTTTATTCTTTTGATATTTCAAGCGTTTGTCTACAATTTTTAACAATTGGCCACATATCTAAAATACCATTAAATATTGGGGCACCCTCTAATTTATAATTTTAATTATTGATACAAGTATACTATAGCGATCATAACAGTCGATATTCTGTCTAAATTGCAAGCAATTGTCTATAGCGGTTCATCATATAGGCCAATTCAGGTAAATTTACATCAATTATGGAAAAACCATTTAATTTTTAAATTCATTTTACATACTTGTTGATATAGCAGGCTTAGCAATACAAGTTCCTTTTAAATATCAGTGTTCTGTATATAACGGTTCGGCCACACCCAAAGAATTACATCGACTATTGGCACAACCTTTAATATCCAAATCCAAATTTTATACTTGTTATTATAGCGGAGATAGCAATACTGGTCTACTGTAAATTTCAGCTGTCTGTCTATAACGGTTCAATAGTTTGTCCACACATATTAAATTACATTAACTATCGGTACACCCTTTAACTTATAATTGTAAATGTTTATACCTGTTAATATAACGTTCATAGTTATCGACATCCTGTCTAATTTTGTCTCTTACGGTTCAAAAGATAGGCAAATATAGATCTATTTACGCTACCTATGGGGACACTCTTAGATTTTTAGATTTATTTTTGTATTAATTTTTGTTAATGAGAAGTGCTCTTTACTATTCATACTATAAATTTGCAACAAAACAATTCAAAATCGGTTTAGAAATGACTGAGTTCTGCAGGCACAAAAAAGGAAAAAAAAGGAAAATTCATCCCATTAAAGACCAATATGTACGTAACTTAACCATTCGCTCTAGAATAGCTGGTTACAAAAAGAATTAAAATCCACGTGCAATTTTTTTTACATTCTCGAACACTTAAATTTTTATTACAAAATTTCCCATATTCGAACAATGCTGACTGTAGGGTGCTACACAAAACTTCCCTAAAAAGACATTAGATGGATTACCCAAGGGTTTTTCTTAAAGAAAAAGTTAAAATTTTTATAATTTGGCTTCAAAACGTTAAAAGTCTTCTTAAAAAACTGGAAGTACTTTTTGACTAAAATTTCACACTTTTTTTTTAACTTTTTATGAAATTTCAAATTAAAAAACATATTACCAGTAACAATGAAGTCAAAGGAAAAGATTTGTTTACAAGGTATTTCTTGTATTATTAGCACCCTTTAATTTTTTGATTTGTTCTTGTATAACTTTTTTTGTTGGGAGCTATAGTAATATGCAGTCATTTTAAATTTTATAGAATCGCCCTTTACAGTTTATAATACACGTAAAAATATGTTTGTTGTATAGGGACACCCTTTAATTTTTAAGATTATGAACTGTTTTGTAAACGGAACCAATCTGTAAGCATACTCTTTTATATTACCAAAAATTTTCAAAATCGGCTTAGAAATGACTGAGTTCCGCAAAAGCAACATTCAGTCGAATTGTACGAGTATAACCTCCGAAGTCGGTTAACAAAAAATATTTCATGAGAATGTCATATTAATATTTGAAGGAATCGAGCATAATTAAAGTAAATTAAAATTACTTTTTTATTTTACTTAAATTAATTACTTAGATTAAAATTACTATTTTACTTATACATCTTAATCAAACTCAAAAATTATTTTTTTAGGATGTTGCATTTATTAATCCTGCTAACGTCGTATTTGTCTATATGCTTGTTCGAGAATTGGTTAATGGCGAGGAAGCAAAAGAGTCGGATTTGCAAGCCGCAGTCTTAACATGTTTGTATTTATCATATTCTTATATGGGAAATGAAATAAGTTATCCACTTAAACCATTTTTAATAGAGGATTCAAAGGAACAATTTTGGGACAGGTATGTTTGCGTTTAGTAACTTGTAGATATATATCAATATGCATTAATCTAAATAAATTCGTTAAAAGTGCGTATTATTAGCGGAAAGTTAGATTGGACAGCAAAATTTCCTTTTTATAGTAGCAAAATTTGTCCTTTACCGTAAAAAAATGCTTTCGTTTTGGCCGGCAAAGGATCTCAAAAGTGCGACTGATTCAAGTTACTACTTAAAAAATTAGCAGAAAACAAAACAAACAAAATTAAACAAATCAAAAAGAATATAATCGAATATTCGATCACCCCTATCATATCTAATAACACTGGTTAGAACATTTATTTTCCTTAGTCATACCTGAACAAAAGCGGAACGTTTTCTTCCACATAGCTTTTACGCTGAAATGCCATACCTAAACAAAAGCACCAAAGCTATGTCAAAATGATAAAAACAGGGTCATTAAAAGTTTTGGGCTTTTCCAGTGACTCTAATATTGTCTTATTCGGCCAAAAGAAATACATACAATCTTTGGAGGTGCGTAGTTCCGAAACTTAGGGCTAGCCCCAAAATTTTCACTTAAAATTGCATTTTACACCCACTTTTTTATTTTCAAACAGCGTCCATAAACTAGATTTGTTCTAAAATAAATATAACTTTCTTAATAATTTTAACAAGAATAGCATTTTTGGTATTTGTATTGTGTAAATTTAAACTTTTTAAGAAAAGAACATGAATTATTAAATTTTTATTTAATTTTAATTATTTTTATTATTCAACGCCTTGTCAAAATCGGATTTTCCAATTATAAAGCGTTGCCGCCGCGTTATTTCGGTATGCCGCCTACAAAATGTACGTGCATGAGAACTTTTGACAGCAAAAAAACACTTTCCGCTCTTGTTTAGGTATAACTGTTACTTAATTAGTCTTTCTAAGTTTTATGAAATATTTTTACTTTTCTCTTTGAATTCCTCTTTTCTAGTTATTTTTCAAATAGATATTTGTTTTCTTTTTATTTTATTAGAAGTTTTTTCTTTTTATTTCTTACAAGAAGTAACTCTATAATTTATTTTTGCGAAGATTCTTAGTTTAAGTCCAAAAAGAAAAAAACAAAATAATTAAAAATAAGTTAATTGCTATTAAGAAAGTGAAGCCGAATGCCCTATTGTGGCTGTTTACAGAGCAAGAAGTTTCTACGAAATTCCTTGATCACAAAACAAAAACAACCAAATAAACAAATTAATTGACTAACAGCTAAATAAAAACGACTACCAAAGCATCTCAGTCATCTTTCACTTTTTGTTATTTTGTGCATGTGTGGTGTTGCTAAAATGGCTGTTTTCTTCATACGAATTCGAAAAAAAGGGATTGCACTACGTACCCTACCAACAACAAACTACGTTATGGTCTTATTGCTGTGATGAAGAAAATGGAAGAAAACACCCAGAAGCAGGACAACCGGAGGAAGTAAATGAAAGAAAACAACCAGAAGACTGACAGATGAGCAAAGCATTTCAAGAGAGCTTTAAAGCAATACAAGAAAACACTAGTGTCAACGGGGAAAGGCTTTTAGCAGAGGTAAACGACCAACGAAGCCTAGAGAGAAAATTGCCTTGCAACGCAAGCACGGAGGCGAGTACAAAAGAGAACTCTACAGAATTAAGTTACGAGAAAGTGTGCAGAAGGCAAACAAGACAGTGCAACACTTCGCCATGAAAATCAATCGGTTGGTGTAGCTAACATACCTAGGAGAAAGCACCCGTTCCTGATTCAGTTAAAAATTGAAGCATTTGTGGTTAGCATAGTGCGTTGTCTTGATACGGATACGAAGAAAAAAGGAGCGAAATAAAAGATTATAATGGAGGAGGAATGTAGTAAGAGCTAACTCCTATAACCAATGGCCCACAAACTCCATTTTCATTATACAGTAGAAAAATAGCAACCAAGCTTTTTGCGGGCTTATTAACGAAATAAAGATCTGTCGCAATGTCAGGAGAGCCCTAGATATTTGGTACACGAGCAGGACTACAGTAAAGAAGCTATTTGTAGTTGAACACCAGAAATTACCACCTCAAGCGAATGCTATATACTGGGTACGTGTGAAGATGTATTGTGGTATAACCGGTTTTGGGTGATGGTTCCAAGAATGGTTAAAAGAATTTAAAGATGACATTATTACAGCTAAAGCCCTTATGAAAATCTGCAACTATGGGAAAGTTCCTGTGAGAGTACTTACGACTATTTCCAGAAATTTTGAGATGGTTCAATTGCGGCGTATTCAAAGATAATAAGATTTATTAGCTGAACTGGCGGAAAAAAGTGTGGCAAAACTGACATTTCCTGACAAAAATAAAGCCCTAAATTATACAAGCCAAAGTACGCCGGTAGTTATAAAACACAAAATAAATACTGACAAAGCCAGGCCTATAAAACAAGTACCCAAGAGTGTTCCCCTAGCCAAACGAAACGAGGTCAAAGAACTTGTCAACTAAATAGAACGAAGTAATTGAGCCTCCTTTGAGTCCGTGGGATTCGCAATTTCAGCAGTACCAGATTTTGCGTTAACTACAAAAAGCTCAATGCAGTCACAAAGATAAGGCTTACAATTGTCGATACCTTAGATACGTTGGCGGCAGCAAAATAGTTCTCTATCTTGGACTTTCAGAGCAGCTACTTGCATTGCCATAAACCAGTTTATGGCAATGCAAGTTGATACCATTTGGGCTCTGCAACGCTCCAGCTATTTTTCCACGTTTAGTGGAACGTTTGCCTAAGAGTCTCAATTGGGAGAAATGTTTGGTGTATTTCGATAATATAGACGTCATGGGGAAGACTTTTGACGAACACCTCAAAAACTTAGATGAAGTATTTAGGCGTAACAGTTGCAGGGCTAAAATAAAGTTTTGGGCTTTTCCAGTGACAAATGTGCTTTGTTTAAAAAAAAGTTAACTAATTGGGTCATCGTGTAAAAGCCGACGGGGTTTCCACTGCTGAAGAAAAAATACTAGTATTGAAGGTCTGGTATTGCCCGCAAAATCTTTATAAGCTGCATATTTTCCTGGGGCTTGGCTCACTCTACAGGCGATTGGTGCCGAACCTTGCTCAAACGGCTGCTTGAATTTTTTTTGCGTTTTTTAAAGAAGCAGCTCTGGTTTATGATTTAATGAAAATCTGAAAATATCAGTTAGGTTAGTAACACGATGAAAAGTAAACTATTGTCGCCAAAAACAAAAAAAAAATAGAAATTGACTTAACTGGACTACACCGAAAAATTCAGCGTAAACTAAAACCTGCCGGTAGCTGCTGTGGCTAAGGAGTTTAATGCATAAAGTAACAGCATTGTTAGCTTTCCACAGCGGTCCTAATTGTTTTATTTTATACGGACGTTTAAGAAAGCTAACACTAGCCCCTGGAGAAACAAGTTCTGCATTATTAAGACATTTTTTGAAAGCGGTTGTGAAGCTGACAACTATTGGACTGTAATCAGTAGTCGTAAGTAATAATGTAATCATAAGTAGTAATGACTACTACAGCATCTATATTAAATGCGATAATGGAAAATCCCACAGGTAAATGAAGTTTAAGGTTCCATTAGTAATTTTTGGATGGTCATTTCGCTACCGATTAACTATCTCTTGAGGAGACTTTTCACAAATTGTTCGATTAACCAAAAACTTTAAACCTAAAAAGTAAGTGAAATAAAACAAAGGTCTGCAGGTAGTGATTAAAGGTAAAGACTTATGTTTACAAAAACTAGATTTACGCATTCAAAGATCTATATTTAAGGTTTAAAATATAGCTTACCTATATGCGAGTGCGTTCCTCAACGCATCAGACAGTCAATAAAGCGGGTTTTTTTTTTATAAAGGTCCATGTTTCCTATCAGCTGGGTACTACAATGCTAAACATACTGTTTAGGGATCACGGCTCACTGCTCCGAGGACGTTTTTGGTTCCACGCTATGACTTAAATAAGTCCGTGGTTGGACACCAAACCTATTAGCCAACTCATTAGCAAAAGATACTTAATGTTATGGGCTTGGTAACACAAAATTTTAAACTTCCTAAATGAAAATTTGTAAGGGTGTTTACTAAAGATTGTAACACAGTAATAGAAATTTAGAATTTTAGTGTTTTATTTTGTTTATTTATTTACAGTCTTATTCACAAAAATTTTAAACTGCTTAATAAGAGGTTAATAAGAAAAAATCGCTAAAGTAATATTCACAAACGCTTAATAGCACTATTAGGCTGTTATTAATCATTAATAAATTTCAAATATTAAATGTAGCAGTTACCCTTCTTTAAACCTTTAATAAGTCAATATTTCTGTTTTGAAACGCATTTTTCCCGTAGAATTTGTCAAAAAATGTGAAAAACTATTAATAAAAAAATACTATGAATATAAAAAATTTAATTTCTACAATAGGTAAGTTCTTAAAACATACTTATATATTAATGCAAATATTTCATAAAATGGAAAATTATTGCAGATACTTTTGCCCAAATGGCCAAGGATGAGATAGAATTAGATAAAAGAGGCTGTAGAACTTCGGCCAAGTTACAGGTTTTGGTGGCTTTGCGTTGTTGGGGCCGAAGAAAGGTAAGTATGCGAGGCGAATAGCTGTAGGTACTTACGAAACCCATTTTATGTTCAGTGGCAAGATGGAGAGGCAGTACACATGACTGCCGAATTTTTAATTAGTCAGTTATCAAACAAAGTTTTAAAAATGGAAATTTAAGAGGACGCTTGTTAGGTAACTTCGGGTATATTTTACAACTATATGTTTTTATTTACACCATTTAAGACCACAAAATGCAAATAAAATCAAATACAATAAGACTCAAATTTATAAGATGGACTTAGTTTATTACATAGACTTACAATTAGTTTTTCAAATGGAAAAAATTTTGTTATCACTTCATCCGTTTTGCACAATATTGCAATTAAATAAACGGTACGTTTCCAGGTAATAAATATCAAATTAGCTATTAATATTTGGAAAAAATATGTTTAGAATAGAGAAAATATAATAACTTAATTAATTGTTCTTTCATAATTAAAGCATTGTATTTTATTGATTCGAAAAAATTTCACAAACTTGTATTATAAATCAACAAAATAATATAGTGATGTTAAAAGAGTAATGCCGAGCTTGGTATTGGATACTTTTTTGTACTTGTTCAGTGAATCATTGCATAAAAAAGGTTTAACACCAATTTTTATATTATTTTAAATTTTTTTCTGATGTGCAACAATAAATAATAATAAAATAATGATAATTTAAGTTATATTAAATATTATTATTGCTGATTTAATTATATCTTTTTAATTATATAAACATTATTCAGGTATTTGGTTCATTGTTGTATGCATCACTAAACGTAAATTGACATAATACTGCTTTTTCAAAGTACAAACGTTTTATTAAAAATGCGCGAAATATAAAGTTTTAATAAAATTATTCACTTGTTTTTTTATTTGCATTTGTCCACTCCACATTTCATATTTGCTGTTTTGCTCTCTCTTCTCTCTCCATCTTTCTTATTTTTTTTAGTTTTACAGCTTTTTTGCAACCAAATTAACACACTTTTTAAATAATATTAATTATTTTAATATTATTTAATGTAATTTTTATAAAATGTGTCAATATGACTTCAGTTTATTAAAAACAATTTAATTTTCTTATTTGGAGTCTCTCTGGAAAAATTAAGAAAGGATTGCCAAGTCTAGCATAAAAATTACCGTTTTAAAATAGAAAATTTTAATTTTTCATATGAAACAGATTTGGCAATCTCTTCTTGGCAGTAGCGAAATGGCCAAATTGATATGCTTTCCCCGCAGTAATACATATCATTTTTTTTTATTTACTTATTCTTGAAAACACAGTACAACAAGATTTAATCTTATATAATAGTACCGCGTAGATTTACGTAGACATACTCTATAATTCAAGAAGGTTAAGTTAATATAAGGAAAAATATAGACAAATTTTTAAATAACAAGTAATTACTAGTTATGATTACAACAATGACCAAAAATGAACAAAACTATCAACAAAAAATACAGTGTAAATAATACAATTATTCTTAGCAAAGTGATTAAATATTGCGCATCTAAAGTAATTTGAATATTGGACGGAAGTTCATTCCAGAGGCGTATGACAGTTACAAAAAAATGTCTCTCAGATATTAGTTTCTGATAACGAATGGAGTTTATTTTGTTCCCTCTATACGACCTAGAAAATGTTAATCTATTGAAAAGAAAAGCCGGTTCTTTAGTGTATATAATTTTGTGTAAAAATAGCAGTGTGCGATATTTTAAAAGGTTCTCAAATGAAATATTAAAGGTTTTGTAGGAAAGATGAGATACATGATCTCTCCGTGAGATCCCATAGATGTATCTGGCGATGTCATTATATGCTACTTTAAGCTTATTTTTGCTTATAGAGTTGCAGTTTGAAAATAGTTTACATCCGTACGTTAAGACGGGCAATATATACGTTTTGGCAAGCAGCATGCGATTGCTTATTGGTGTAAGGAACTGTGTCATCCATAAGTTTCGAAGCATAATGTACATTTTGCCACACATGGTGTTTATATAGTTTGACCAAGTAAGAGTATTGTTAAAAATTATCCCAAGGTTTTTAGCTTGTTCAACTAATTCAATGGGAGAGTTGCCAATATATATTGGAGGCAAGTGATATTGCAAACTATTGTTTTTGCTTATCATTAGTGCTTTTGATTTTTTTGCTTTTAGACAGAGTCCATTATCTGAAGCCCATCTAAATACGTTGTCAAGATCATCGTTCAATTTACTGATACAAATATTAATATCGGATGGCATACAGCTGATGGTGAGTTGAACATCGTCAGCATACATCTGGAGATCACAGTGGGCAAGTTTGAGTGGTAAATCATTAGAATAAATGGTATATAATAATGGACTTAGTATTGAACCTTGCGGAATACCCCTTTGCATTAAATAGCTAGTCGATTTGTTGTTAATAGCATATACTGACTGACTTCTATTAGCTAAATATGAGGAAAGCAATTGGATAGCAGTATTTGAAAAATGACACATATACTTAAGTTTTTGGCATAAGATAGTATGTTCAACGGTATCAAACGCTTTAGAATGATCGAGCAAAACCAAAAACAATATGAAGTTACTATCCAATTTAAAACGTATCCCTTAGCATACCTCAATAAGGGTTGATGTGCAACTGTGGTTGGGTCTGAAACCAGATTGCCTCTCAGACAATATGTTATTTTTGTATAAATATTTGGTCATTTGAGTATGAATCAGCCTTTCAACAATTTTAGATAAATATGACAGTATTGCAATCGGTCTATAACTTTTGAAAGGCTTGGAGGCATATATAATTTTTGCGTACTTTTAACAGGATGTTGAAGTTGTTATTATAGTATTGTTATTAAGTTGTTATTATAAGTGTGTGATTTGTGGCAATATGTTATTTATTATTAACTTGACAAATTTTGGGTTTATACCATCACCACTGACTGAGTTTTATTTGATGCTTTTCATAGTCTTAAGGACATTGTCTTGAGTGACACATTCTAATTGAAAATTTATGTAATTTTGTTGTCTAGTAATATTAAAACAGCTAAAGTCATCTGAAGAGCTGTAGTAACTAAGGTTTGCTTGCGGCATTGGTATATTGGCAAATTCTAAACTTAATTTGTTGACATAAATATAACGTTCGTTTTTGGAACTGCTTTTCATTAACCCCATCGACCGAATTTCTCTCTATTTCTTTTCCGAACGGACAGCCAATTGAAACTTTTCTTCATAATTTTTGTTTTTCTTCTGCAAACCTTGAAGAAATTATGAAGTTCCGGAGTTTTGTATCTTTTCCACCTTGCATATTCCTTTCATTAATTAATACTTTAATATCATTAGAAAACCAAGGATTATTATTTTTTACTCTTTTAGTTTTTACGCAAACATACTCGTATTTTTAATACAAATATTGTATATTGGAGTGTATGAAATCGAGTTGTTCATCCACCGTGGGCATAAAGAAAGTTTGATTCCATTTAATTGCGAATAGTTCAGATCACAAAGATTGTAGATCAATATTTTTGAAATCTCTAAACGTTATTGTCTGGTTTAGTGTTGTAGTTAAAAAGTCATAAGATATAAAAATAAGATCATGTGTGTGAAATAAGATCGGTGCTTCTCTTCTTCCAAAAGCCGTACGCAATTTTCGCACACATTCTGCAACATTACCATGATTTTTAAAGTAATGTCGCAATATTTCCCAGCTTTGCTCAAGCGCATACACAACCATGTTCGTTCAGCGGAAGGATAAAACTAATTCTCTGTCAAATAAAATATGAGCTAAGTTTTACCATTCACAAAATAAGCACTAGTTGAGAAAACGGTAGATGGCAGAACCTGTATTAAATATTTAATATTAAAATGTTTTGAAAAATAAAAAAATTTTTTTTTAATTAACTCCCAAATATTGATATTTTAAACGTTTTGAAGAGAGTTTTAAGGAAATACTAAACATTTTTAAAAAATGCTTAACCCATTAAGAGCCGATGGATTTTTAGTTAAAATATTTTAAAGTTTATTTAAATTATAAACCTGTTATTTGTTGAGTTCTATATTTGGAAATAATTACACACACAACTTTTAGAGTTTTAATTAAATTACACTTTATTTAATCAACTATTTGACGATTTAACTATTCACGATTAATAATACACGCTGGCAACTTTACACTGTTGTGCCACAAGATCTTAACTAGATGACGCTCACAATCAAAATGAATCAGCAAGTATTGGAATTGCTCTTATATACCCTATTTTTAGGCGTTCTTGAATATCGAGAACTTGTACCTCCATCTGCTGCGCAGCAAAAAATGCTTTGTTATCATTTTATCTCAGACACATGATGTGAGCAATATTATTTACTTCTAGAACCTTCAACTATTATTTCAAAACATGAATCAAGAAAACAAGATTGTGCATTACGCAGGTCCCTTAGTTTGTTGTATAACGTTCTCTCTCTCTTATGTATGACGTAGGCATAGAATATTTTCTGTAAACAAACTTCATTTGTGTATGGAAAGTGCAACAGAATTAAAGAAAAACGTTGAAAATGTATTAAAAATAAAAAAAAAATTAACCGAATTAGAGTATGATGGTATATTTGCCACAAACTTAAAAATGATATTCCATATATTTCAGTGGCACTAATAAAGCCAACACCTGAAACTATGAAACATATTGAAGAACTGAACCAAATATTAAAAAAAAAGTTAATAAAGACGGTCTTTTGATTAAACAAGATTTTGTAAAAGATTTGTTTACACAGGCTCATCATATTAAATGTGATGAAAAAAGTTCTATTTTTAAATCAAAAATGTATTTTAAAATACGAAAACTAAATGCGGTTTTAATTTTATTTCGAAAACAAATTTATTTTACTTTCAGTTATTTGGCATTAAGGTGATTAGTAATTATTATATATGTACTTTCTTTATAAATAGATTAATTTAGAATAACTAATGAAATAACTTCTGAAATTAATAATTTTTTTAAGAATTTTCATGTAAGCCAAAATTTAAAACTTTGGGAACGCAAAAAAGCTCTTCTTCTTCTCGGGCTTCAAGCCCAAACACAAAATTTTTACTCGACTATATATTTTTTCTTCCCATTTAAAAATTGTGTTCAAATCGATGCACCCGTTTAGAAGTTATGCAATTATTTCCAGTTTTCTTTATATTGTGACGCAGATGCGCAGTAGAAAAACTTTTTGAACGGCTGAATGCGCAATCTTGTTTTCTTGATTCATGGGTTGATGCTGCTTGGCATATAATGCCTTCGTGTTAGTCAAAGCCTGACATACTTTTCCATCTATCATTGTACGGAATAATAGTAAGTTACTTCAATTTGCTGCCCATCTAACTGTAATTGTAATGGCTGTAGTGTTGTAGTGTGTTCGAGTTTCTCTTTTGAATTCAAATTTGATTGGCCTGCAGTGTTTCGTAGAAGATGGTGTCTTATTTTTCCAAATATCCATTGTTTGCCTTTTACTAGTGGAAGGGTCTGAACCTTCCAAAATCTGTTTCAATCACATATCTGAGCCCAAAATATTTTATAATCAACTTTTTTGTATTGTTTTTGTCCCGAAGAACCATCATATCCACATTTGCAGACATGAATTAGCTTTGTGTTTCAATATTTCTTTAACGCATTTCCTGGTATTAATTGTAGCAAGCGTGAGGCTGTGTGATCAAGTAGAGATTATAATTGTACCTCTGCCGAAACTAGTGTGATTGTAATAGTGTCCTTTGGTAGCAAACAGTCCATTTTAGCAGCAGTTGTGTGATGATATGCAGAATAGATTTTTGAGCCCTTTTTAATTGCACGTAATCTAAGCTAAATATATTGTTGTACTTCAATTAGAATTCACAATAAAATCACATATACATAAGTATTAAAAAAGATTGCATGTTTTCAATACTTTGAAATATGTCGTACGGAAAAAAGAACAAGTTCAAATCTTTTGGTTAGTTTGTTTTTAATTTAGTAAAATAAATGCATTTTAAGTTTAATTTTTCCTTAAAGTTTATAAATTTATACCATAAAAATGTAATTATATAAAATATTTACTCATATATGAATATATACATATATACGTTTTAATAAACATCAACAAGCTTTGCTTATGTTACAGAATTTGCTTGGAAGCCCAACGAACATAATCTGTTTTCAATAACTAGACTTTATTTCGAAGTAATTTTTCGTCTAATGAGAAATTTTAAAGAGCAACTCGAAGACCTAAGGTTTTTAGCACACATCCTCTTTTTACATCTTATTTTTCTAAGAACGTATGTGTCTTTAATGTATTTAAGATAAACAATAGATATAAACTTAAAAAAGATTTAACCAAAACATATTGTTAAAAAGATGCTTTATTTAAATCACAAACAGATGTAAAAATAATTGAGGCCAAGAAAGTAAAACGAAATGGCCTATTGCGTTTGTTTTCAAAGCTACAAAACATCTTGAATACAAAACAAAGACAACTAACACAAAGCGAGAAATAAACAAACACAATACACAACCATACACACACCTGCATTGTGTAACAACTAAATAAAAATACACAACATGTATTTCGAAATAATAATTGAAGGTTCTAGAAGCAAATAACAATGCTCACATCATGTGTCTGAGATTAAAATGACAAACAGCATTTTCTACTACGCAGCAGATGGAGTAAGAAGTTCGCGAATATTAAAGAACTGCTAAAATATGTAAATGCAACGCCAACACGTGCTGATTCATTCTGATTGTGAGCGTCATCTAGTTAGGATGTTATGGAACAACAGTGTAAAGTTGCCAGCGTGTATTATTAATCGTGAATAGTTAAATCGTCAAATAGTTGATTAAATAAAGTGTAATTTTTTATAAAAACTCTAAAAGTTGTGTGTGTAATTATTTTGTAAATAAAGAACTCATCAAATAACAGGTTTATAATTTAAATAAACGTACCAATATTTTACTTAAAAATCCATCGGCTCTTAATAGGTTAAGCATTTTTTAAAAATTTTAACTATTTTCTTAAAGATCTCTTCAAAACCTTTAAAATATCAATATTTTGGAGTAATTAGAAATTTTTTTTATTTTTCAAAAAATTTTTAATATAAAATATTTTATACAGGTTCTGCCAGCTACAGTTTTTTTTAAATAGTGCTTATTTCGCGAATGGTAACACATAGCTCATGTCTTATTTGACAGAGAATTAGTGTTATCCTTCCGCTGAACGAACGTGGTTGTGTATACGCTTGAGCAAAGCTGGGAAATATTGCGACATTACTTTGAAAATCATGGTAATGTTGCAGAATGTGTGCGAAAATTGCGTACGGATTTTGGAAGAAGAGAAGCACCGTCAGCTCAAATATTTACCTAAATAAAGTGTCTCTAACAGTTGTGTGTGTAATTATTTTGCAAATAAAGAACTCAACAAATAACACGTTTATAAATTTAAATAAACGTAACAACTAGTGTCAGAAGAGATATTGCAAAATAATAAATAAATAATTGCAATAAAACTTAACAAGCTAAAAGTTGAGCAGCTAAAAATGGAGCTTAGTAAGTTAGATCTTCCAACAGCGGGCAATAAAGCGGAATTGCAAAAGCAGTTAATGGATGAATTCAAGCAGCGTGGTATCGATATTGGAACATACGAATTTTGAAAAGAAAGACGAAAAATAAAAGAAATGAAAACCAACAAACACCGTGATGGACTTGAATTCAGTGTTTGCCCCTATAATGAAGAAAATGGAAGAAAACAACCTAAAGCAATACAATTAACCAATGAACAAAATAGAAGAAAACAACCAGCAGCTTCAAGAAATATTTCAAGACAGCTTTAAAACAATGCAAGAAAGCTCTAGCGTCAACGGGGAAAGGCTTTTAGCAAACGTAAATGAGAAATTTGATTTTATCGGCAACGATAAATACATGGTCAGCGCTGATGTTTGCAATAGTGAGTCTTACCCAGGCTCTTTCATAGATAGTGGCTAAGTCTACACTAGCAGTGCGCAGTCGTAAATTATTAACGGTTCAACAGCCCCTTTTACTAAATCGGGCCTTATAATGGACTGAGATGCTCCTGTGTCTATGATGAGGACTTGCATTCTTCCGTTTATAAGACCACAAAGAGTTAAGATGCTATTTTTCTGTTGCACAACGATTGAGGGATCCAGCACTTGCCCCTTAGTGCTAGCTCGATTAAGTTTAATGGTGACTCATGCGATTAAATTTTGTTCGCCCGGTTTTTGTCTCTTGCTGGCGGCGAAGCAAATCTTGATCTTCTCTTTGTGGATCTACAGTTGCTCTGAAAATGGCCGGCCTTACCGCATTTAGGGCGAAAATTGCTTTTTTCCTCCTCCATTATCGGTTTGATTAACTCCTTTATCTCGCTTCTATTGTCTCTGTTATAAGTTTCTGTATCAAGACATCGCAGTTTGTACACCTGTGCCTTCTGCACCCTGTGCGTAACTCCATTCTGTAGAGTTCTCTTTTTTGCTCGCCACCGTACTTGCGTTGTAAGGCTACCATTATGTCCTTATAATTATTTCTGCAACCGGCTAGTAAGCTTTCGAGTATTTGTGCTGCTGCTACCTTTAAAACTAATTCCGGATCTATAGCTTTTTCTTCATTGTCCCATATATTTTTGCTGGCCAATGTTTCGAACTGCAACTTAAAAACATTAAAAGATGCGCTGCCGACAAAGCTCAAGGTGTTAATCTTGCTGGCGTGCTCAGAGATAACTCTCACTGGTCCCTCTCGAATTTGAAGATTGCCCATTTGCACTTTTAATTCATGTAACTCTTCGTTTACTTTTCTCTCTAGACCGCACAATTTTTCATCAAATACGCTGATCTTTGTTCTACGATGTTTACTCGTTTGTCGAAGACTTCTGATATTTCTTCCGCTGCATCACTCCAGTGGTATGGTTGCGACTTCCTAGTCAACTCATGCAAGCTAGCAGCCACTTGAGCAAAGTTTGGCACAAATCTCCTGTAGTATGTGCAAAGCCCTAGGAAACTACGCAGCTCATAAAGATTTTGTGGGCAAGGCCAGGTCTTTACTGCCAGTACTTTTTCTTCATCAGTTGATCCGCCCTCTGCTGTTATACGATGCCCCAGGTATTTGACCTCCTTTTAAAACAAAGCTCATTTCTTAACACTTAATTTAAACCCTGCAGCTGTTATATGCTTGAAAACTTCATGCAGGTTTTTGAGGTGTTCGTCAAAAGTCTTCCCCATGACGATTATGTCATCCAGATACACTAAGCACGTCTTTCAATTGAGACCCTTAAGCACACACTCCATTTAACGCTCAAATGTAGCTGCGGCGTTGCAGAGCCCCAATGTATCACCTTGAACTACCATAAGCCACCACTTGCGCTAAAGGCAGTTATCTCTTTGTCTTTGTCGTAGTAGAGATAGCTACTTACAAGTAGAGATAGCTACTTGCCAACAGCCGCTCTGCAAGTCCAAGGTGACGTCATTGAGCTTCCTGTAGTAAAAACAAAACCTAGTACTGCCGTCCTTCTTCTTTACCAAAACTATTGGTGAACTCCACGGACTCGAGAATGGCTCAATGACTACGTTCCGTTCCATTTCGCTGACAAGATCTTTGACCTCGTTTCGCTTTGCAAGGGGAATACTTCTGGGTGATTTATAGGCAACGCTTCGACAGTATTAATTTCATTTTTAACAAATGCCGTTCTACCTTGGCTTTTATTATTTGGAAGGTGTTAGTCCTGCCACCTATTTTTGTACCTGTTCTGCTAATGAATCTCTTTCTGTGGCTGGTATTTTAGGGCATACTATATTCGCCGCACAACTAATTATTACTTCTGCTGGCTAACATCGACCCATCTCAAAATTCCTGTTAATAGTTTTTTCGCTATAAGACAGATTAAGTACTCTTACAGGAACTCTGCCATCGTCGCAGATTCTCACGAGGGCTTTTGCTGTTATGATATCGTCTTTTAGTTTTTTGGTTCCATCACCCACAACCGGTTATCATCACAATATGTTACCATACACGCCCATATTATAGTTTACGCCTGAGGTGGAAATTTCTGGCGTTCAACGGCAAATAGCTTTCTTACTGTAGTTCTGCTGTCGTATCCAACATCCAGAGGTATCTACACATAGCATCAGATCAGTATATTCTCATCCATGTGCAGATTAATACCATGGGCTATCATAAAGTCTGCACCAATGATAACTTCATCCAATTTATCGGCAACGATAAATGCATGGTCAGCGCTGATGTTTGCAATAGTGAGTCTTACGCAGGCTCTTCCATAGATAGTGGCTAAGTCTACAGTAGCAGTGCGCAGTCGTAAATTATTAACGGTTCAACAGCCCCTTTTACTAAATCGGGCATTATAATGAGATGCTCCTGTGTCTATGATGAGGACTTGCATTCTTCCGTTTATAAGACCACAAAGAGTTAAGTTGCTATTTTTCTGTTGCACAACGATTGAGGGATCCAGCACTTGCCCCTTAGTGCTAGCTCGATTAAGTTTAATGGTGACTCATGCGATTAAATTTTGTTGGCCCGGTTGTTGTCTCTTGCTGGCGAAGCAAATCTTGATCTTCTCTTTGTGGATCTACAGTTGCTCTGAAAATGGCCGGCCTTACCTCATTTAGGGCGAAAATTGCTTTTTTCCTCCTCCATTATCGGTTTGATTAACTCCTTTATCTCGCTTCTATTGTCTCTGTTATAAGTTTCTGTATCAAGACATCCCAGTTTTTACACCTGTGCTTTCTGCACCCT
Organism: Gymnosoma rotundatum; assembly: GCA_916610165.2. Classification (NCBI taxonomy): domain Eukaryota; kingdom Metazoa; phylum Arthropoda; class Insecta; order Diptera; family Tachinidae; genus Gymnosoma; species Gymnosoma rotundatum. The sequence continues at coordinate 63,128,216 of OU744337.1, forward strand.
GCCACGTAACTCCATGCTGTAGAGTTCTCTTTTTTGCTCGCCACGGTACTTGCGTTGTAAGGCTACCATTATGTCCTTATAATTATTTCTGCAACCGGCTAGTAAGCTTTCGAGTATTTGTGCTGCTGCTACCTTTAAAACTAATTCCGGATCTATAGCGTTTTCTTCATTGTCCCATATATTTTTGCTGGCCACTGTTTCGAACTGGAAATTAAAAACATTAAAAGGTGCGCTGCCGTCAAAGCTCATGGTGTTAATCTTGCTGGCGTGCTCAGAGATAACTCTCACTGGTACCTCTCGAATTTGAAGATTGCCCATTTGCACTTTTAACTGATGTAACTCTTCGTTTACTTTTCTCTCTAGACCGCACAATTTTTCATCAAACTCGCTGTCCCTTTGTTCTACGATGTTTACTCGTTTGTCGAAGACTTCTGATATTTTTTCAAATTTCTCATTTACGTTTGCTAAAAGCCTTTCCCCGTTGACGCTAGAGTTTTCTTGCATTGTTTTAAAGCTGTCTTGAAATATTTCTTGCTGGTTTTTTTCTTCTATTTTATTCATTGGTGAATTGTATTGCTTTAGGTTGTTTTCTTCTAATTTCTTCATCTGGTTTTCCTGCTTCTGGTTGTGTTTTTCTATTTTCTTCATTATAAGGGCAAACATTGAATTCAAGTCTATAACGCTGTTTGTTGCTTTTATTTTCTTTTTACTCTTTTTCTCCGAATTCGTATGTGCGAATATTGATGCCACGCTGCTTGAATTCATCTATTAACCGCTTTTGCAATTCCGCTTTATTGCCCGCTGTTGGCAGATCTAACTTACTAAGCTCCATTTTTGGCTGCTCAACTTTTAGCTTATCAAATTTTATTGCAATTATTTATTTATTATTTTGCAATATCTCTTCTGGCACTAGTTGTTACGTTTATTTAAATTTATAAACGTGTTGTTTGTTGAATTCTTTATTTGCAAAATAATTACACACACAACTTTTAGAGACACTTTATTTAGGTAAATATTTGAGCTGACGGTGCTTCTCTTCTTCCAAAATCCTTACGCAATTTTCGCACACATTCTGCAACATTACCATGATTTTCAAAGTAATGTCGCAATATTTCCCAGCTTTGCTCAAGCGTATACACAACCATGTTCGTTCAGCGGAAGGATAACACTAATTCTCTATCAAATAAGACATGAGCTATGTGTTACCATTCGCGAAATAAGCACTATTTGAGAAAAACGGTAGCTGGCAGAATCTGTATAAAATATTTTATATTAAAAATTTTTTGAAAAATAAAAAAAAAATTTCAAATTACTCCAAAATATTGATATTTTAAAGGTTTTGAAGAGATCATTAAGAAAATACTTAAAATTTTTAAAAAATGCTTAACCCATTAAGAGCCGATGGATTTTTGGGTAAAATATTGTTACGTTTATTTAAATTATAAACCTGTTATTTGATGAGTTCTTTATTTGCAAAATAATTACACACACACAACTTTTAGAGTTTTTATTAAATTACCCTTTATTTAATCAACTATTTGACGATTTAACTATTCAAGATTAATAATACACGCTGTCAACTTTACACTGTTGTACCACAACAGCCCAACTAGATGACGCTCACAATCAGAATAAATCAGCACGTATTGGCGTTGCATTTATATATTTTAGGAGTTCTTTAATATTCGAGAACTTCTTACTCCATCAGCTGCGTAGTAGAAAATGCTGTGTTGTCATTTTAATCTCAGACACAAGATGTGAGCATTGTTATTTGCTTCTAGAACTTTCAATTATTATTTCGAAATACATGTTGTGTATTTTTATTTAGTTGTTACACAATGCAGGTGTGTGTATGTTTGTGTATTGTGTTTGTTTATTTCTCGCTTTATGTTAGTTGTTTTTGTTTTGTAATCAAGATGTTTTGTAGAAATTTCTAGCTGTGAAAACAAACACAATACGCCATTTCGTTTTACTTTCTTGGCCTCAATTATTTTTACATCTTTTTATGATTTAAAAAAAGCATCTTTTTAACAATATGTTTTGGTTAAGTCTTTTTTAAAGTTTATATCTATTTTTTATCTTAAATACATTAACCCTTTCGGGACTACTGGGATAATACGTCCCAGCAATTTTCAAACTGTATTTTTTCTTTATTTTCAACGCAATCGCCAGGGAAGTAGAACTCCCAAACGTCCAAAAACTGATAGCATCAATATTAGAGACCACTTGCCAGTAGAGCAAGAGAAGCGTTGTCGCTGTGTTCGCTGTTCTTCACTTGGCATAGAAAAGCGAAGAAAGATGATATGCTCAGGTTGTAACAACGCCTTATGTTACAAGTGTTTTGGGCCATTCCACAAATAAATACCTAATTGCATTCCTAAAATGTTAAAAATAAATGTTAGCTTTTATCTAAATCTAATAATATTTATATTTTAGTTATCTTTTTAATTTCGAATCGCTCTTCGATAACACTGGTTGGGATTTTATGCCCCATGAAAATACTTGTTGGGATTATATGTTCCAGGATAAAAGGACGAATTTAAAATTTTTAAGTATGGAGAACTTTTATCATACCTTTTAGAATATGAAACAAATTTTACCATACATAATTTGGTTTGCAAAATAAAACTCCGTCCCGAAAGGGGTAAAGACACATATGTACTTAGAAAAATAAGATGTAAAAAGAGGATGTGTGCTAAAAACTTTAGTTCTTCGAGTTGCCCTTTAAAATTTCTCATTAGACGAAAAATTACTTCGAAATAAAGTCTAGTTATTGAAAACAGATTATGTTCGTTGGGCTTCCAAGCAAATTCTGTAACATAAGCAAAGCTTGTTGATGTTTATTAAAACGTAGATATGTATATATTCATATATAAGTAAATATTTTATATAATTACATTTTTATGGTATAAATTTATAAACTTTAAGGAAAAATGAAACTTAAAATGCATTTATTTTACTAAATTAAAAACAAACTAACCAAAAGATTTGAACTTGTTCTTTTTTCCGTACGACATATTTCAAAGTATTGAAAACATGCAATCTTTTTTAATACTTATGTATATGTGATTTTATTGTGAATTCTAATTGAAGTACAGCAATATATTAAGCTTAGATTACGTGCAATTAAAAAGGGCTCAAAAATCTATTCTACATATCATCACACAACCGCTGCTGAAATTGACTATTTGCTATCAAAGGACAATATTACAATCACACCAGTTTCGGCAGAGGTACAATTATAATCTTTACTTGATCACACAGCCTCACGCTTGCTACAATCAATACCAGGAAATGCCTTAAAGAAATATGGAAACACAAAGCTAATTCTTGTCTGCAAATGTGGATGTGATGGTTCTTCGGGACAAAAACAATACAAAAAATTTGATTATAAAATATTTTGGACTCAGATATGTTCATGGTATCATTTGTACCATTGCGATTGAAACAGATTTTGGAAGGTTCAGAGCCTTCCACTAGTAAAAGGCAAACAATGGATATTTGGAAAAATGAGACACCATCTTCTACGAAATACTGCAGGCCAATCAAATTTGAATTCAAAAGAGAAACTCGAACACACTACAAAACTACAGCCATTAAAATTACAGTTAGATGGGCAGCAAATTGAAGTAGCTTACTATTATTCCTTACAATGATAGATGGAAAAGTATGTCAGGCTTTGACTAACACGAAGGCATTATATGCCAAGCAGCATCAACCCATGAATCAAGAAAACAAGATTGCGCATTCCGCCGTTCAAAAAGTTTTTCTACTGCGCATCTACGTCACAATAGAATGAAAATGAGTGTTTGTTGTAAAAAGTGTATGAGATTTTTGGAGCAAAACTGGAAATAATTGCATAACTTCTAAACGGGTGCATCGATTTGAACACAATTTTTAAATGGGAAGAAAAAATATATAGTCGAGTAAAAATTTTGTGTTTGGGCTTGAAGCCCGAGAAGAAGAAGAGCTTTTTTTGCGTTACCAAAGTTTTAAATTTTAAAAATTCTTAAAAAATTATTAATTTCAGAAGTTATTTCATTAGTTATTCTAAATTAATCTATTTATAATCACCTTAATGCCAAATAACTGAAAGTAAAATAAATTTGTTTTCGAAATAAAATTAAAACCGCATTTAGTTTTCGTATTTTAAAATACATTTTTGATCTAAAAATAGAATTTTTTTCATCACATTTAATATGATGAGCCTGTGTAAACAAATCTTTTACAAAATCTTGTTTAATCAGAAGACCGTCTTTATTAACTTTGTTTTTAATATTTGGTTCAGTTCTTCAATGTGTTTCATAGTTTCAGGTGTTGGCTTTATTAGTGCCACTGCAATATATGGAATATCATTTTTAAGTTTGTGGCAAATATACCATCATACTCTAATTAGGTTAATTTTTTTTTTTATTTTTAATACATTTTCAACGTTTTTCTTTAATTCTGTTGCACTTTCCATACACAAATGAAGTTGTTTTACAGAAAATATTCTATGCCTACGTCATACATAAGAGAGAGAGAACGTTATACAACAAACTAAGGGACCTGCGTAATGCACAATCTTGTTTTCTTGATTCATGTTTTGAAATAATAGTTGAAGGTTCTTGAAGTATATAATATTGCTCACATCATGTGTCTGAGATAAAATGATAACAAAGCATTTTTTGCTGCGCAGCAGATGGAGGTACAAGTTCTCGATATTCAAGAACGCCTAAAAATAGGGTATATAAGAGCAATTCCAATACTTACTGATTCATTTTGATTGTGAGCGTCATCTAGTTAAGATCTTGTGGCACAACAGTGTAAAGTTGCCAGCGTGTATTATTAATCGTGAATAGTTAAATCGTCAAATAGTTGATTAAGTAAAGTGTAATTTAATTAAAACTCTAAAAGTTGTGTGTGTAATTATTTCCAAATAAAAAACTCAACAAATAACAGGTTTATAATTTAAATAAACTTTACAATATTTTAACTAAAAATCCATCGGCTCTTAATGGGTTAACTTTTTTTTAAATTTTTAGTATTTCCTTAAAAATCTCCTCAAAATCTTTAAAATATAAATATTTGGGAGTTAATTAAAAAAAAAAAAATTTATTTTTCAAAACATTTTAATATTAAATATTTAATACAGGTTCTGCCATCTACCGTTTTTTCAACTACTGCTTATTTCGTGAATGGTAAAACGTAGCTCATATTTTATTGGACAGAGAATTAGTTTTATCCTTTCGCTGAACGAACATGGTTGTGGATACGCTTGAGCAAAGCTGGGAAATATTGCGACATTACTTTGAAAATCATGGTAATGTTGCAGAATGTGTGCGAAAATTGCGTACGGATTTTGGAAGAAGCACCGTCAGCTCCGTATGTTCGTTATCTTGTGAAGAAAGTGAAAGAAACTGACATCCTCATCGATAAACTAAAGGTGAAAAGACAAAAACAGTGCGTATACCTTAGAATATTGCTGCTATGGCAGAAAGTGTGCATAAAGCGCTATTAACATCAACTCACCATCGTTCTCCAAAATTGAACATTTCGGAGACATAGTGAAGACGAGTTTTGCATAAAGACCTTAGTATGACACCATACAAAGTCCAATTGGTTCAGGAGTTGAAGCCAACTGACCATCCAATGCGTTTTCGCTTCGCAAAGTGGGCGGCGATCGACTTTTTTTTAAAAAGAGAAGTAGTACTTCAGGCATTAAAACCTACTTAGTTCGTAACCGTGCTACATTCTTTAGGAAAGGGATAAATAAGAGAGAAGAAAGGAGGTGGAATGAGATAGATATAGCCATTTTATTAATTATTTTACTTTGCCGGCGAATATGCTATGGAGAAGTACCGACGAAGGAGGCTGCATGTTTAATTGTTGTTCTGAATATGTTTTTATACCACTAAACAGAAAAAAACTTTTTTTTATTTTTTGACTGCCGCAAGGGTTGAACCCAGATTTGTAGTCAACGTGCTTACCACTTAGAATACAGCAGCCACTTACAGAAGATTCAGATTTTACAAAAAAAAAAAAAAAAAAATCATCTTTTCAGGCGAAGCTCATTTTGATTTTGGCGGATATGTAAACAAGCAAAGCTGTCGCATTTGGGGCACAGACAACCCGCACGCATAGATTGAAAAGACGGTGCACCCAAAACGAGTCACTCTTGAGTGAGGATTTTCGTCCAGATGCATAATTCGGCCATTTCTCTTCGAAAATGATCAAAGAGTGGCCGTTAGAGTCAATTGCGATCGTTATTAGGCCATGTTGAACGAATTTTTGTTCACAAAAATTGAAAAGGAGGATATTGGCAACGTTTGGTTTCAACGTGCCACACAGCCGAAGCTATACTCTATGTTTTTCACCGTTTTTGTGTGGCCACTTTTGAGCTGCGATTTGACACCGTTGGACTATTGTTTTTGGGTTGCCGTCAAAGATAAGTGTTACGCCGACAAGCCACAGACAATTGCCGCTTTAAATGACAATATTCGTGAAGCTATTGGTGAAATACAGCTGCACACAATCGATAATGCGCTTAAAAATTGGACCGATGGTGTAGGCTACTGCATGACCAGCCGAGGCGGCCATTGCATAGTGGGTTGAATAACATGTTTTCTTGGATCAAATAAGGGAAGCTATGTTCGGATAATTTATCTTCATTTTTCAGTTAATACCATTAAAATAAGTAAAAACATTTCTATGTATATTTGAGTATAATTTTATTAAATAGTGCCAAATATCAGTGTAGGTTATAGTGCGTCTTCATCAGCAGCATCAGCAACTTCAACATCACTGAAATAGTTCTTGTTCGGAGCTGCATGTACAATTAAATCAATTGCCTCCTCTAGCAAGCTTTGAACCTTCTTTGTAGGCAATTTTGCATGCTTGAAATAACTGGGTCCGAGGTTATTAAAAACATATTAAAAATGTTTTGGTTTGATTTTTCGTGACTGCACTTTCGTGAATGAAATTCTCCTAATTTTTTAAAATCTTTATTTCGAGCTTCTTGCGCTTCTTCTGATAACTGCCCAATAGCTAAATGGCATTTGACACATTTTCGGGTCCGTAAATAAAAAACTTGTGCAAAGTGGGAGGCATATTGTACCAAGGATACGTTTCAACAAAAAGTCGTCCTGTATTGTGTACATGTATTTTAAATATACAGCAATAAGCAACACGTGCATTTTTTTTTTTATTAAATTAACATCTTTTTTGCTATTTTTCAGTGTTTTGTAAAAAAAAACGTCTTGCCGTATTCCCAATATTCGTGTTTACAAAACCAGGTTTGGGTTGGTCAACTATTAATTCCATATTTTATTAAAATTTTTTCTGAATTTCTTTTTTTGTTTCAGCTACTGTTCTTTTTTCAGAATCAGTTCTAGCCTGCCACTTTTGTAAAGGTATTTTATATGCCACGTGCAAAAGATATTCAAAAAATTTATCCAGTCTTAAAAAATGAAAAGGGCAAATCTTAAATTGTCTACATGTACAGGTATATTATAAAAATCCTTGCTTGTAGCGCCACATAAGTAAAAATTTTGTACTGATGCGGTTTCTGTTAAGGCATTGCAAACTCTTTCATCTACCATTGCCAAAATTAATTTGTGGAAAACATGTAGAACTTTCTCAACAGTCGAGACAGTTGATTAGGTTAAATTCTGCATTTCCTCTTCAACTCTTTTTTTTCACTAAATGACACATATGCAGTTTTTTTTGGTAAATTAAATTTTCAAGGGACTGTAAAATCTAGTTGAAGGCAACCGTGGATTTTGCTAAATTACCTTCTCCTCAAACATGAGCCCAAGTGGTACAATTGTGGTTAAAAGCTGATTAATCACTAGAATCAGATCAATGAAAGGCTTGTTTGAATGAGCTATGGCCAGAGCTTCCATCGAAATCCCCTTTTGAAGATAAGACTACATTCGAGTTCGTAATGCCTAATTAGTCAATAACAGTTTCTTGAAGTTGTCGTTCCGCTGTGTAATTAAGAAAACCTTGTAAAGTTACTTTAACGGAGGTCCCGCTTATTTTAAAACTGGTCGATTCTAGGTAAGTTTTTTGTTTTTCAGTTTGAATATTGTTGTAGGGGGAAAATATTTAAGGAGCAGCTTGTCTTACAACATTGTATTAATTTCGTGTTAGTTTAGCTTCTACACAAAAGCTTTTGTATTCGATATTTTCAAGGAGGGAAGTGGTTGTTTCAACTTTTTTTTAAATTTATGCCCTTGCAAGACTTTTCATATATGGCTCGCAACACTTTTGATTCCTCGATATAACCTGCGCTTTGTAATTTAACCTGTGAAGCATAAAGTAAGCCTGGCAATGATATGGTGTCTCTTAAAATCTTTGTTTTTTATATCTACTCCAACCACTAGACTCGGTTAAACTCATTGCTTTTCGACCACGTTTTGCAGTCGGGGCAAGAATAAAACCAATAGAGGATTCCAACCAGATTTTATTTTGAGTAATAAACCTCATTTCCATTCTATACGCTCTAGCCCCCTAGATTTAAATTCATAAAAGAAAACATCAATTATTTGAAAACACATATTATCCTCAGAGCAGTTGATGCTTTTTTTGATTTCTTCAGCTAAAAATTTTATCTTGTCATTCATTGTTTGAGCGCTTGAATTCATCATAATATCAAATAAGCTTCGACGAGTATAAAAAAAATGTTGGAACTTGTTTCTATTAAAAAAAATAATGCTAATACAAAAAAAAAACCTTTCAAAAATCCCCTTTACTAGATTACTTGAAACTGCACAACACGATCACTATTTGTCAAAACATAGAAGATAGTGATGATGTTTTACAGAAATACAAAGCTGTTATTGATTACGACAATAATCAATTAAAAATTAATAACAGGACCATTCCTTTATTAAAGCTTCAGAAACGTAATTTGGTTACATTTATTTCAGATATTAAATGCGGTCTGATTCATATTAAGGAGCACAAGTATGTTGTGAGTAAAATTATTGTTGCTGAGAATATTTATAATTTAAATAACTTTAAGGTTGAGGTAGAAACCATAGCAAAGTGTTTAAATAATATTCATCTTACTAAAGGTAATTCTCGGCCAGTTTCACCGGAAAACTATCGTTTAATAGATACTAATGTGGCTGAGGAAAATGGTTTTGATCAAGCGTATCTACAAAAAATTAGAACGGGTCATTTGAATGCTGAGGAAAAACTTAAATTAGTTGAAATTTTAGAAAATTATAGTCAGTTATTTTATAAACAAAATTCAAATCTTACGTGGACATTATGAATTTTTGAGAATGCCTTTTGGATTGAAAACGATTAATGAATAACGTTTTAGGTGATTTGGTGAATAAAATATGTTTGGTATATATGGATGATATCATAATATACTCTACTTCTCTTCAGGAACATATGGATTCCTTACGTCTTGTTCTTGATCGGCTTTCAAAGGCCAATCTCAAAGTAGAAATAGATAAGTGTGAGTTTTTGCAATATGAAACAGACTTTTTAGGACATGTTGTTACACGTCATGGAATAAAGCCAAATCCCAAAAAAGCTGAATGTGTTGCAAATTATCCTTTGCCAAAGACACCAAAACAAATAAAGCAGTTTTTAGGCCTCAGTGGTTATTACCGTAAATTTATTAAAGATTATTCTAGAATTGCAAAACCAATGAAAAAAGGATGCTAAGATAAACATTAATGATCCGGAATATATTGAGAGTTTCAGAGCATTAAAAACTCTACTGATTAATGATCCAATATAAGTCTATCCAAATTTCAATAAACAATTGTTTTAAATACGGACGCAAGTAATTTTGCACTAGGTGCGGTTCTATCACAGGACAATCATCCCATTTGCTATGCTAGTAGAACTCTCAATGAACATGAGATAAATTATAGCATAGTAGAAAAGGAATTGTTGGCAGTAGTTGGGGCAGTTAAATATTTCCGACCGTATCTCTTCGGAAGGAAGTTTAGAACAAAAACTGACCATCAGCCTCTACAATGGTTATTTTCTATAAAAGAGCCAAATTCTAAATTAGTTCGTTGGCGGTTGGAGTTAAAAGGATATGATTTCGAGATTTTTTATAAGCGTGGAATTAATAATGGAAATGCGGACGCTTTATCTCGATTAAGGTCGGAAATAAATTTAGCTGAGCAAGTTAATGCTATTATTATTATTATTTAGAGTAATAACCCGTTAAATATTTATAAAAACCAGATAGTTATAAGCAAGTCAAACGCTATGTCTTTAAAAATAGTCAATAAAATTGTTTTCCGAAATAGTAGAACAATCTTTAGTGCTAAAAGTTTGAGTGAAAATGAAGTGTTAGCAATCGTTAAAAATTATTTTCACCCAACAAGAGTAAATGCTATTTTTATGGAGGATGATTCTTTTAAAAACGTATTTAGAAATACTGTTGTCAAATATTTTTCACTAAATTCTTGTTTGAAAATTGCAAGGTGCAAGGAATGCCTTAATGATGTTTTAGATGAAGGTGATCTTCAGGAAATTATAAAAACTGAACATCAAAGAAATAATATCCCGGTATTATTGAAAATTTCGAAAAGCTTCATGCGAAACTTAAATTAAAATACAACAATTTATTAATAACTGCCACATATGCAATATGTAAAAATATGACCGCAATCCAATTAAGCAATATTTTAAAATTACTGAGACCCCTGATAGGCCAAGCCAGATAGTACATATAGATATTTTTTATTTTTTGGGGGCACATTGTTTTTAACAATAATCGATAAATTTTCTAAATTTTCTCAGGCAATTAAAATACAAAACAGATCGTGGATAGAATTTAAAAGAGCAATTATTCAGTATCTTAGTAACTATACTAATACTCAAAAAATCGATAATGATAATGAGTTAGTTAAAGACACGGGAATATTTTTTTAAAATTTAATTTTCACAAATACTTCGTGCTATTTTTTATTTAATTATCCCGATTAAATTAATTACCGATATTGATTATTGACCAACCGAATTTTTAAGACAGAGGGATATTAATTTACACTTTATTTCCAATAATAACCATTCTTCAAACGCTGATGTAGAACGTCTTCATAACACGATGAACGAACACATTCGCTTACTCAGGCATGGTCCTGACAGAGGCAGTGATTCTGTAGAGGAGAAGACTTATAAAGTAATTATGTATTATAATAACACCATACACTCTACAACGGGATCTAAACCTATTGATTTTTAAAACGGTGCAATAAATATTTCAGATTTGTTACCTTATTTTGTAATTTTAAAACATTTTCAAATTAATGTTTTTGTTTTTTAAGTTAGAAATAATTTTGGTTTCATTTGATAAAGACAATAAAAAATAATAAATAATAATATATAAAAAATACAAAAACATTAATAATTTAAAAGGATCAACATATAATTATTATACACAAAAATACACGCTGACAACTTTACACTGTTGTACCACAAGATCTTAACTAGATGACGCTCACAATCAGAATGAATCAGCACGTATAGTATAGTATAGTATATTTATTTCCAAAAATTTTAATGATGTACATGTTTTCTTAAAACTAATTTTAATTAATTATTTATTCCTTACATACTAGCGTAGTTTTCAAGGACTTGCCAAGATATTTTATAAAAGTATTTGCAGCATGGCCGCTTATAATAATATTAAAGTTAAGTTTACTGTAGGTACAACATTTGTTTTAAAATTTCCCCAAAAAAAGGTAAATAGGGAGGCATTTGTGCTTAATTCTAATATTAAACTAAACCTTATAGTAAGGCAGGAAAGAAGAAAAATAGCGTTATATACAAAAGAAAATAAAGTTATATACAAAAGAATAGGAATAGCCTATTGGGCGGTGTTATACACCACATTTTCTATATCTAAGGTATTTATTCTCCTATGGTAATATAAGAGGTTTGCACTTTCATGTAGGAGGCCAGCTCCGTTCAATGTCATAAGGTCTATCGGTGATAAGTAGTTAGACAATCGTATGGTCCTCAGATTGTTTGCGCTTTCAAAGCACTGTCCAAGAAGACTGTTTTCAAGGGATTGAGCCCTCTCAAGAAATTTTATAGCCGACCCTACCATATACGAGTCAATTCTATCGAAGCCTATTGCTTTGTATATTGATTTGCAAGATGGCTTGCGGTAGATGCCATCAGGCCCCTGCTTACACCGTAAGCCAAGGCAAGTGACCATAATTTTTCTCTCCCATTTCCTTAGTCTTTCCATCTGAGCAGAAGAAATTCTGGACCAGACTGGGAAGGCATATGATATGAGAGGTCGAATTATCTGGCGATAAACAAGGAATCGAATTTTCCTATCGAGTCCTCCCCTATATCCAAGAATAGATCGATATGCGGCATATGCACGCCTGCCGCGCTCCAAGACAAAGTCTATGTGGCGATAAAACTCAAAATTTTCATGGAAAATTACACCAAGGTATTTCATCCTGTCCGAAACCCTGATCAGTTAGCTGCCTATACTAAGAGTTGGTATGAAAGATCTGCTATTGGGATATAAAAATTTACGCTTGCCCTTTATCATAACTGCATCAGTCTTATCCATATTTAAGTGAAGGCGCCACTTACCAAAGTAGGGCTCCAGTCGAGTCAAGTAGTTGTTAAGTCTTCCATTTACACTACGAGCGAGGGGCCCAGAAGCTGCAATGAGTATATCATCTGCATACATTAACAAAAGATCGCCGTCAGCCGGTTTAGGTATATCAGCCATAAATATATTATAAAGTACAGGGCCAAGCAAGGATCCCTGTGGTACTCCAGCACTGACAGATTTTTCAATCGATCGAGTTCTGCCTATTCTAACGCCAAAAGTCCTATCAGATAGAAAATTAGAGACGATTTTACACACACTTCTATCGAAGCCCATGTCCATCATTTTAAAAACAATGCCATCCTGCCAAGCGGTATCAAAAGCCTTGGCAAAGTCCAAGCTAACCGCAATTGTAGGATATCTTTTGTTCAGACCTTTGGAAACATAGTCTGAAAAAACCATCAGTGCATGCGAGGTTGAGTGTCCTTTTTTAAATCCAACCTGACAATCTGGAAGAATATTGCAGTCTGATATTTTGTCCGTGATCTTGGAATGAATAAAGAATTCTAATAACTTTCCAAAGGGAGATAGGAGAGAAATCGGCCTATAGTTGCTGCTCTGCCTTGGGTCAGATTTGGGTTTCAATATCGGAACTATTAACGCCCTTTTCCATGCTCTCGGAAAGTATCCCAAGTTTATGCAGTGGTTCATTAGAATTGCCAGAAATCCCCAGGTATCCCGACGAGTTCTCTTAAGTACTAGATCAGGAATTTCATCCCAACCACTCGATTTTTTGTTTGGTCTTCTCCTTAAAGTTTCGCCAATGGTTTCTGCTCTAATCAGCTGGCTGTTGTCCGAGCCGCTACCATCTGCGCTCGTAGTCCTATCAAAAACCATCATAGGTATCCTATCCTGTAAAGTGGAGACTCTACTTGCGACGGTTACTGCAAAAGAATCGGAACCTATTTCATACTCATGCACGCTGTGGAAGTGATCTGCCAGTAGATTAGCCTTCCCTAAGTCATCAGATATTATTGAACCATCCGCAGTGATCAGATCGTGGATGACAACATTTTTACTTAAACCAGCCGCAGACTTTAAAGATCTATATGTCCTATCATTCAGCCTAATGTTACTTAATTTTCTCGTCCAGTTTTCGCGCTCGTAAACTGCAATAGCACCCTGTATTATTCTATCCAGGTTTTTTACTTCTGCTTTAAGAGTAAGACGACGTCCTGGGTCCTCAAATCTTTGAACTATACGGCGCAATCTCTTTTTTTCATCAGTAAAATGAAGTATGTTAGGGGGAAGCTTCAAAAGCCCTTTACATCCAACTAAAACCTTAGGAGTAGTAAGTTCCATAGCATTCTTAAAGGCATATGTCATTGACTCTATACACTCGTCAATCTCCGCTTCGGGCACGTTCGTATCTACTGGTAGCGTACAGTCGGCAAGTTCCCGGGATAGAATCGCATTAAATCTTGCCCTGTCCATCTTGTCAAAGTCTAACCTTGTTGGTCGTATTCTCCCAACACAGTCCGCAATGCCAAAAACTGCTTCCACGGCGTTGTGATCAGATTCAAAATCAAGGGTTTTAAGCCCATTTCCCATGATTATAGGAGACATGCCAACAGAAGTTATCATTATGTCTATATATGAAGAGGAAACGGCCGTAGTTCTTGTTGGGCCATCAGTGGGATGAATTTCTAGGTTCGGATTCGCTAAGAGTAAATCATGTAGCAACCTACCACTTGTGTTCTCCAGGGAATCCCCCCAATACGGATGCCTAGCATTTAAATCGGCTCCAACTACCACTGCCCCAGTATTGGCTAGGTCAAAAACAGGCCTAATATCAGAGGCTGACATTGTCGCTGTTGGTCTACGATACATCGACACTACAGTTATAGAGGACCCATTTATTCTGTGGATGCGCACAATCGTGTTTTCTAAAGTTCCAGTGTCAACTATTACCCTTTCACATGAAATACTATCCTTCACTAGAACGGCCGTCCCTCCTCCTTGTCCAGATTGACGATTCTGTCTAAATATTATATATCCAGCACTGTCTAACTTGTGTCGAGGACTTAATTTATGTTCAACTATTAGAGCAACGTCGGGTTTGTGTCTATCCAAAAATAGTTTTAAATAGTGTCTCCTATGTTTAGAGACAACTGAATTCACGTTAATAAAAATTACTTTAAGTGTCCTAGACATTGTTCTGTAGCATCATTAGCATCCCAAGCAAAGCCCGAGATTTACCCTCATCATCTTTAATTGTATTATATTCACGTGCAAATCCACCGATTTTATTAATGCAGTTCAACAGACCTCCTCCGAAGAATCCTTTACAGTCACTGTCAATCATCGCAAATTGAGCCATTGCGCTCTTAAGAGTTGGCGCAGCGCTGCTCGGCGCCGTTCCAAAAGAATTACATGGTGTTGAACCGCCTTTGGGAAAATTGTTTGCCACTGCAGATGCGTATGACACTCCAGGGTTCAGGCCACTACTAAAGAACCGTCGAGGTCCCTGGGGCTCCACCCGAGATGCCTTTTTTGCCTCTATTTTCTTTAAAAGCCTTAGCCTTTGTGGGCATTGCTTAGAGCTGGCTACGTGCCCCTCAACTCCACAGTTAACACATTTTACTGGAAGTCCCACCTTTCTAGTAACCTGTCCAGTTACAGGATCGGTAAGCAACAATTCGGTTGTATTATTTTCCTTCGCGGGAATACTGCACTTTCCCGGTCCATGGGATGCACCACATTTTGCACATCGGTAAGGCATCTGGCAATTCGAAGATGTATGCCCAAATCTCTGGCAGTTGAAACACTGGGTGACAGCACCCTTCTTTCTATATTTTTTCATGCTGACACGGCAGCGAAGAATATAGCGTACCTCAAAAAAGGCCGAAATATCGGAATCTCGTGATAGCCTCAAAAGCCATCTATCATTACCTAGTTCAATAAGACCTAGTATATTAATTCCAATTTGAAGTCCAGTCAAATATTGCATGACGTCTTCAACAGTATATGTACGCGAGAGACCCTCTATAAGAATCGCAAACGGTCTCATTCCTTTTGGCGTGTATGTATAAAAGTTTACCCCATTGTCTTTAAGCAAAACCTTTACTTTTTCAAAGTCGGCTAGAGTGCAAACCCCTATATTAGTGGCATTTTTGCCCATAATCTTAATATTATAATTAGTATGCTCAAGTGCCTTATCGATAATATTAGTTATTTCTTTTACATTAACATTATAAGTAGTAATAACTGCACGTATTGGCGTTGCTTTTATATACCCTCTTTTTAGGCGTTCTTGAATATTCGAGAATTTCTTCCTTCATCTGCTGCGTAGAAGAAAATGCTGTATTGTCATTTCCATGTCAGACACATGATGTGAGCATTGTTATTTGTTGTAGGGAGCACCTGCATTGTATTGTTGAAGTATGCCACGACTTTTTCTTATAGGACCCTTGGCCGTAATGAACTTTTCGCAATTAGCTTTCTAATCGGCTACGAATTGTTGGCAGCCTACCCAGTAAAATCTCTGCTTTATCTTTTCCAGAGTTTTTGTTTAACCCAGATGACTGCCGCTGGGACCGTTATGGAACTGGTTTAGTATCTCATTTCTTTTGAAAGTTAGCACCACAATTAAGTCCGTTGTAGTTTTGCCTTCTGTACTTTCCCAAGATCGATATAAGCAGCCATCTTCTACTTTCAGGCTATTCTACTGAGCCCAGTACGATTTTGCTAGTTGGCTCTCTGCCGATATGTCATTAGAATTCGGTCTTCTGTTGTTTTGCTTAGCCAATATAATTTTTGCTAAAATTGGGTTGTCATTCTGGGCCTTCGAACAGTCTTCCCTTGACCCAATTTGGGTAAGCCGCACATCAATGACGCACTCCTTTTTCTCGACATTTGTTCAGTGATTGCATTCTACACTGCATGGCCGTCTTGAAAGGGCATCAGCATTATTGTGCTTTCCGCCTTTTTTGTGCACAAAACTAAAGTCATAGCTCTGCAGACGTTCAATATAGCGTGCAAGCTGCCCCTCAGGGTTCTTATTTTGCATCATCCAACGTACTGCAGAGTGGTCCGTCCTTAAGGTGAAATTTTGACCATATAAGTATTTCTTGTAATGTTTAACACACTCCAGCCCTGCTCAAAGCTCCTTTCGTGTAACGCAGTAATATCTTTCAGGCTTGGAGAGTACACTGCTTTAGTAGCCAATGACCTATTCTGTTCCATTAACCGCCAGAGAAAGCACTCCTCCTATTCCATAGCCACTTCCGTACGTGTCCAATATGAATTTCTGTCCAGAAATTGGATAGGAGAGGACTGGTGCAGTACACAATAGTTTCTTGAGCTCCCGAAACGCTTCTTCCGCTGCTTTACTCCAGTGGTATGGTTGCGACTTCCTAGTCAACTCATGCAAGTTAGCAGCCACTTGAGCAAAGTTTGACACAAATCTCCTGTAGTATGTGCAAAGCCTTAGGAAACTACGCAGCTCATAAAGATTTTGTGGGCAAGGCCAGGTCTTTAATGCCAGTACTTTGTCTTCATCAGTTGATACGCCCTCTGCTGTTATACGATGCCCCAGGTATTTGACCTCCTTTTAAAACAAAGCACATTTCTTAACACTTAATTTTAACCCTGCAGCTGTTATACGCTGGAAAACTTCATGCAGGTTTTTGAGGTGTTCGTCAAAAGTCTTCCCCATGACGAGTATGTTATCCAGATACACTAAGCACGTCTTCCAATTGAGACCCTTAAGTACACACTCTATTTAACGCTCAAAAGTAGCTGGGGCGTTGCAGAGCCCCAATGCATCACCTTGAACTACCATAAGCCACCACTTGCGCTAAAGGCGGTTTTCTCTTTGTCTTTGTCGGCTATCTCTACTTGCCAACAGCCACTCTGCAAATCCAAGGTGATGTCATTGAGCTTCCTGTAGTCGATACAAAACCTAGTTCTGCCGTCCTTCTTCTTTACCAAAACTATTGGTGAACTCCACGGACTCGAGAATGGCTCAATGACTACGTTCCGTTCCATTTCGCTGACAAGTTCTTTGACCTCGTTTCGCTTTGCAAGGGGAATACTTCTGGGTGCTTGTTTTGTAGGCCTCGCTTCGTCACCTTGGCTTTTATTTGGAAGGTGTTAGTCCTGCCACCCATTTTTGTACCTGTTCTGCTAATGAATCTCTTTCTGTGGCTGTTATTTTAGGGCATACTGTATTCGCCGCACAATTAATTATTACTTCTGCTGGCTAACATCGACCCATTTCAAAATTCCTGTTAATAGTTTTTTCGCTATTAGACAGATTAAGTACTCTTACAGAAACTCTGCCATCGTCGCAGATTCTCACGAGGGCTTTTGCTGTTATGATATCGTCTTTTAGTTTTTTGGTTCCATCACCCACAACCGGTTATCGTCACAATCTGTTACCATACGTGGCCATACTATAGTTTACGCTTGAGGTGGTAATTTCTGGCATTCAACGGCAAATAGCTTTCTTACTGTGGTCCTGCTGTCGTATCCAACATTTAGGGGTATCTCCACATTGCATCAGATCAGTATTTTCTCGCCCATGTGCAGATTAATACCGTGGGCTATCATAAAGTCTGCACAAATGATAACTTCATCCAATTTATCGGCAACAACAAATACATGGTCAGCGCTGATGTTTGCAATAGTGAGTCTTACCCTGGCTCTTCCATAGATAGTGGCTAAGTCTACAGTAGCAGTGCGCAGTCGTACATTATTTAACGGTTGCACTGCCCTTTTTACTAATTCGGGTCTTATAATGGACTGAGATGCTCCTGTGTCTATGATGAGGACTTGCATTCTTCCGTTTATAAGACCACAAAGAGTTAGGTTGCTATTTTTCTGTTGCACAACGGAAATGGAGTTTGTGGCCATCGATTGAGGGAGCCAGCACTTGCCCCTAAGTGCTAGCTCGATTAAGTTTAATGGTGACTAATACGATTTAATGTTGTTTGCCCGCTTGTTGTCCCTTGCTGGCGAAGCAAACCTTGAACTTCTCTTTGTGGATCTACAGTTGCCCTGAAAATGGCCGCCCTTACCGCATTTAGGGCGAAAATTACTTTTTTCCTCATCCATTATCGGTTTAATTAACTCCTTTATCTCGCTTGTGTTGTCCCTGTTATTATTTTCTGTATCAAGACATCGCACTTTGAACACCTGTGGCTTTGAGGCTTCTGCACCCTGCCATGTAACTCCATTCTGTAGAGTTCTCTTTTCTGCTCGCCACCGTACTTGCGTTATAAGGCTATCATTATGTTCTCATAATTATTTCTGTAACCGGCTGGTAAGCTTTCGAGTATTTGTGCTGCTGCTACCTTTAAAGCTAATTCTGGCTCTATAGCTTTTTCTTCACTCCTATCAATTTTTGCTGGCCAATGTTTCGAACTGGAACTTAAAAACAGTAAAAGATGCGCTGCCGTCAAAGCTCAGGGTGTTAATCCTGCTGGCGTGCTCAGATATAACTCTCACTGGTCCCTCTCGAATTTCAAGATTGCCCATCTGCACTTTTAATTCATTTAACTCTTTGTTTACTTTTCTTTCTAGACGGCACAATTTTTCATCAAACACGCTGATCGTTTGTTCTACGATGTTTACTCGTTTGTCGAAGACTTCTGATATTTCTTCAAATGTCTCATTTACCTTCGCTTAAAGCCTTTCCTCGTTGACGATAGAGCTTTCTTGCATTGTTTTAAAGCTGTCTTGAAATGTTTCTTGGTTTTTTTCTTCTATTTTTTTCATTGGTGAATTGTGTTGCTTTAGGTTGTTTTCTTCTAATTTCTTCATCTGGTTTTCCTGCTTCTGGTTGTGTTTTTCTATTTTCTTCATTATAAGGGCAAACATTGAATTCAAGTCTATAACGCTGTTTGTTGCTTTTATTTTCTTTTTACTCTTTTTCTCCGAATTCGTATGTCCGAATATTGATGCCACGCTGCTTGAATTTATCTATTAACCGCTTTTGAAATTCCGCTTTATTGCCCGCTGTTGGCAGGTCTAACTTACTAAGCTCCATTTTAAGCTGCTCAACTTTTAGCTCGTCAAATTTCATTGCAATTATTTATTTATTATTTTGCAATTTCTCTTCTGACACTAGTTGTTACGTTTATTTAAATTTATAAACGTGTTATTTGTTGAGTTCTTTATTTGCAAAATAATTACACACACAACTTTTAGAGACACTTTATTTAGGTAAATATTTGAGCTGACGGCGCTTCTCTTCTTCCAAAATCTGTACGCAATTTTCGCACACATTCTACAAAATTACCATGATTTTCAAAGTAATGTCGCAATATTTCCCAGCTTTGCACAAGCGTATACACAACCATGTTCGTTCAGCGGAAGGATAACCCTAATTCGCTGTCAAATAAGACATGAGCTAAATGTTACCATTCGCGAAATAAGCACCATTCAATAATATTATTCAATAATATTAATCAATAATATTAAAAATAATAATAAAAATAATAAAGTAAAAAGCAAAAATTCATTAGAAAAATAATTAAAATAAAAAAGCAATTAAAAAAACACAAAAACCCAAAATTAAAAGTGCATACATATATGTATACATATTTATGAAAAATATGTAAAACTTATTAATCAGAAGGTTTTTGTTTTGTTTTTTTGTATTCTTCTTTGTTATTTTCTTCTAGTTTGACATTTTGCTCGGCAGAGTTGCCGTGTAATATCAATTTGAATAGAGAGAAATATAAAACTGTTTACCGTGTGAATATTTTTGGGAGATCTTATTCTCTTTTTCTGTGGAAATAGATGTTTGGGATGGTCACTTCATGCTTTCTTCATAATTATAAGTACTCGTCGAAGTGGTTATAATTATGTGTTGCAAGTGAACCATAAAATAATAAAAGAGATTAGTAAGGGTTTTGTTAAAGTTTAGAAATTGAATGCTCACCTTTCCTTATATATGTCTCTGCAATTAACAAACCTCGTTAAATTCCTTTTGTTCTAAGTTTATTTACATATATAGAATTATTTCTCCACTGGATTTAGTATATGTACGTAGGGTAAGTATCATATAATTAGCTTAAGTAATGTATGATTTAGGGTAAGTATTATAACTTAGATTAAGTATTATATAATTCAGGGTAAGTATTGTAACTTATATAATTTCTTTTCAGGTTAAATTTCCTTTAATTAAGTAAGTGTTGTATAAGTTAAATTCAATATAAGTAACTTCTTAGAATTTTGGTGCAATATGCTTGAAAGTAAAAAGGTAAGTGAGTAAGATTTTTCTTCTTTTTTAAATTACATATTATTCAACTCGGTTTTTAAGCTTTTATTTTTTAGGACAAAAAACCGATATTCTATGACATTTTAAATTCAGCCTTTTGGCATTCTCTTTTTATTGTAATATAAGAGTTGCCATGAAATTAGATTGTATTTACATAAATTCTTGTTGCGTGATCTTAAATCGTTTGCTGTTTGCATTTATGTCCAATACTTTGGACATGGCGCCGGCCTTGCCGTTAGGCAACAGATGATTGGTCTTCACTGGTGCTCAAAACTTGTGCCAATGATTTAATCGCCTCCACTATAATTTTGATATCTGGTTTTGCTGTCAATATTTGCAGTTTTACTTGTTGCTGTTGGCGTTTTGCTGGTTGGTCCTGCTGCGTAGTTTTCATGTGGCGTGCTTTCATGGTTTTGGATTTGGTTCTTCTTAACTCGTTAGGATGTTGCGGATTTGGGTGCAGCATGGTGTGGTGGTATTGGTTGCATT
The DNA here is from genome assembly GCA_916610165.2 of Gymnosoma rotundatum. NCBI lineage: Eukaryota > Metazoa > Arthropoda > Insecta > Diptera > Tachinidae > Gymnosoma > Gymnosoma rotundatum. The sequence continues at coordinate 63,149,530 of OU744337.1, forward strand.
TCCTACAGGTATCCACAGAGGCGCAAGCTCGCAAATCATGGCTCCTTGCTAAGCAGTTGGTACAGTAACCGTTGTCTTCGACTACTTCCGACCTCTTCTCCGTTGACATTTTTAAGAACTTGTTGCAAAACCGTAGCGCATGGAACGTTTTGCACAACACACAAATATACACGTCGCGGTTACGTCCCTTCTGGCGACTATGGTGACTGCTGCTACTACTAATAGCAGGACGGTAGTTTTTCAATCTGCGGTTGACCCTTATAAAAAAAGAGAATGAATTAAAAAATTAATTTTTAAAGGGAAGCGTGATTACGATTTAGTTCTAGAGGTATAAAAGTGATTATTGAAGAGATTATGAAATGAGATTATGCATTTTTATGAACAGTTTATATTACAAGAATAAATGAAAATATATATATAAATATAAGGTTTAAATTATGTTGTTTCAAAACCTTCATCTTTTAAAAAGGGGAGGTAGCACAACTTAACTATTGGTCGAGTTATGACCCCGGATGCTATTCGTACTTCAGCAGTACGCACATTTTCGTCTGAGCCAGGATATGTTTTTTCTACCCTTCCTAAACGCCATTCGCATTGAGGCTGTAAGTCGTCCATTACAACCACGAGGTCGCCTACCAGAATGTTTGGACCCGCGTTCCTCCATTTGTACCGCTGGTGTAGAGATCTAAGATAGTCCCTTTTCCATCGTAAAGAAAATTGATGATATAATACTTTCATCTTTTCCCATCTATTTATTAGGGACATATTCTGGCAGTTTTGCTCTGGGAAAGCCATTAGGGGAGCTGCTCTTAGAAAATGGCCAGGAGTTAACGCAGTCAAGTCTGCTGGGTCTTCTGATAGTGCGGATATTGGTCGCGAGTTAAGCACCCCCTCGATTCTAGCCAAAACGGTTGAGAATTCTTCAAATGTAAACTTCTGGGCACCCGCAATCCTTTTAAAATGGAATTTAAAACTTTTTGCAGCAGCTTCCCATAAGCCACCCATATGAGGAGCGTGCGGGAGAATGAATTTCCACTCAAAGCCATGTGCTAGATACTTTTCTGATATATCTTGAGCAGTATTTTCTAAAAATTCGTTGAATTCTCTTTCAAGCACTCTACTGGCACCGAGAAAATTTCTTCCGTTGTCGGTAACTACCCTTTGGGGGAGCCCCCGCCTCTCAACGAATCGGGAAAACGCTGCTTGAAATGCTATTGAGGACAGATCAGAGCTCGGCTCTAAGTGGATAGCCTTGGTACTGAAGCATACAAACACAGTGGCATAACCTTTTATTATAGTGGATTTTCTTAAATTTGATGCCTTTAATTCAAATGGGCCCGCAAAGTCTATTCCTGTGACCTGAAATGGAAGAGACAAATTACATCTCTCCGGTGGTAGGGGAGCCATTATTTGGGTACATGGCCTCTTTTTGTAAATAATACATGTTTTGCATTGACGAATTATCTTTTTGATTCGCGGTTTAAGTCTAAATATAAAGAATTCGCACTGAACTAATCTGCTCATTTGGTTACATTCGGCATGATATAGAATTTCATGCAAGTGTTTGAGGTAAAGGTGACAAAATCTAGAGTTGCCGGGTAAAATAATTGGATATCTTTCATTATAAGGGAGAGATGATTGGGATAATCTACCATTTACTCGTAAAATAGAGTGGAAATCAAGAAATGGATTGAGAGTTTTCAAAGAGCTTTTGTTGGAAATATTCTTAGAAGTGAGTATATCTTGATATTCTTCAGGATAGTAAGCTTGTTGAGCGTTAATCCACCTTGAGTACTGTTCTGAGTACCTTGTTTATTTTTTTTCGCGCATTTGTGGAAAAACATTAAAGCGTAAGTTAAAACACGTAAAGCTTTACCATATTATGAAAATCTGTTGAGAACATCTTCTTCAACGTTTGAGTGTAAAGCGTAAACTTCTTTTTTAGATTTTTCATCAATTTTTAGTGGATTTCTCATGGGCCACTCGGATGATGGTTTTCTTAACCATGGTGCCCCATGCCACCAGAGGGTGTTATTTGCTAGATCTTGAGGCTTGCAACCTCGAGTTCCAAGATCTGCTGGGTTTTCATGTGTTGGGAAATGTCGCCATTGCACTTGGCACCAGCATGTGGATTTGGGCAATCCTGTTTGCGACATAGGTTTCCCACCATGAAGGTGGTTTTGAGAGTCAACATAGCACTATAGAGGAGTCTGTCCATAAATGTATTTCAGTAGGAATGAGGTTCAGAGATGAAGTTACGTTTTTAACCAGTTTTGCTAACAAAACTGCTCCACATAGTTCCAGACGTGGCAAGCAAACAGTCTGAATAGGGGCTACCTTGCTTTGGTTGGAAAATGTGTTATTAGTATCGGTTTGGCAACGAATATACACAGTGGCACAAAAGGCGGCCTTTGAAGCATCGCAATAGCCATGAATTTGAAGACAGTCATTAGAAAGGCATTGCAGCCAACGGGGTATGGAAATTTTTCCAACTAGAGATAGTTCGTCAACGAGATTGTTCCATTTTTGAAGAGATTCTTTCGAAACATCTTCGTCCCATTCCAAACCTTCCAACCAAAGCTGTTGCATAAGAATTTTCGCTTTGATGACTATAGGGGTAAGCCATCCAGCAGGATCAAAGAGTTTTGCTACTGCAGAGAGAATTTGGCGCTTTGTAATTTTTATGGACCGATCTATAGGTGGAAAGGTATAGGTAAATGCATCAGTGAGTGCATTCCACTTTAAACCTAGAGTTTTTGCAGCACTTGCTTCGTAAAAGCGAAGAAAATCTAAACCATAGAATACTTCTTTGGGTAAGCCAGCGAGTAATCGGAGATCATTTGCTGTAATTTTCTTAAGAGGGAATCCAGCAGATTTTAGGGTACTGATAAGCTGACTCTGACTCGAAAGAGCCTCCTCTACGGAATCTCCTCCGGAGAGAATATCATCTACGTAAGTTTCAGAGCGCAAAATAGATGCTGCCTTGGGAAATTTATTTTCTGAATCAGTTGCAAGTTGCAGCAGAGTGCGAATTGCGAGATAAGGGGCGCAATTCACTACGAACGTAACAGTCCTCAATAGGGCCATTGGGTTTGGTTTGAAACATAATTCTTTGAAATGGTCTATCGTCTGGGTGAACAACGATTTGGCGATATATTTTCTGTATGTCCCCACTAAATACGTATTTGTATTTTCTCCAATTTAGAATTATCGTATTTAAGTCATTTTGAAGAGTGGAACCAGTATGTAAAACGTCATTTAGAGAAAACTGTGATTTAGTTTTTCTTGACGCATTGAAAACGACTCGCAGTTTTGTTGTTTTATGGTCAGGGCGAATAACTGCGTGATGCGGTAAATAGAGAGAGTTGAATTTACCTTGAGATATAATCTCGTTTGAGGCGGTTTTTTCCATGTGTCCTAGAGCTAAGTATTCATTTAGTAGTTGTCTATAATGGAAGTGCAGTTCGGGATTTTTAGACAGATTTTTTTCCATATTTGAATATTGAGCGAGTGCAATATTTATTAGGGACATATTCTGGCAGTTTTGCTCTGGGAAAGCCATTAGGGGAGCTGCTCTTAGAAAATGGTCAGGAGTTAACGCAGTCAAGTCTGCTGGGTCTTCAGATAGTGCGGATATTGGTCGCGAGTTAAGCACCCCCTCGATTCTAGCCAAAACGGTTGAGAATTCTTCAAATGTAAACTTCTGGGCACCCGCAATCCTTTTAAAATGGAACTTAAAACTTTTTGCAGCAGCTTCCCATAAGCCACCCATACGAAGAGCGTGCGGGAGAATGAATTTCCACTCAAAGCCATGTGCTAGATACTTTTCTGATATATATATATGGCTCCCCTCCGGTGGTAGGGGAGCCATTATTTGGGTACATGGCCTCTTTTTGTAAATAATACATGTTTTGCATTGACGAATTATCTTTTTGATTCGCGGTTTAAGTCTAAATATAAAGAATTCGCACTGAACTAATCTGCTCATTTGGTTACATTCGGCATGATATAGAATTTTATGCAAGTGTTTGAGGTAAAGGTGACAAAATCTAGAGTTGCCGGGTAAAATAATTGGATATCTTTCATTATAAGGGAGAGATGATTGGGATAATCTACCATTTACTCGTAAAATAGAGTGGAAAACAAGAAATGGATTGAGAGTTTTCAAAGAGCTTTTGTTGGAAATATTCTTAGAAGTGAGTATATCTTGATATTCTTCAGGATAGTAAGCTTGTTGAGCGTTAATCCACCTTGAGTACTGTTCTGAGTGCCTTGTTTATTTTTTTCGCGCATTTGTGGAAAAACATTAAAGCGTAAGTTAAAACACGTAAAGCTTTACCATATGATGAAAATCTGTTGAGAACATCTTCTTCAACGTTTGAGTGTAAAGCGTAAACTTCTTTTTTAGATTTTTCATCAATTTTTAGTGGATTTCTCATGGGCCACTCGGATGATGGTTTTCTTAACCATGGTGCCCCATGCCACCAGAGGGTGTTATTTGCTAGATCTTGAGGCTTGCAACCTCGAGTTCCAAGATCTGCTGGGTTTTCATGTGTTGGGACATGTCGCCATGTTGCACTTGGCACCAGCATGTGGATTTGGGCAATCCTGTTTGCGACATAGGTTTCCCACCATGAAGGTGGTTTTGAGAGCCAACATAGCACTATATAGGAGTCTGTCCATAAATGTATTTCAGTAGGAATGAGGTTCAGAGATGAAGTTACGTTTTTAACCAGTTTTGCTAACAAAACTGCTCCACATAGTTCCAGACGTGGCAAGCAAACAGTCTGAATAGGGGCTACCTTGCTTTGGTTGGAAAATGTGTTATTAGTATCGGTTTGGCAACGAATATACACAGTGGCACAAAAGGCGGCCTTTGAAGCATCGCAATAGCCATGGATTTGAAGACAGTCATTAGAAAGGCATTGCAGCCAACGGGGTATGGAAATTTTTCCAACTAGAGATAGTTCGTCAACGAGATTGTTCCATTTTTGAAAAGATTCTTTCGAAACATCTTCGTCCCATTCCAAACCTTCCAACCAAAGCTGTTGCATAAGAATTTTCGCTTTGATGACTATAGGGGTAAGCCATCCAGCAGGATCAAAGAGTTTTGCTACTGCAGAGAGAATTTGGCGCTTTGTAATTTTTATGGACCGATCTATAGGTGGAAAGGTATAGGTAAATGCATCAGTGAGTGCATTCCACTTTAAACCTAGAGTTTTTGCAGCACTTGCTTCGTAAAAGCGAAGAAAATCTAAACCATAGAAATCTTCTTTGGGTAAGCCAGCGAGTAATCGGGGATCATTTGCTGTAATTTTCTTAAGAGGGAATCCAGCAGATTTTAGGGTATTGATAAGCTGACTCTGACTCGAAAGAGCCTCCTCTACGGAATCTTCTCCGGAGAGAATATCATCTACGTAAGTTTCAGAGCGCAAAATAGATGCTGCCTTGGGAAATTTATTTTCTGAATCAGTTGCAAGTTGCAGCAGAGTGCGAATTGCGAGATAAGGGGCGCAATTCACTCCGAACGTAACAGTCCTCAATAGGGCCATTGGGTTCGGTTTGGAACATAATTCTTTGAAATGGTCTATCGTCTGGGTGAACAACGATTTGGCGATATATTTTCTGTATGTCCCCACTAAATACGTATTTGTATTTTCTCCAATTTAGAATTATCGTATTTAAGTCATTTTGAAGAGTGGAACCAGTATGTAAAACGTCATTTAGAGAAAACTGTGATTTAGTTTTTCTTGACGCATTGAAAACGACTCGCAGTTTTGTTGTTTTATGGTCAGGGCGAATAACTGCGTGATGCGGTAAATAGAGAGAGTTGAATTTACCTTGTGATATAATCTCGTTTGAGGCGGTTTTTTCCATGTGTCCTTGAGCTAAATATTCATTTAGTACTTGTCTATAATGGAAGTGCAGTTCGGGATTTTTAGATAGATTTTCTTCCATATTTGAATATTGAGCGAGTGCAATAAACCTGGATGAGCCAAGAAACACCTTTTCAGGATATTCCTTCTTAAATGGTAATCTTACCATGTATCGTCCATTTTCACAACGTGTAGTTGTCTGCGCACAAAAGTCATCTTCTGATGATTTTGGACGCGCTACGGAAATTTCTTCCTGCTCCCAAAAGGTTTTTAACAGGTTAATGAGTTCGGAAGTTTCGGATCTTTTAACTGAGGTTGTGAAAGTTTGAATGTGTTGAGCTTTCATTGGACCGCTAAGGACCCATCCGAAGATGGTGTTATAGGCCGAGGCTTGACACATATGTTCTTCTTTATGCCTTCAATGTTAAGAAGTTGCTCGTAGTCACTGCCCAGAACTAGATCTATTTGAGACGACTTATTAAATGTGGGGTCCGCTAGATCTAATTCGAAAAGTTTTGAGGAAATCGGGATCTCAAAGGTACAATTGGGGAGTTGCCTTGTCACTTTGGGCAGTACTATGGCTTTAATCGGAACCCTAAGATCGTATCTCTTCGCATATAAAATGAGTTCGCATTCTTTGCTGGCTGTTTGCTTTTGACCATCAATGCCACTTATTTCAAAATGAGATCTTTTAAATGGCAGTTGAAGGCGATTCCGCACTTTTTCGGATAAAAATGTTCGCTGAGAACCAGGGTCAATCAATATTCTAACCGAAAACAGTTTGCCTCCGTGCTCTATTTGAGTGAGTGCAGTTCGCAACAAAATATTTTCATCGCTACTAAAGCAATTCGCTTGAATTTGCCGTGATGTATGGGGAAGTGCGTCATTATTTTCATTTTGAGTGGTTTGAACATTTTTGAAAGAGGGCTTTTGAGGGCAGTGAGTATAAAGGTTTGATGCATCTTTATATTGCATTTTTTCTACGTTTTGGGAATTTTGTTTCATATGTAGAAGGGAGTGATATGGTTTCTTGCAAAAGAGACAAGTATGTTTGCTTTTACAGTTAGCCTTGAGGTGAGATTGAACTAGGCAGTTATTGCAAAACTTGTTTTTAAACACGAAATCAACTCTCTTTTGTACAGTAAACGAACGGAATTTGGGGCACATTCGTAGAGAAGGATTTTCGTTGCACAGCTTGCAAGAATGTGAGATTAAATTCTCTTGGGAAATATATGCCTGTATATTTGATTTAGGCATGTTTGAGAGAGTGAAGCAATCTTTCGATATCTTTACGCTAGTAAGGCGCTCTACTGCTTCATATCTGTCAATGAGAAACTGAGACATTTGAGTCCACTTTGAAGCTCGCGGGGTGATGTGAGGGATTGTTCCCAAAGGGAAAGGGTAACTTCTGGTAGTTTGGTTGAAATCAAACGGATCGGAATGGGGTCCCAACTTACTACATCAATACCAAGTGTATTTAGAGCTGCTAGACAATCATTAACAGATGATTGTATCCTTCGTATTGATTCGCTGTCATCACTTTTTGCTGGCTGTATATTAAATAGAATTTTAATTTGATTGTCTACGAGGACACGCTTATTCTCGTAGCGGGTTTTCAACGCGTTCCACGCGAGATCAAAATTATCATTTGAGAGTGGGTATCTTTTTACAATAGCGCCTGCTTCGCCTATCGTTTTATTTCTAAGATGGTACAATTGCGTAACTGGGGACAGCTTTGGGTGGTTTATATAAACTGCCGTGAACATGTCCCGAAATGAGGGCCATTGTTCGTAACTCCCTTTGAATACTTCTGTATCACATGGAGGGACTTTTATGCAATCGCTAGAAGTGCTTGTGAAATAATTTTGAGGTTGTATTAGTGGTGGAAGAGAATATCGAGCTGTTGCCTCAAAACCTCGAAAACTTGTGGTATCTCTGCGATATGTTTTGATCATATCAAGAATTTGGGAAGTGCAATTATAATATGCTTCTGAGCTTAAGTCATAAGTAATTTTAGAGTCTTCTTTAAAATCGGTTTCCACTAAATTATCGTGAGAAAACATTAGTTGTTCGTACGAGTTTTCTATTTTTTCCCATCTTGCGTCTAGATCTTTCAATTTTACTTCGAGAATTGATTCATTTTGCCCTTCAATAGAAGTTCTATGAAACTTGTCGCAAAATTGAATTAAATGGTTGTGATTAAAAAGAAACCTATCTTTTGCGAAAGCTTGATTGTCGCTTGGAGATGTAGAAGTCATCTTTGTGGGGAAAATTGAGATGTTTTAACGCAAATAACAAAGCGAATAAATGCTTTCACAAAGTAAAAAACAGGGTATTTCTTCTGTTGTAGGAGTAGATAATTGAGTAATAGCACTTAAATTGCACTTGGGATTTAGTTGACAAAAATTTTTATTGTAATTTTTTTTCACTATTTTTTGTTTTGTGGTGTTATGAATGGGAAGATCGTGTACAACACAAGGGGCTATATATATAGCAAGGTTTCTAATTCACTTACAGCTTGTTTAAAGTTTAAGTGTACCTTTTCTATCTATCTTTTAAGGGGTCAATGGCTGCTGGGATATAAAACTAAATAATAATTATCCAGTTAAACCGAGAAATAGATGCGAATGAGTTTTGTAGTTTGTTGTGTTATCTGTGTTATCAATTAGAATAAGGGGCTAATGAATTAGCACTAGACTTTTTATCTAGTTTAATAATGATAATACAGATAATTACAAAAAACAATACTGAATTATGTAATGAATTAGAAATATAGAGAACGATATAACGAAATATGTAGCGTATTAAATTGAGAAAAAAATTATAATATTGTTGTAGGCAATATAAAATTTAAATAAAGTTTGATTCTTTAGTTGTAATTTTTCTTTTGGGGTTTTTATTTATTATTTTTTTGTTTTTTAATTGGGTGTGTAATTTATGTACATTTTTTCTTTAATTGGCAATAATTCAATTTATTTGAATTAATAAGCGATTTGTTTTATTTGTGTGCAATTAAATTTAATAATTTTATGTGTTTGTATAATAATTCTTGAAATTTAAATAATTTGAATTATTTGTTTTTTTTTGTAATATTGAAAATTTATGAGAACATTTATGTAAATACATACATATGTTCAAATATTTTGTCTTTTTTCTAATTTTCTGCGTTAATTTGGTTAAAAATGTACCATTTAAATTTATTTTTGTATTTTAAGAAATTAAATTTTGCTTCCTGTTTTCTAAAGATGCCAGGCAACGGCGTGGTAAAATATCGAAGAAATAGAAATTATTAAACAATATTTTGGTTTAAAACTGAAGTAGTGCTTAAAAATTTAGAATATTTTTTTAATTTCTGCTCAACTTTGAAACAAATTAATTTGTTTCAAGTATAAATTTTCAAGTTTATTAAGCACTTGTACTTGCTTGATTGTTTTAGTTTACTTTTGTAGCGGACTGTATACAATTCTCTGTTTGTTATTAGTTATATTTATGAAGGAGAAACTTAATTTAAAAGCTTTTGTTCTTTTTTTGTTTTAATAAGCAGAACGAAAAAGTTTTTTGATGTTTACTCTTGATTATTTAAACAATGTTAAATGAAACAGTATTTAATGGAACTTTAATAAATGAAATTAAGAGCATTATTTGATATAATTAGTCTCATTAAGAGATTAAAAGAGCAACGTTTTAACTTACGTTTTGATGGAGGTCATAAAACATCAACGAATATAATTTTTGGTGGTTGTTTTGTAACACGAACAATTAATTAAGTTTCACTGTATTTGTTGGTATTTTGTTTTGTGTTTTTTGATCATTAACGGAATATGTACATACGTATATCAGTATATTTGTACATAGATATGTATATGTATGCACTAATTTTTAAATTATTATTTTTTTTTTTTATAAATTTGTATGTATTTATGTATGAGACGGAAAGTGTATGCAATTGGTTGCTAACGGCGATTAACGGTATTTTCTTAAATTTTTTTTCAGACACAGAATACGATTTTTTTGTACTTGTTTTTTTCCAATATGCATACATACATACACTTTTTGCACTTTCTTTTCTGAACTTATATATACATACATGTATGTAAATTTTTTATGTTACCAGATTTACAGGTGTTTTTCTCATTTTTAACACTTGTTCTGTAGTTTTAATTATTTTTTATTATTTACACAAAAAAAACTTTGTTTTTTTTCACAAAATTCAATTGATGGTTTTGTTTTATCTTTTTAGGTTTTTTGTTTAAATACAGTTGAAATTATTGTACTTACGTACGCGCCGCGCTGTTCTATTCTTTACTGATGAACCTTTGTGCTTTTTATGTTTTATTTACCTCATGTTTTTTTTTACTTTTTGTGTACAGAGAATTTTATTGATGAAAAGCTGGATCATATCCGGCTCGAAGGACCATGAATATTTTTGGGAGATCTTATTCTCTTTTTCTGTGGAAATAGATGTAGGCAATAGATGTTTGGGATGGTCACTTCTTGCTTTCTTCATAATTATAAGTACTCGTCGAAGTGATTATAATTATGTGTTGCAAGTGAACCATAAAATAATAAAAGAGATTAGTAAGGGTTTTATTAAAGTTTAGAAATTGAATGCTCACCTTTCCTTATATATGTCTCTGCAATTAACAAACCTCGTTGAATTCCTTTTGTTCTAATTTTATTTACATATATAGAATTATTTCTCCACTGGATTTAGTATATGTACGTAGGGTAAGTATCATATAATTAGCTTAAGTAATGTATGATTTAGGGTAAGTATTATAACTTAGATTAAGTATTATATAATTCAGGGTAAGTATTGTAACTTAGGGTTAAGTATTATATAATTTCTTTTCAGGTTAAATTTCCTTTAATTAAGTAAGTGTTGTATAAGTTAAATTCAATATAAATATCTTCTTAGAATTTTGGTGCAATATGCTTGAAAGTAAAAAGGTAAGTGAGTAAGATTTTTCTTCTTTTTTAAATTACATATTATTCAACTCGGTTTTTAAGCTTTTATTTTTTAGGAGAAAAAACCGATATTCTATGATATTTTAAATTCAGCCTTTTGGCACTCTCTTTTTATTGTAATATAAGAGTTGCCATGGAATTAGATTGTATTTACATAAATTCTTGTTGCGTGATCTTAAATCGTTTGTTGTTTACATTTATGTCCAATACTTTGGACGCCGTGGTTATAAATAAGTTAGTTAATCACATAGTGGTTAGCGCAAATAATAAAATGTGTGGTTAAAGTTAACCACCTTAAAAGTGTTAAAAGTTAGTGAAACGCACTACAGAGCAGTTTGACATTTATTTTAACTACAAGTGATGTAGAATTTTTTATAATAAATTTTTTTATTTGATCCAAGAAAACAGGCTATTCTAATCCTCTGTGCATTGGAATGAAATTATTTTCCATTATTAACCGGAAGGATTTTACTTTCAAATAAAAAAAAAATTTAAGAAAATATTAAGTAGTTTTTTTATAGCATTTTCAAAATAAAAGTTATTTGGCGGGCCGTTTACTAAATAAAAGATATATAAAACTGATCATTGTCTTGTTACAAGAACAATAAACTCTGAAATATTTCTTGAAAGTAAGCTTTTTCTCTTACTGCCATCATCATGGATGATAGCAGCGATGGTAAAGATGATAAAGGCTGGCAAGTAGTAATTTCGCCTTTAACGAAAAGGCAACGTCATGTGAAATCCCCAAACTTTTATAAAAATAAAAGACAAAACTTTGATTTCCACAAGTTAACTGCCCTAGAAAGTACCGTTAATAACAACGCTACTGTGACATATAATGCAAGCAGCAATTCAAGCATTCAAAACGATAGCAACAGTGCTGGAATTACACCAAACCAATTTAAAAAAACTACAACAGGTAATGCAAAAATAACAACACCTTCAAATAACCGCTTTGCTATTTTTAATAATATGGGTAGTGATTTAATCTCTGGTGATACAGAACAGCTTAATGGCAATAAAACTAATAATGAACCTAAACCACCGCCAATATTTATTCCCTTCATTGCTAATATCAGTGGGATGATAAAATTTTTCTCTAACATAATTTTTTCTTCTGAATTCCACTATAAGTATCTTAAAGATGGATAAATTATATTAATGATTAGTAATATAAAATAATATAGATTGATTGCCGTTAAAAATTTACATCACTCGACATTACAGATATTAAAAACGATATAAAAGAACACGGTCATAAAGTCGGAAATATTTTTATGTTCACAGCGAAGTTACCAAAAAACCCTTCCTATGTTTTTTGTCAATTAAACAACAAAGGTATTTTTAATATTAAATATATAAACAATGCTTCCATAAAGACTGAACGATCTACACTGAACCAAAAGTAGTAAATAATTGCCATAATGGGGGGTTGTCATGAAGAAAAGTGGGTTATTATACAGCTAACAAAATTCATAGTCTTTTTAACATACTCTTTTTCAAAAAAATAGTAAATGAATTAAAATAAATCTATCGCGTAGCTTTTCTTTTCATTGAATCTTTTCAAAATCAGCTCTATGACCAGTTTCTAATAAGTGTTGCGCCAAAGCTGTTTTTGTTTTTCTATGTCATTCTTGAGCTCTTTCATTCTTGTTTCTAAATTGCGTTTAGTAGTGCCAATGTAAATCATATTACAATTATTGTTGTCATTTCCTTTGCACTTTATTTCGCACACAATATTGTTTTGTTGTTGTTGTCATAAAGTCAGAAATATGTTTTATGTTCATAGAAAAGTTACAAAAAAATCTCTTCCTAGGTTTTTTGTTAATTTAGAGCCATATGAAAACAACAAAATTATTTTTAATATTAGACAAATAAACAACGCTTCCATAAAGATTGAATCACCTACCCCGAACCAAAGTGGTAAATAAATATGGCAAAATGGGAGGTTGTCATGAAGAAAAGTGGGTTATTATACAGCTTGTAGCATATATCAACAAAAATGTTAAATTACACAGCAGTTGAATGCAATTATTGAACATGAAAAGAAATGCTAAATTACCAATATTTACGTTTAGTTTTTAGTTTTAAGCTGATGATTTTTTGTATAATTTAAGAAAGAAGTTTGACAAAACTTAAATTTTTGGAAAACCTTGCTCTCAATCACTGGGTTTATTTTCTGAAAGCTCAAACACAGTTAGCGGACCTTGGCCGTATATATATGAAGGTAAATAAGCGCTAGACGCTGACCAATTTGCGTAAAACCGCCGGATAACTATAGAGATATTAGGCGCTCGCCGCTAAACAGATTTGCGTGTCTTAGTAGCTCAGCAATAAAAGGACAATAAAACAAAAGATCCTCTTTTCCCAAATATCCTGTGACCACCACATATTACATGGTGATCCTGCCCACCAAACTTGGAATCTACTGATCCTCATTTTCTACAATAAAATTTTACAAAAAAAAACAATGATAAATTTTTTTATAAAGTAAAAATATCCCAACAATTCTTATTTTTTCGGGTTGATCTGTGCCATAGATGAATACGAATGCGCCTACTGCGGAAGACGTCAATATAATAATTAATTTCTGGGAGAAATACCTAAATCACACTAAGGAAGAAACAAACATTCCAGAAGGACCCCAGCCTGAAGTAAACTACGTTCCCACAGAATTAAATCCTGAATCTTCAACTGCAAACACTGTTTCAGTGGACGTGCATATCGGCCCAAAACCAATTACAATAGAAGAAGCGATTCGTAGGCATAAGTTGAGTCCAATACAAAAAGATGCTCCCTTACCAGAAGTACCAATGAAGAAATGACGAGGTGGAAAAAAATTTAAGTAACGACTATAATTGCATCATTTATATAAAATAAAAGCATTATCAATTAATAAAGAAGAAAGTCACAACATATGTCTCAAAATAAAAGAATTAAGAAAAAAAAAAAAACAGAGAAGTAAAACGAAATATATTAAAACAGAGAAATTTTTTATTATAATGGGAAAGTCATCTCATAACCAACAGCCAAATTGGGTGATGCTACCGTAAATATAAATAATCAAGACTATCATTCTCAAACTCTAAAGCAACACGAAATAATTTTGTGCTTTATTTTGGCAGTAACAGTTGCCAGTTTGGCACTGAAAATATACAGGCTAAATAAGAAAAATAAATGTCAAGAACCATTAAAAGCAGCTTAATCATTTGCTTGTCTTACTAACGTTATAACAACATAAATCACATGGAAGCCTTAGTAGAAGATATAATTAAGCGTTAGGATATAGTTAAGTAAAACATTATCTAACTAACCTTAAAAAGACTCCTAACAGACGCTACACAAGAGCGACATTATTAAAAAAGAGATCAGACAGCACAGCACTATACAACAACGTGTTTGATTAATTTGATCATCCAAATGTCTTTCTTCATTCTTGCATCTATATAATAAAATAAAAATAAAGAATATAGTAAATCAAGACTCTAGTGGTATTTTTGGAAGAGGTTTTTGTGCAAAATGTAGAGCAAGAATAGACTATACAAATTTTACATTCACATCTACCTATAAAAATATTGATCACACGTCTGACTGGTATCAAAAGAAATTTTAGTTACCAATTTAATATCTACTATAACAATTAGAAGTTATAATTTAAAAAGCCTTATACGAAATATTGCAGCGATAACCAGAAGAGCAAGAAAAATAGACCGCCTACCCCTGCAAATGCGATTATCCATACATGTGGGCATGCATATCTATATCGGATGTCAGAAATTTGCCAGTACTTCAATTTGCACAAAGGCATGGGGAAAACAAACACAAGAAGCATAACAATATGCAAACTTTTGCCATAGTTAAAAACAATGTTCTAGTTGAATCAAGCGATAAACCAAACTGTACAGGCCAAGTTTGGAGAAAACTAATATCACTATTAAAAAGTAATGGCATAAATAAGATATCTCTTTCAAAGAAACATCATATATATTATTTCTAAAGCACTTTTTTTGTCGGTTGCAAATATCTTCCATACCCCCGCATCACTTTTAATAAATGATATCTCATTTTAAAGCTTATTTCTAACACTAATGAAGAAAAATAATTAGAAATTGAAAAATTAATATTTTCATTGATAAAAATTATATTTTATATAGAACTGCATGATAATGCAGTGATTATATGTTTTTGTTCAAGTGTGGTAATTCAGGGTCGCTTTTGCATGATAATACTGTTGTAATTATGATTAAATGTTTTTGTTCAAGTGTGGTAATACAGGGTCGCTTAATGGTAATGCAGTTCTACATAATACAGTAAATATTAAAATTCATTCTGGCAATACCGCTATTTACTATAATGCCGTTTATTAAAAGATATTTTTGTTTGTATTAAGGATTCGTACAGGCAAAAAGTTAACAATGATCATGTCATTACCTCTAGCATTGTATTCAAAGAAGTATTATAAAAGCATTTAAACATATGTTTTTATGTATGTATGTATGTAAATATGTATGAGATATTATGATTTCTAATATTTTTATACTTTTAATAAAATGTATTGAAGTTACTAAAATTTCTACTAATTATTTTCATTTTATCTTACAAAAATGACAACTATCGCTGCGAAATATTCGCACGGGTCAGTCTAGTTTATTATTAAAAAATATGAAACTACTTGAAGTAAACAGGTTATATGATAAAATAATGGAAAACCAAGTAAATAAAGGAATGAGTACTCCTATTCAAATTATATTATTTGAACCCCTCAATCAATAACAGACGGACCTGACCAGTTACGTCTTATCAAAGATAATCACCTGTCTTTACTCGGCGGTCGACCGGAATAAATAGAACGATAGCCAAATTCGAACAACGTTATGTCTGGAAAGGCATGAAAAAATGGTTAAAAAGTTTATAAAAAATGCAAAATATGCAAAAAAAATAAAAGAGTTTTGCATAATCAAGAAGAAATGGTTATCACTGATACGCCTTCTTGTCCATTTCACTACGCCCGTCAAATGATTTCAGATATATCTTAACCCTGCAATGTGATTTAACTAAATATATTAAAGCTTTTCCGATGACTTCTAAAGAATCATCAGAGGTTGCAAGGACTATAGTAGAAAAATTCGCTATATAATATGGCCATTTTAAAACAGTGAAAATATATATGGGTACAGAGTTTGTTAATCAAACGACTTCAGAAATCTGTACGTTATTAAATATCGAACAAATTACATCAACCCAAGAATCTTTAGGTGGAATAGAAAGAAATCACAGAGTCTTAAAGGAATACCTCTTGTGCTGCACTGAAGAAACAGAAGCATACAAGCTTACCACATTACACATTCTCATACAACACAACCCCACACTCAAGCACAAAATATACGCCATTTGAATTAATATTTGGTAAACTACCGAATTTACCGAATAATATATATGTTACTAAACTGGTTTATAATTTTTATGGTTTTAAAAATGAGCTCCAAATAAGATTAAAAAACGCGCATGAAAATGCCAAAAAACTTTTAGTTGAATCAAAAGTAAGAAATAAAGAATATTACTATAAATCATCTAAGGTATCAGATTTTAACGTAGGAAACTTGGTTTGTTTAAGAAACCATACAGGAACTAAACTAAATAGCCCGTACCAAGGTCCCTATAAAAAACTACAACGCTAAGGTGTTAATTCAATAATAGAATCAAATAATAGAAGGAAACATGTACATAATAACAACCTGAAATAGAAAAGATAGTCCATAAAAAATTAAGAAATTGTACAAGCAAATTACAAAATTATATTACACAAATTTCATAGTCTTTTTGAAACACTCTTTTTTGTGAAATAGTAACTGAATCAAAATAAAGTTAAATCATCAGTTAAAAATTTTTTTTTTTTATTTAACGATCTCTTAATTCGATTAAAATTTAGTTATGTTAAATAAATTGTTAAACTAAAGATTTATTCGTTTTTTATTCATCTAAATATACGAAATTTTGTTAAAATTTTCTTCATATTTTATAACCCAGTTGGAAATATTTAAAAACTGTTTGTGCATTATTATTATTACTGATTACTGTTAATTCGATTAATGCATACCTAGACTGTTAATAAATAAGTATACGTTTTTATACACTTTAAGTTAAACCATATTAGAAATAAAGGTTATTAACAATTTTTATTTTAAAATTGTACATAACTTAAACATTGTACATTATTATACAACTATAATAAAGTAAACATAAAACTAATTAAACAATTAATACAGAAATTTATGTACAGTATAGTAAAAAAATATATATATAAAAATATATATAAAAATGGTACATTCTTATTCCAATAAAATAATGTACACATGAAAGAATAATTTATAATAGAAAAGAAATTCTTACTAACTTGTTTTAAGTATGCAATTATTTTAAGTTAAAATTGTTAGTTATTATAATTATATTTTGTATAGAAATTACCACCTTTTTGATAAATAATAAATGTACATATGCACGTGAACATTTGATAGAAGTACATATGTGTAAGAAAATAATTTTTTTTAATAATTTGTTTTTCATTAAAAAATTGATTTTTAAAAATTTATAATTATAAGTAAATATTTTACATTATCATGCATCTAATGCACTTACGAGTATTTAAATTGAAAATTAATGAGTTTATTTGAGGACTACCAAATCTGAATTTATAACAATTTTATAAAAATAATTTTGAATGAAAGACCAAACTTATATCGATTCTTTAAAATATTATAATTTAAATAAAAAATTTTAAATTTTAATGCCTATGGCACTTAGGGCGGGTTCCATCCGGTATTTAATCCCTTTGAAATATACTACAATTTCTTGTGGTTCTCAAATTGAGCCAGAAACTAAAACTAGTGGCTGAATTTGTGTTCTTGATTCCTGTCTTTTAAGCAGCTCCTCTTCGCAAGCTGCTACTGTAGTTCCATCAATTATGAAACCCTTCTTCGAGTCCCGCTTAGAGTACTTTGTACATACTTTTTTTCCATTAACGATGTTGAAAACTTTTGAAGAAGCAACAAATACGCTATGCAAAAAAATAAAAAATTCCATAACAGTGACCATCTAAAAGGTTAAATTTATAATATTTTAAAAATATACTAAAATCTATATTCACTTACTTTCACTTATATTTCTAAACACTTCAATATTTCTTAACAAAATGTTGCTCCTACTGTAGTTTCATCAATTATAAAACTCTTCTTCGAGTCCCGTTTAGAGTACGTTGTACATAAACAAATGTAAATAAAACCGGTTATAATTTGACCGAAAATTATAACAAAACCAATTTATTTCACATTTTTTCCCGACGTTTCGTCAATTATTGGTCGACTTTCTCAAGGCGATATATTTAATTTTTCCTAAATATATACAATGTTATATTTACAAAAATTGTGTTTACATTTAAAAAACATAAATAACGTAAAAATTAATTTTTTTATTGGGTTATTTGGCCAATGTAATTTTGTTTTTAAATTTCCTAAATAAGCTATTTCCTAGTAAGCTATTAATATATTTAATTTTTTCAAAATATATACAATGTTATTGTATTACAAAAATTGTTTTTACATTTAAAAAACTTACAGTAAAATTATTTACACAAAAAATTTTTGTGTAAATATAAAACACTCAAAAAAACTTGGAGAATACAAAAAATATAAAACAAACGTTACAGAAACATTAATTTGAACCAAAAAACACAGTTTAAATTAGTATCACAGTTTGTTCATATGAATTGCTACTCTATAATTTGCATTTATGTTGTCAGTGCCTTATTTTATATTCATTGCATATTCCCTTTTTTGTTGTATCCCAAAGCTTTCTATCGTGTACCTTTTCTTTTCAATCAATCTTTTCAAAATCAGCTGTATGACCAGGTTTCTGGTCATTTGTTTCTCTATGTCATTCTTGTGCTCTTTCATTCTTGTTTCCAAATTGCGTTTAATAGTGCCAATGTAAATCATATTACAATTATTGTTGTTATTTCCTTTGGACTTGATTTCGTACACAATATTGTTTTGTTGTTTTTTTCAATCTTTGTTTTTACTTCAGAGAATATTGTGTTAATGTAGTCTTTGGCTTGTAAGCAAAATTGATGTTTTTGTCTTTAATTGTGTTTCTGGTGTTTTTGTTATCAGTCAGACCTGGAATGTACCGTACACTGTTTAATTGTTTCTGATTAGTGTCAATAGAGTTGAAATTCTGCTATTGTCGTTAAGTTTCCCACATATTTCATTAACTAAAGAATTTATAAGGTTTATAGAGAAGCTGTTTTCTTTTGTGCTTTTCTTATTTGGTTGATGTTGTTTTCATGAAACTGCAGAGTTGTAACAAATAATTCTACCAGATGCTGTCCTTTTTTTATACCAATTGAAAAATACTTTATCGGTTTTTCTATATAATTTTGTGCCTTAGGAAGTGATAGCGTTTTCATTTTCAATTTTTAATAGTGAATTGTGATTTTTGGTGGTATTTGTTGAAAGTTTTTAATATCTCGTCTTTTTCGTCAGCGTTTACTATTGCCAATATATCATTTACATATTTGGTTATATGTATATACAATTTAAATGTTTTTTTTAGCTCCCTGAGTTTTTCATCTAATAGGATATCCAAAACAATATCCGCAATCGTATGGGAAAGTAGGTTATCTATTGGCATGCCAAAAGTTTGTTTGTAAGAGTCCTTATTATATACAAAATAATTGTTGTCATTGAGGCAAAACAGTAGAATTTTCAAGAATTTAGATTTCGGGATTTTCGTGTAGTATTTTATGAGATTCCATTTGTTCATGATAATATTTGTTGATTGGTATATTCGTAAAAAGAGAAATAACATCTAGTGAGGTAAAAATTTCATTTTTATCCAGTCTGAGTTTGCTAAGTTGCTCTTTAAGTCTATTCTAGTTTATAATATTATAGTCGTCTGATATTAAATTTTTTAAAATGGCTCCAATTTATTTAGACAAAGCGTAGCAAAGGACTTGTGTAGATGAGATAATGGGTCTGAGCGGCATTTCCGGCTTGTGTATTTTTTGAAGTCCATAAATTCTAGGAGCTGTAGCTGCCGAGCAAAGTAGTTGTCGCTTTTGCCATCCGTCAATATATTCATTGTTATACAGGTATAATATTAACTTATTGTTAACTTTATGGAGTTTTAAAGTTGGGTCAGTTCTAAGCTCCCGGTAAGTATTTTGTAATCAAGCAATGTTTCCATTTTGTTCTTATAATCTTGTTTATATAAAGCTACAGTTTTGTTACCCTTGTCTGCCTGTATAATAACAATATTTTTATTTTTACGCAGAAATTCTTTCGCCTTATCGTAAATATTTAGTATAAATTTTTCCTTTGGTGTGTTTTTTAAAATTTCTTTTAAATCTTATGATGTTATTTGCTAGTTTAGTTCTTGCTATGTCCTTTACTGTTTTTCTGTATACATTGTTCAACTTCTGCGATTGTATGTAAATGTGAAAAATTATGTTTGTTTATTGGTAACACAAATTTTTTACCGAGTGAAGGGATCCACTTATACTCCAGAGGAATGTCTACATCAGTTATATTTTCAAACCAATTATCGTTAAAAGTAATCCATAATTTTAAACTGTTTTTCTTTCATTGTGTCTAGTTTTGTGTATCTCTCACAACTTTGTCTATATGTTTAATTCTATTTTTTTGTTTATTTATAAAAGCTATGAAGTCTTCTTCTGTCAATGATTTTTCATTACTTGTTTTTAAATGATTAATGAATGTTTTATATTTGTAAAATTAACATTCGTCTGTGAGATCTCGAAGTTAAGAATTTTTTTTATGAAAATTATATTCCACTTTTCTTTCTTTTTCATACAGCTGATTTTGAACAAATTAAGATATTGCATAAAGAAAATATTGAAAAGAAAAGGTACACAATAGAAAGCTAAATGATACAACAAAACAGGGAACATGCAATGAATTTAAAAGAAGACACGGACAAAATAAATGCAAATTATAGAGTAGCAATTCATATGAACAAACTGTGCTACTAACTTAAGTAGTGTTTTTGTTTTAAATTAATTTTTTGCAACGTTTATTTTATATGTTATGTATTCTCCAAGTTTTTTGAGTATTTTATATTTAGACCAAAAATTTGTTTGTGTAAATAATTTTATTGTAGGCTTTTTAAATGTTAAAACAATTTGTGTAAATTTAATGACATTGGCCCAAATTCATAGTTAAAATAAAGTATACTTTAAAGGAACTAAAGTCGGTTTTATTTTAGAGTCGACTCTAATTCATTCATAGACAATTTAAAATATATTTTTGGCGAGAAAGTCAACTCTAAATTTAAAACTACCCAAATCTGTTTTTAACTCATTTTTCCAAAATTATTTTATTTGGTTTAAGAACACAATACTCTTTATCTGATTTTTATACCAAAGTGAACAAAATAAAAACAAGGTTACTTTTTTCAAATGTTTGCTTAGAAATTGTATGAAAACATTTATCAAATTACAGTTGACACCCAGTGGAAGGCGGCTAAACTTAAAGTATACTTTATTCTTGACTATGAAAGCAAAAAAGATAATAAGAGCTTTTTATTTTAGAGTTTACTTTAGCAAGAGTCTACTTTATTCTATAACTATGAATATGGGCCATTGTATCTATTTAAAACAAATTTAATAGATATCCTCTTGAAAAAGTCAACAAATAATTGACGAAACGTCGGGAAAAAAATTTAAAATCAATTTTATTTACATTTGGAAACACAGGTCATACACACTAGCTTATTTTAGAAATTTAAAAATAAAAATTAGATTTGTTTACAGTACCAATTTATAAACCAACAGTTTTTTGGATTGAGACCACTTGTCGAGAATAATTAATGTACTACTCTTAGCAGCCGATATTTAATTTTTTTGTTGCTGACTAATGACTTAAGTTCTTCCCAAGAACAATTACCGTTTAGTACTGCTTTTACGCTTTCGTCAATATTTTCTTCTGCTGAATCTTAATAAGTAAAATATATATATTTAAATAAATTGAAAAGAAAAAAACAACAATACAAATTAAAAAATTAATTGCAAAATTCGTTCTTGTGCCCCTTGAGAAGATCAATTTGGTCTCTTTTTTAGAATGCCATAATTTTTAAGTTTTTGGACAACGTTAAAGTATATATCATACTGTTTTCCTTGAGGTTTTTTTTTACAGGTTTTCTAAAATAGTAATATGCCTGAAAATACATAATTATAAATAACAAGCAATACGGTAATATAAGAATGCTTACCAAAAATTTAGTTTCAAAAATTTTTATTGTATTACCTGCCGTGTTTCAGCTAACTGAACCGCCATACCAATATTATTTATATTATTAATATGCGCAACAATATCATGTTCGATTGCAGGATCGTTTTATTTGTCTTTTGACAAGCTGAAATTTATTGGCTAAACTTAAAGTATACTTTATTCTTGACTATGAAAGCAAAAAAGATAATAAGAGCTTTTTATTTTAGTATATACTTTAGCAAGAGTCTACTTTATTCTATAACTATGAATATGGGCCAAAGTCTTCACATCAGACGAGAACACCAATTTGGATTTAGATCAAACCATGGTATTCCCGAGCAATGTACTCATATAGTAAATTTCATATGTGATTCTTTGGAAAACAAAAAATATTGTTCAGCTATGTTATTGGATGTACAGCAAGTCTTTGGTAAAGTCTGGCATAATGGATTATAATATAAGTTAAAAACATTGGCCCATATTCATAGTTAAAATAAAGTATACTTTAAGGGAACTAAAGTCGGTTTTACTTTAGAGTCGACTCTAACTCATTCATAGACAATTAAAAATATACTTTTGGCGAGAAAGTCAACTCTAAATTTTAAAACTACCTAAAGCTGTTTTTAATTCATTTTTCCAAAATTATTTTATTTGGTTTAAGAACACAATACTCTTTATCTGATTTTTATACCAAAGTGAACAAAATAAACACAAGGTTACTTTTTTCTAACGTTTGTTTTAAAAATTGTATGTAAACATTTTTCAAATTACAGTTGCCACCCAGTGGAAGGTGGCTAAACTTAATGTATACTTTATTCTTGACTATGAAAGCAAAAAATATAATAAGAACTTTTTATTTTAGAGTATACTTTAGCAAGAGTCGACTTTATTCTATAACTATGAATAAGCGCCATTACTTTCAACACATTTCTACCCCATACTAAAAACATATCATAATGACATCACCTATTATGTTAAAGTGAATTACCAATTTTCAGCAATTTATATTATTCAAGCTGGTGTTCCTCAAGGCAGTGTAATGTCGCCAGTTTTATATACAACTTTCACATCTGACATGATAGTAAAAAATGATATTTTAATTACAACCTACGCTGATGATATTGCAATCCTTGCCTAAAACAGGTCCCAATGGCGCTTTAACTCAGCTTCAAGAAGAACTCGACGAAAAGCGAATTGGTTACATAAGTGGAAAATAAAAGTTAACACAGAAAATTCTACACATTTTACGTTTACTCTACTTCGTGAAAATTGTAGAAATGTATCTTTCAAAAATTTTTGAATTTCTCAAAGCGAACAGCCAGAAATTCTAATATTGAAATCCTACAAGGGTTTTAATCTAAAACACTGAAATGTATCGTTAACGCGCCATGGTTTATATCTAACAAAGCTATTTATGATGACTTATCAATTCTAACGGTTAAAGCTGAAAAAAGAAATTTTGGCAATAAGTACTTGGAAAGGTTAAGTACTCATATTAACTTTTTGGCAATAACTTTGCTAGATAATACTAAAACAGTTCGTAGACAAAAAAGAAACCATATACTTGATTTCCTTTTTGTAAATAATACTAAGTACATAAGCATATGTATGTTCATATTTAAAATTTTACATTTATTTTATTTAAATTGTTAATGGATTAAAAACTTGCCGTTTTTTTTAAGTCTAATTTAATTTATATTCAAAGACTTGTGGTGCATGCAGTATAAGCATGCATAACCAAACATACATATCACCAACCAAAATGTAAACAATCAAATAAATTATAAGAACACAAAATCAAAGAGGAATGATCGACAAAACATTATGATATGCAATTTGAGTGACTGGAGTTAATTGAAATGGGTCACTTGAATTGCATTGAAAAGAAACAGTGAAATTTGAATATACTTGATCACAAATAAAATAAGTATAAGCAAAATATAAGTAGGGTAAAAGAATATTAATTTACATAGAAATTATTGGAACACGTAAGAGAAATAAAATAAAGTTATCAGAGTAAACATAGAATAAGAAACAGTATTTAAACTAAGGAAATTTAAAGTTAAAAACAGAAATAATTCTAACTTAAAAAAAAAGTTCGTTTTATTTCTATTCAAAATTTCGGCAATTAACTTTGCCAAAAGACTGAACCGGCTGCCACTCTAAGGCTCTTAAATAAAATAAGAGAACAATATTTCCTGCTTAATTACGCCCCGCTTAATTGCATTCCCCGCTTTAATGAGCAAATTTTACTGCCACAAAGACTTTTCAATATGATACCCGTTTAATTGAGTTCCCCGCATTATTGATTCAATTATTTTAAACTTAAGCCCGAAAACTCAAATGATGTTACCCGCGTAATTGCGACTAAAAAAATTAGTAGCTAGGAAAAAATCAGAGTGAGAATTAATATTCCAAAAGTTTTGGTTGCTAAAATTCCTGAAAAATTTAAACAAAAATAGTGAATCAAATTCTGAAAAAAGCAGTAAATGAAACAATATAAAATTATGCAGTTTTTTTCTCTTCATCTTTATTTGCAATCTATTTTACAATAATAAGCAAATTTGATAATAACATAAACATAACATAAATCATCGATCTTCAGCAAGGTCAAAAACAATTTATATAACAGAGATCAAAATTAAATTAAAAAAATAAAATTCATTAGTATCCCAGTAAAAATATTGTATGTCATTCTAAGCGAACGGCATCTTATTCACATCCAAAAAAGCTAATACAGCTTTTCTAGATTTTGTAAGTTATTTTTAAAATATTTTTTCAAATAACATGTTGAACTACTTATTAGATTTACATTTTTCCTAGCATGACTACAAGAATTTTAAATAAAACTTAATTTCATATCTTTCATAGCAAAACAAAATTAACAAAAGTTCAACATGAAGTTGGCGTTCTCGCTTTAAAGTGACAGAACATTATTATTATTATGAATCGAAAGTGATTTCGGCTTAAGTTCATTTATTTTAATTTCTAAAATCCTTTTTTTTTTTAGAAAAAAATTATTTTACAAGTGTATGCGGACGTTTTCCAAAGAAACCAGGAAAAATTAGACGCCAGCAGAATGTAATGCTGGACTTTCTATACCGCTTCGTCCTGCACCGGTGTACACGCTTTAAACGTCATCTATTTAACCAACTACTGTAATAAATAAGAATACGAGTAGCATTCATATCAATATTAATTTGGTTAGACGAAGTTTGCACACAAACCAAAGTATTTCTTTACTTTTCCTCTGTATTTAGTCTTGTAAATTTGTTTTTGCTTTTGTTTTAACCATTGATATTTAAGAAATCAAATGTCAAAATACTTTGGTGCTAGACGTTCCAAGTGAAAGTAGTGTAACAATCAAAAATTTTTTTGAAAGGCAAAAAACTGAAGTACATAAAAAAATTCCCTATTAAATCCAAAAACGAATTAAGGACGAAATTTAGGTCTTGTTTTCTTTTACGATTTTATTTAGAGTTCTATAAGAACTATTGTAGGAAGTCGGTGATTAAAATAAGGTAGACCAAAAGTTTTGGTAGACCATAATACAATTCTAATGGTATTCACAACAAACAGCTTGTCTACCCGAAGTTTCTTAATATATTACTTCGTTACTGTTTTAGAATACGTACCGATTTATTTTAAAAACAATTTAATCTTATAACGTGTTTATCAAAAGAATGCAAATTTTCAATACGAATGCATATTTTCTAAAGAATTTTGATTTAGTTATAGTTATTTTTAACCAACTTCAAAAAAAGAAGGAGGTTATATAATTCGGCTGAATGTTGCCTTTTTTATATTTGTGCCTCCAGAACTCAGTCATTTCTGAACATTTTTGGTTATATGATAGATTATGGTCACAGATTAATTAATTAATTAAATTAAGGGGTGTCCCCACACAACATACATATTTTTGAGGTGCATTATTAACTGTAAAGGGCGATTCTGTAAAATTTAAAATGACTGCGTATTACTATGGCTCCGAAAAACAAAAAAATTATACAAAAATAAATCTATAAATCTATGGCCGTTATAGTAACGAGTATTAATATAACAAATTATAAATGAAAGGGTCGCCAATAGTTCATTTAATTTAATGTATATGGCCATATCTTTGAACAGTTGTAGACAGACGCTTGAAATTTACAACGAACCTGTATTGCTAAGTCCGCTGTAACAAAAAGCAAAAATTTTGATTTGGAACATAAAGTAATATAACACTGGATTTAGCAACAAAAGCAAACATGACTTATCAAGAGTAAAAACTACTAAAAAAAGTGTAGCATACTTACCCTTACGTTGAGGGTAAAATATGTAACATATCTTACACTTTTTCGTGCAACATATTTTCAAAAGAACACACTTTTAATTTGCACCATCGAACATTTTTCAGAAAAGAACACAAAGGTGTAAAAAGTGTTTAACATATGCAACATGTTTGTCAGAAAAGAAAACGCCATAAGTTTGTCACTCCGTTTGTAATATCCATTTCCAACCCCATCAAGTATATAAATTCTAACTTCTTATGCATAGCGAAGTCGATTGACGGATGTCCGTCTGTCCGTCCGTGTTAGTGTTTAAATCAACAAAAATTTAATTACACCAATCATCAGACATAGTGTCGAAAGAAGTGCTATTAGAAATCAGAAAGATCGGTCTACCTCTAATACATACTATTTGGAACAATGATGTAACTCCAATAAAAAAAAACGGCGTTTGCCTATATTTTCCGAGGTACGGGCCGCATAAGTTTTAAATTTTGTTAAAATATCAATATGGGTATCATTTAAAACTTTTGATAAGAACTTTAAGGAAATACCAAAAATGCTTAACCCATTAAGAGCATGAAGTATGAAGTAATTAATTTTTTTTATAAATTTTTAATTTTCTATCAACCCAATATTTGCTGTTTTGATTGGAGTTACTTCCCTAGATTAACGTAGATGGTTAAGGGTATACAATATAGCACTCTTACTTGTTTTCAGAAAATACAACAGGGATTGATCCAAATTCATAACCAAGTATTCAAATTTAGTAACATCTTGCGTAATGCCGCACACGCGGAAACTTGCCTTAACTTAGAGGAACCAAACTTCTGGTTCATCTTTCCAAAAAACGGGCAACTTCGGCGTTTTTGCTGACGAAATTTTAGGAACATTTACAGGTTCTGCCGGAGGTAATATATTTTGGGATGTTTCTCCCGCTAATCTATCTGCAAAAACAGGCATCATGATTGTTACACTTATCAAAAAAATTAAGTGTTCTTATAGATGTCACCAATTATAAATGAGAAGTCATTTATATTTCCAAAAAATATTTTAATAATTTTATTTAATAAATCAAAACACAAAACTATTATAAGTACAAATTTAAATTCCAAAGGAAAACTAAATTTATCAGCAGAACTAACAATACAAAAAATGACACTTAGATTTAAAATACATATTTTTGAATGCAAAGTATTTTTAATAAAGTAGTGCCTACAGTCCAATGGATTGGCCAATCAAACATATTTCACCTCGAGAGGAAATATCAAAATTGAATCATAAGAAGTCTCCAGGCTACGATTACATTGATGGAAAAATAATAAGGCCCTCAAAAAAAAGGTGTAACCCAATTCTAAGACTGTCCCTCGCAATGGAAATGTGCAGAAGTAGTAATTGTAGAAAAACCAAAGAAGTCTGAAAATGTCGTAACGTCTTATCGCCCAATAATCTTACCAGTCAAGATCTCCAAAATATTTGAAAACTTCACATCAGACCAGAATACCAATTTGGATTTAGATCAAACCATGGTATTCTCGAGCAGTGTCATCGTATAGTAATCTTCGTATGTGATTCTGTGGAAAACAAAACATGTTGTTCAGGTGTATTATTGGATGTACAGCAAGCCTTTGGTTAAGTCTGGCATAATGGATTATAATATAAGCTAAAAACATTACTTCCAACACATTTCTACCTCATACCAAAATCATATCTTAATGACATCACCTACTATGTTAAAGTGAATTACCAATTTTCAGCAATTTATATTACTCAAGCTGGTGCTTCTCAAGGCAGGTTATTGGCGACAGTTTTATATACAATTTTTACATCTGACATGCCAGTCAAAAATGATATTTTAATTGCAACCTACGCTGATGCTTGCCTCAAACACAGATCCCAACGACGCTTTAACGCAGCTTCAAGAAGAACTCGATGAAATAGGGAATTGGTTACACAAGTGGAAGATAAAAGTTAACACAAAAAATCTACACATGTTACGTTTACTCTACGTCGTGAAATGTATCTTTCAATAATTGTTACATTCCTCAAAGCGAACAGCTAGTAACAGTAGTATAAACATGCATAAACAAACACATATCACAAAAAAATGTAAACAATCAAATAAATTATAAGAACACAAAATAAAATCAAAGAGGAATGACCGACCAAATATTATGATATGCAATTTAAGTGACTGGTGTTAATTGAAATGGGTCACTAGAATTGCATTGAAAAGAATATAAGCAAAATATAAGTAGGGGAAAATAATATGATAATTAAAATATAAATTATTGGAACATGTAAGAGAAATAAAATACGGTTATCATAGTAAACTGAAGAAAATTAAAAACAAAAACAGAAATAATTCTGACTTTAAATTTATGGCCAGTTTTTGAATTCATATTTAAATACGCATTTATTTAATTTGCAGTTAAATTTAAGTAGTATTTAAATACAGTTTCAGTTTTTTAGTCATTTAACTACGTTTAAAATATGGCAGCATTACGAAATATCAACATAAATCTCCATTGTTTATGAAAAACAGCTGCTAACAAACACAATGAATTGCAAATTTTGTGAAAAGTATTTCAAATATATTAAAAAATGTCAGCGATACTCATGTATTCACCACCTTAACTTATTTTATTTATTAATTTACTTTTTAATTAATATTTTCATTAAGCAATGTGTGTAAAACATAAAATATTGTTCTATCAATGGCTAAAATGTTTGTTTACTTTTGTTTAGTTTTGCGAAACAACAACATAAAATCCATAATCATATGGTAAAACTGTATTATTTAAATGGACTTTAAATGCGCAAGATTGGTCATTTAAGTTTTATTTAAGTGTGCATTGAAAAACTGAATTTTAAATCTAAATAGAACTTAAATATAAATGACATTTAAATACGAAATCGAAAACTAGCCTTTAGAGTTTGTTTTATTTCTATTAAAAATTCTGGCAATTAACTTTGTCAAAAGATAAAGCCATCTGCCACTCTAAGGCTCTTAAATAATTGCGCCCCGCTTAATTGCATTCCCCGCTTTATTGAGCATATTTTACTGCCACAAAGACTTTTCAATACCAAAACCCCCGTTTAAATGAGTTCCCCGCATTATTGATTCAAAATAAATTTAAACCAGAAAACTTAAAAAATTTTACCCGCTTAATTGCGCCTAAAAAAAGAAAAAATTGTGAATGAAATTCTGAAGAAAAGCAGTAAGTGTAACAATATAAAATTATGTAGCTGATAATAATTTCTGCTGCATGCAGTCGACATTATGACTGCAAAAAAATAAAATACATTAAATTTAAAGGAAAAATTACAATTATTAAATGATTTTAAAAGACAAAAAAACTAAAAGTGAATTATCCGAAATGTATAGTGTTTCAAAAGTAACAATTATCAAAAATAATTCTTGCAAAAAAACCGACTTCAAAACAGTTTTCATCTGTCATAAATTAAATTACATTAACTATTGGGACACCCTTATATCTCAAAACTTTATACTTGTTTAACTGTTCAATAGTTTGGCAATATACATCAAATTACAGGAACTATAGGGTCACCCTTTATTTTCAACGGTTTGGCCATATACATAAGATTATATCAGCTATTGTAAAACCCTTTAATTAAAAATTTTTATACTTCTTATTATACGACACAAAGAAGTGGACATTCTGTGTAAAAGTCAGGCGTTTGTATATAACGGATCAAAAAATACGGCCATATAGAACAAATTACATTAAATTTGGGAACACATTTTATTTTCTTAATTCAAATTCTAAGCTTCTTGTTATAGCGGACTTAGCAAAACAAGTCCCTTGTAAGTTTCAGCTGTCTGTCTATAACTGTTCAAAAGTCCGGCAATATACACCAAATTACATCAACTATTGGGACACCCGTTTATTTCCAAAACCAAATTTTATACTTGTTAGTAATACAGGTTCTTTGTAAATTTCAATCGTCTGTCAACAACTGTTTCAAATTAGGGTCATATACATAATTAAATGAAATATTGGGACACTCTTTAATTTAAAATTTTAAATATTAATACCTGTTACTATAACGACCATATGAATTGACATTATGTCAAATTTGCAAGCGTTTGTCTATAAAGATAGGCCCATATAAGTAATTCTACATCAATTATGGGACACCCTTTTCTTTCTGCAGGCACAAACATAAAAAAGCAGCATTCAGTCGAATTATATAACGTCCTTCTTTTTAATCGAATGCAAAATAATTCTTGCGAAAAAAAACCGACTTCAAAACAGATTTCATATGTCTGCCTATAACATCTCAAGTATCTTATATCTCCAAACTTTATACTTTTTCAACTGTTCAATAGTTTGGCAATATATATTAACTGTAGGGTAACACTTTAATTTCCAAATTCAAATTAAATACTTGCTGTTGTATTAGATTTAGCAATCAGGTTCTGTGTAAATTTCAACCATCTGTCTGTAACGGTTGAAAAGTTTGCCCATATACATCGGATTATATCAGCTATTTAATTTATAATATAACATTTTTATACTTCTTATTATACCAAATAAAGAAGTGGATATTCTGTCAAAAATTATGGTGTTTGTATACAACGGTTCAAAAATACGGCCATATAGAACAAATCACATTAATTTTAAGAACACCCTTCAATTTCTAAACTAAATTATAAGCTTCTTATTATAGCTGACTAAGCAAAACATATTCCTTGTAAATTTTAGCTGTCTGTCTATAACGGTTCAAAAGTTAGGCCACCCATTTATTTTCAAATCCAAATATTATACTTGTTGTTATAGAGGAATTAGTAATACAGGTTTTTTTGTAAATATCAATCGTCTGTCCACAACTATTCAAAAGTATGGCCATATACCAAATTAAATAAACTATTGGTGCACCTTTTAATTTATAATTTTAAATTTTATCATCTGTTACTATAACGGCCATAGCAATCGACATTGCGTCAAATTAACAAGCGTTTGTCTATAACGGTTCAAAAGATAGGCCTATATAAGTAAATGTACAGTAATTATGGGACATCCTTTAATTTCAAAATTTAAATTATAAACTCGTTGATATAGCGGAATTCGAAATACAGACCCCTTTAAAGTTTTAGCGTTTTGTCTATAATGGTTCAAAAGTACGGCCACACACTTGAAATTACATCAACCATTGGAACATCCTTTAGCTTCCAAATCCATATTTTATACTTGTTGTTATAACTCTTAAAAAGTATGGCAATATACATCAAATTAAATGAACTTTTGGCGCACCCTTTAAATTATAATTCTAAATATTAATACTTGTTACTATAACGACTATAGCAATCGACATTCTGTCCAATTTGCATGCGTTTGTCTATAACGGTTCAAAAGGTAGGCGCATATAAGTAAATCTTCATCAATGATGGGAAACCCTTTAATTTCTAAATTCAAATTATAATCTCGTTGATATAGCGGGCTTAATACTAACCGTTTTAAGTTCCACTATTCTGTTTATGACGGATCAAAAGTTCGGCCACATACTTGTTAATACTACAACTATTGGGACACCCTTTAACTTCTAAATCAAAATTTTATACTTGTTGTTATAGCGGACATAGCAATTCTTGTTCGTTGTTAATTTCAAGCGTCTGTCTACAACGGTTAAAGACTATGGCCAAATACATCAAGTTAAAGGAACTATTGGCACACCCTTTAATTTATAATATTTAATATTAATACTTGTTACTACAACGGCCATAGGACTCGACGTTCTGTTCAATTTGCAAGCATTTGTATACAACGGTTCAAAAGATAGGCCCATAAAAGTAAATATACATCAATTATGCGACACTGTTTAATTTGTTAATTTCAAAATATAAACTCTTTTATATAGCGGGCTTAGCAATACAGGTCCCTTGAATCTTCGTATAAACACATTTTAATTACTATTTCGAACATGTACATAAATTTTCTTTACATAAATTTTCTTTAAAGAAGATCATGCTTTAATATTACTTTTTTTTCTTTTCTTAAGTACAACTGTAATCCACATTACACAAACACATTAAATTTGTTGTTGTACTCACTGTGCTTTGTATTTGGAAATTAATGGGTGTTTCAATAGTTAATCTAATTTTGTATATGTGACCAAACTTTTGAACCGTTATAGACAGAACGCTGAAACTTAAAATTTGATGTATATTGCCATACTTTTTAACAGTTATAGACAGACGCTTGGAATTTACAAAGAACCTGTGTTGGTAAGTCCGCTATAATAATAAGTATAAAATATGGATTTAGAAGTAAAGGGTGTTCCAATAGTTGATGTAATTTCAAGTGTGTAGCCGTACTTTTGAACCGTTATAGACAGAACGCTGAAACTTAAAATGGACCTGTTTTTCTAAGTCCGATATATTAACGAGTTTATAATTTGAATTTAGAAATTAAAGGGTGTCCCATAATTACTGTAGATGTACTTATATAGGCCTATCTTTTGAAACGTTATAAACAAGCGCTTGTAAACGTGACGCAATGTTAATTGCTATGGCCGTTATAGAAGCAGCTGATAATATTTAAAATTATAAATTAAAGGGTGCACGAATAGTTTATCTAATTTGGTATATGGCCATACCTTTAAATAGTTGTAGACAGACGATTGAAATTTACAAAGAACCTATATTACTAACTCCTCTATAACAACAAGTATAAAATTTGGATTTGAAAATAAACGGGTGTCTCAATAGTTGATATAATATGGTGTATGTGGCCGGACTTTTGAACTATTATAGAGAGACAGCTGAAATTTACAAGGGACAATTTTTGCTAAGTCCGCTATAAGAGGTTTATAATTTGAATTTAGAAATTAAAGGGTGTTCCCAAAATTAATGTAATTTGTTCTATATGGACAGAATGTCCACTACTTTATTTGGTATAATAAGAAGTATAAAAGTGTTATATTATAAATTAAATAGTTGATATAATCTGATGTATATGGGCAAACTGTTGAACCGTTACAGACAGATGGTTGAAATTTACACAGAACCTGATTGCTAAATCTACTACAAAACCTAGTATATAATTTAAATTTGGAAATTTAAGAATGACCATATAGTTGCGGCAATTTTATGTATATTGCCAAACTATTGAACAGTTAAAAAAGTATAAAGTTTGGAGATATAAGTATGTCCCAATAGTTAATGTAACCTAGTTTATGTGGCCATACACTTAGCTGTTATAGGCAGACAGATGAAATCTGTTTTGAAGTCGGTTATTTTTCGCAAGAATTATGTTCTTAATAGTTCAATTTTAATTTTTTTGTTAGATACAACGTATTATAAGAACTCGAATCAAAAATCGTTTAAGTCTAATATACGAGATGCTGTAAAGTTAGCATAAAAATATATATTGTAAAAACTACATATAATGTAACGGAATTTAATTACTTAAAAATGAATTCTCATCACAGAAACTTTTTAGCATTTAGAAACCTATTTAAAAGTAGTACAATTTTGTTAAAAACGAACAACATGCCTTCAATGACATGCCCATGTAAAATTCATATGTTTACACCCGAATTGGCACCATTCCGTTCATATAGATGTGGTGTTTTAATTACATCTTTTTCCTCACTTTTTTTACATTTATGTACATATATCTCTGCATGTTTTCCAAAAAATAACAAAATTTATTTTTACAATATTTTCATGTTTTCTCTATACGAGATATTAAATAATTTCTACATTTTAATTACTTGTTGTTCTCCACAATTGAATTCCATAAATCCATAAAGGTTTTAAAATTGCTTTATAAAGCAGAATCTTATTTTCCAGACTCAGTTCTGATTTTCGACAAAGGAGCCAAAACATTTCTTTTTTAACTTTACATGATCTTTCCACGTTAATCTTTTGTCTAAACACATGCTCAAATATTTAACTTTGTTGTCTTGAGAAATTGGTGAGCCATTCATGATGATTTCTGGACAAGTATCTCGCCTGATGGTAAATGTAACGTGTGTAGACTTTTGTTCATTTACTTTTATGTTCCAAGTTATTAATCAATTTTGTACGCAATTTGTTTCTTGTTGAATCAGCTGTGATGCTTCAGCAGCTGATATGTAAGATGAAATAAAAGCGGTGTCGTCTGCATAAGTTACAACAGCTGCTGAGCAGTATTTTTTTGTTTCCATCGCATCAGTAATAACATTGACAATTCTATGGCATTGCTCCGGTGTTCCGGGCTTATGACGGAAACGAAACAGATATCTGGGATGATATTCTTGTTTTCTAAAATGGAAGTTAACTTCGTAGAAAAATTCTCTTTAAAAAAGTTTTGAAAACGTTGCAATTAAACTAATCGGTCTATAGGAATTCATTACATTTTCCGGTTTATTTGGTTTTATAATCATAATAATTTCAGCAAACTTTCATAGAGTATGAAAGTGCTGTAATCTAATGATTGAATTAAAGATTAAACTCAGGAAGTTTACACCTTTTTTTGGTAAGAACTTAGCATCCTAGGCATTAATGTTTTCATAGCCGGGTGATTTTGATTTGTTTAAATAACTTATTTCCAATCGGACCTCTTTAAGTATAATACGACCAATTGGAAGATCCATTTGACATGCAGCATCCAGAAAACTAATAATTTGTGTTTCATTAGGGTTTAAAGAAAAAGGTTTAAATGTTTTCTCTAAATGATCGGCAAATGCATATGCTATTTGTTTGTCAATTCTACGCCAAGAGTCATTCGAATCTTTCATTGAAATTTTTCTTTTAGCTGGTCTTTTTAAATATTTGGTAGATTTCCACAGATTGTAATCTCTGTTCGGCAAGTTAACGTCAAGATTTCGCAGATATTCTCCAATTTCTTTGTTTTTGTACTGTACAATACGTTCTCAAAAGTTTTGTGGCCAAATTCAAAATAGTTTTATCTGTTGGATGTCTACTTTGTTACCAGATCCTTCGTAGACGTCTTTTATTTCGAACTAGTCCTCTTATTTCTGCCGACAAATATACGTTATTTCAGTGTCTATGTTTAGGTAGAGAGAAAAGCTGCTTCATGTATCACATTTGTAAACAATTCCACCGTTTCGTCTAGGTCCACTCCATACTTGATGGGAACTTTTCAGTCTAGATTTTTTCAACCCAGTATCCAAAAGATTTTAGGTCTGATTTTGGTATTAAAAGTTTTACATTTTTAGGCACAATTTCTATGGAAGATCTTAAATTAATTACTACTACTGTATGATCTGACGAGAGATCATCTCATTTATAACTTCTGACGTATTTCTAAGTATACCATTATATACCGCAAAATAAAGCAGATCTGGTATTTTGCTTGGGTCCGTGGACCAATAAATAGGTCTTCCACCTGATAAAGTTAAGTAATTGTGCTTATTTATACAATTATGTAATTGGCGACCTTTAGGGTTAAAAAGTCTTGACCCCCACCATTGGTGTTTGGCATTAAAATCACCAGCTACTAAAAAACGATTACTCATCTCATTAAAGAACTTATCGTAATTTTCACACTTGACTGTATGTTTATGAGGATAATAAATAGAATAAATGTCTATAATGTTATTATTACATTTAATCTTAGCACCAGCAGCTTGAAGGAATGGTGTTATTACTTCTTTGGCTATTTGGTAATTAATTGTTGACTTTATGAAAAGGGCATGACATTTTCCGTCAGGATGATTAGCAGTAACTTAGTCGTAACCTCTTATCTTAAACTGCGATTTACAGTTAAAATGAGTTTAGGAAAGTAAAAAATATCTTTATATTTTGTTTTCATACAAATTTTTATTTCATTTGCTTTATTCGACACGCCGTTGGCATTCCATACTGCTATCCTTAAGTCTATTTGCATAATTTGCTAACTAGTAAAGTCAACATATTCATAAGTTGACCAAACATATTTTCTTTGTTTTTCATGCTGTTGCTATCACTTGAAATATTTTGCTTTAATACTTGAGAGTATTGAGCATTATTTGAAACATTATTATAATTTGGGCTATTACTTACATCATTGGTTCTTGAATTGTATTGAGGGAATTCCTTATTGTTTAATGAAAAGTTTTGGCGGTTTTCGTTTTTGCTTGCAGTTAATATTTTTTGACGTAAAGCTTGATATACCTGACATCCTTTATAGTTGGCTGTGTGAGTATTTAAACAGTGGACACACCGTGGAGGCTCTTCCATACTTTTTTTGCATTCAGCGGTAGGATGATCTAGTCCACATTTAACGCAGGTGAATGGTTTTGAATAATATGATCTTGTATGTCCATATTGTTGGCACCGATGACATTGAACAATATTATTTGATTTTCGTGGAGGCTCTATTTTTACTACAGCATTATTTAAGTAGCGTATGTCGTGTACTTTTTTATTATCTGGACTTGGGTCCAAATCTAAGAAAAACATTGGTAGCGATTGTTTTGTAATTTGACTTCTAACATTAACTATACATCTAACCTAATAACCAAGTGTCAAAAGTTTGGCTTTAATATCTGATAGTGGTGTTGCAAAGTGTAAACCTTTCAACACTACCTTGTAGGCGCATTAAGTTTTTACTTGAAAGGTGTGATAGCTAATCTTATTGCTATCTAGATATTTAACAAACTTTCTGTACGAATCTATAGATTTTATTAATAGCCCAACCTGACGATCTCTTAACGATTTA
The DNA here is from genome assembly GCA_916610165.2 of Gymnosoma rotundatum. NCBI lineage: Eukaryota > Metazoa > Arthropoda > Insecta > Diptera > Tachinidae > Gymnosoma > Gymnosoma rotundatum. Next base: position 63,186,600 of record OU744337.1, read on the forward strand.
TAATTAAATTAATCAGTTTTAATTACACTAGTTAGTTAGTTAGGAGTGGCAGCCTCTCGCGACGAAGCTCACTTGAGCACAATCGAATGGCCCGTTGTGATACCACAAGGAAAGCGGCGCGACTCCCCTTACCCAGCCGAGAACCATGAGGATTCACGGATGAACTTCGCTATGTCCCCTATAGAGTGAGATGATAGCTCCGTAAGATTTCCAAAGGAAGGAGAGCCCAGAATTTTTAGTCTTCTTCGAGCCAGGGATGGGCAGTGGCATAGGAGGTGCAGTACGGTCTCTTCCTCTTCCTCCGAGCCACAGCTGCGACAGAAATCATTAAAGGGCAGACCGAGTCTTTCAGCATGCCTGCCGATTAGACAGTGTCCAGTAAGTACCGAGACCGTGATACTTATGGATTTTCTGTCTAGTCTGAGCAGCTGCCTGGTCCGCTTGAGGTCCTGTGTAGTCCACAGTTGTCTAGAGACATAACAGGAACTTTCCTCTACCCATAATTTGCGAGCCAAATTGAGGTAGTGGTTCTTTATGGCCATTTTTACCGTTGCCAGAGGAATTCCAACATCTGGTAGCGAGGAGACGTTAGCAAGCAATGTGCCTTGTTTAGCAAGATTATCGGCCTCACAGTTACCCTGGATATCCCTGTGACCAGATACCCAAATCAGGTCAATCTGTGATCGCTCCGATAGAGTGTTAAGTAATGAGCGACAACGCAGGACTAGCTTAGATGTACTGTATGCACCAGCAAGCGCCCTGATTGCCGCCTGACTATCCGAAAATATCCGAACAGCAGTGCCAAAAATATCGTCCCTAAGCGCTATTTCGGATGTTTTCAGAATGGCCATTACCTTGGCTTGAAAGTCGCAGGAAGTCTGAGGGAGAGTCTTAGTCCAAGGCTATTGGAGAAGATTCTGCAACCAACTCTGTCATCAAGTTTCGAGCCATCGGTGTAGATGTCAACAGTACCACTCGCAACCACTTCGTTACGGACCCATATCTCCCTACTCGGAATATGGGTCTGAAATCCGTGGTCCAGAGCGGGAGTAGAAGAGATGTAATCCACCATAGATTGCAGTGGTACATCCAAATCGATAATCTTAGAGTGCCCTATATCCAGCCTGAGCCTGCGTGAGAGGGCATTAAGTCTGGCTGCACAGCATTTAGCCTGTTGCAATACCAGAACTTTGGTCGGTAACCAGTGCAGAAGAGCATACAAAGCCTTTGTCGAAGTAGTTCGGAGAGCCCCAGTAATCAAAATGGCGGCTGTTCTCCTGACTTTATCATGAGGCTTTTGGTTGACCGTTTTTTCGAGAGCGGGCCACCAAAAAACAGCACCATAGAGAATATTTGGCTCTACAACTGCCTTGTAGAGCCAGGAGATGATCCGAGGCTGAAGGCCCCATCCCATTCCGAGCTCTTTCGGCAATGTTTGCCTTCCATTGAAGTTTGGGGTCAAGTATCAACCCAAGGTATTTCACACTTTTACTTACACTTAGCACAGTACCGTTCAGCCTAGGTGCAGTAAAAATCGGAATCTTGTATCTCCGTGTGAAGAGCATAACCTCCATTTTGCCGGGGTTAACATCAAGACCAAACTCGCAGCACCATTGAGACAGAACATTGAGCGAATAGTTCACCCGTTCTGTAAGTGTTGTCAGGTATTTTCCAGAGACTGCGATAGCAATGTCATCAGCATAAGCTATGAATGAATGAATCCCACCAGATTTGCATTAAGATCGAGATCCAAGAGGGTCTTTATAAAGGCATTGGGGCAGACGTTATTTAAAGCTCCTTCTATGTCAAGAAACACTGCAAGCGTAAATTCCTTATTTGAAAGGGACTTTTCAACATCGGATATTAACACGTGCAACGCTGTTTCCACAGATTTTCCTTTCGTATAGGCGCGCTGCCAGCTAGAAATAAGCGCGGGATTTATGGAGTTCCTGATCTGAAGATCAAGAATCCTTTGCAGCGTTTTAAGTAAGAAGGATGAGAGGCTTATGGACCTGAAGTCTTTCGGCTTAATATGAGATGTCTTTCCCGCTTTAGGGATGAAAACAACTCGGGCTACATGCCAACCTATCGGCATGTAAGTATTTTCCAGGCAAGCATTGTAAATACGCTATAGCCATGGTTTTATGAGGTCCATGTCATGTTGCAAGTCCGCTAGAATGAAATTGTCAATTCCAGGAGACTTAAAGGCATCAAACGACATGATGGCCCACTCTATGTGGGCATTAGTCACCCGGAAAATGGGGGGACAAACCGACGCGGAATACCCAGTCCCCATCATTTCGTCAATCCCTTCACTACCAGGGAAGTGAGTACTGAGCAGCGTCTCCAAGGTATCGATTACAGAGTCCGTCCATTGACCGTCCGGCTTCTGAATACTCTCAATAATTCTCGGAGACGTCCTAAGAATCCTTCGTAGCCTGCTGGTTTCGGACGAGCTTTCTATGTTGCCACAGAAAGTTTTCCACGAGGCTCTTTTGGATCTTCGTATGGCATACTTAAACTCCTTTGTTTATCTTTATAGGGCAGCCAGTTTCCACCATTTTTGGCTCTATTAAAGAGTTTTCTACATTCCCTACGTAGCTCTGCAATCTCCGTATTCCACCAAGGGGGTTTCGGTTTACCCATTGGCTTCGGTGGATTGCAGGCCGCTTTCGCTGCAGAGCATAATTGCGAGGTCAAGAATTCAACCGCCCGATCAATATCGCAGTGGTCACTAATCTCGAAGGGAGCAGGCCTTAGGCCAAGGTTTAAAATGGACCGAAATTTATTCCAGTCTGTTTGTTTCCTATTTATGTAGGAGCGGGACGCTCCGGAGTCTACTGATTCCAGATATAAGTTATAAGAGAAATACCTATGGTCAGAAAAGTAGCACTCTTGAGAGACACTCCAATTTCTGACAATATCAGACCAGCCACCACCTGTCAGGGTAAGATGGAGAACCTCCCTTCTACTCGACGTGACGAAGGTAGGCTCGCTTCCCCTATTGACAATACTTAAGTCAGAAGATAATATAAAATCAAAGAGAGACTCACCCCGTTCATTGACATCCGTGCTGCCCCACATATGGTGATGAGCGCTAGCATCGGCTCCAATGACGACCAGCATTTGGCGGTCGGTAGCCTCTGCAACCAGAAGCCTTAGCAGGTCATGTGGTGGTGAATCCCCATGATCATGGGCCATATAACTGGAGACTACCCAGACAACCTTCGACCCTTCTCCACTGCTATGGCAACGCTGTCTCTGTCACTGAATCTGCGAAGAAAGAAAGCGTTAATATTATACTTAACCATAATACAGGCCCTGGGTTTACCTTGACCCGTGACGTAGAAAGTTTTGTAGCCGTCCATAGATAGTCCAGAAACCCGATCATTGATAACCCATGGTTCCTGGACCAGAACAATATCCTCTCCTTTCTGTGACAGGCGGACGAGTAGGGCCGCAGAAGCAGCGATGGAATGATGAAGATTAATTTGCACAACCCTCATCATCATTATTTTTGGCCGTAAGGGTAGCGTCGGAATCGCCCTCGCTAGACAGGAGTGATTCCTCGCTTTCTACCAAATGTTCGGATCCGAGCCTCATTGGCCGGAAAAAGCCACCGGCAAACTCGGATGAAGAGATGACACTTCTAGTGTCATCCGACGTATCTGAACCGCACATGGAGGCCGAAGCCGTTTGTGTAGGTTCAGTTTGTCCTGCGGCAACCTCTGGTACCAGAGGTTCCATGGGAGGTTTAGAATTTTCCCCTGTATTGTCACCCTTATAGATCCTGAGAGAGATCGAGTCGAAACCGTAGTTGATCTCCCCCTTACAGGCGTTAAGTGGGGCGAGGGACTCGTCGTTAATGACGATGATAGCGTCGCGGAAATGGCCCTTTGGCTCGCTTACTTTAGCGACCTTCCAGTCGGCCGTAGGCAGCTCTTTGTTGCTGAGTTTAATAGCTCCAGAATTTCATCCGGAGTAGAGGGATCTGCCGGAATTCGGGCGAAGGATCTTGGCCGGTTCGGAATCTGGTCTTTGGATACAGCTGAGAGCTTAGCACCCGACCACATTTCACCTAGGCTGTCAATTGCCTGCTTGTACAGATCCGCTGAGCGTTGGGGGCGTTAACATGCCCCTGATTCCAGCCCGCATCACGGCATGAAGGCGAGGGGCCAGGATTGGCTGAAATTATGTCCTTATAGACACTGCGAAGAGCCGCTTGGACCAACCTCCAGTTATCTGGAGATATAGTCCCGTCACTTTTACCAGTGTCTATTATAGCCAAAACGAGGCTGTCCCTAACTATCTTGCTAAGGGGACGTGAGGACATCGGTTTAGACGTTGAGGTCTTTGGCCGTTTAGGCAACTGAGGGACTGTCGTGGCGGCTTCCTCAGCCGACATTTGTCGTTTCTGAGGTGCCAAGTCAGATGAACGGCGAGACTCCAAGCTCTGTTTGGCCCATTTAAGTTTTGTCTGGTCCCTTTCAGACAAGGTGTTCGGATCATGCCCACCGAGCTTTTGCAGGATCCGATAGGCAGATCTTCTGGTCCTATACGCCCGCGTCGACGCGTTGATGTGTGCACTAGAAGAGGAAGACGTGCTAGGGCCCAGACTACCAGTTGTTTGGGCTGGCTTAACCGATGCCCTCGCAGCAGTAGTTGGACCAATGTGAGGGAGATTGAGGTGCAGGGGTGATTGAGGTGCTCGAAGAGGGCATTACGCAGCCTTTGGAGGTTGCGGAGCGGGATGCTGAGGCAGACAACAAAGTCGCTGCACCTAGCTGTGGTGTTAACTTTATAACATTACTTATATTATTAACACAAGGTATAAGTATTGGTGGTGGTTTTGGTGTTCCTTCCATTTCTGATACTTCTTCTCTTTCTTCAACTGCAAGAGCTGCATATTTGTTTTTATTAGAAGTACTTGAGTTTGTCATCATCATTTCTGGGTTTCTTTTGATCATTACCAAAAGTTGTTGGTTTTTTACGGTTAGCTGATGTCATAACTTGCCAGTTCATATCATCGACATCAGTATCATTGTATCACTAGTCATATTGTATACAATCTGCGCACAAACGTAATTACAAAGTATGCGTTGTTGGCAACAAATATGCGTATATGCAAATTTATTGTTGGTTATTAATCCCTTACTTAAGGTTGTTTTTGGAATATTTTTTAAAAATCAATAATTCTTTTGTTTTTAATAATTTGAAAAATAAAGGCACAGAATACGTCTGTACCAAATCACAACTAAAGCACGACTCAAATTATGTAGTTGGAAATAGTTTTTGCTGCATGAAGTGCAAAAAAAATATAAAACATTAAATTTGGAGGAAAAACTATAATTATTAAATGATTGTAAAGAAAAAAAATGGTGTTTCAAACGCAACAATTAACGGAATTACCAGAACAATGACAAGATTTTGGAAATATCCAAGAGTATCAAATTAACGACAAAAAGGCACAGAGCTGGAGCTTTCGAAGAAATGGATAATGAACTTTCTAAAAGGTTCTACCAAATGATATGATGATGGATAAACCAAAACAGTTTGCAGTTAAAATGAACTCAGAATTTAATCCCACTGCAGGATCGCTTTATCGCTGGCAAAAACGGAAAGGAACTAAACTACGTAAAATACACGGAGAAGTTTTTTCAGCCAACGAAGAAGGCAAAACAATGACTACACAAATCATGTTCTTCCAAGCCTTATTGTGTCGTATAAGTCGTCTGAAATTTTTAATGCGAATAAAAGCAGTTTATTTATTCGAGCTCTTTCCAAAACAACTTAAAATAAAGAGTTGTGCCAATAAAAGGATTTAAAACGTCGAAAGACCGTTTGATATAATTTTGTTCGCGGAAAATGCTTCATGCCACAAAGTTGATATGGTCTTAACCAACATTAAATTGGAGTTTCCACCTCCAAATACAACTTCAGTCATACAGCCTCTTAATCAAGAATTATTCATAGTTTTAAGTCATACTACAAACAAAATATACTTCGAAAACAGATCTCACATATTGAGAGTGAAAAACCTTTGCATGATTTTTCAAAAACTAATAATTTATTAAAAGCGATGCACATAATAAAACATTTTTGGTGGCTTGTAAAGCCGTTGACAATAAGCAATTGCTTTAAAAGGCATGTTTTTAAAAAAAATATTATATATAACAAATTATTTAATTGGTTTGTTTGTGTATTTTAGTTTAACATATCTAATCCGGATTGCTCGGAGAAAGAGGTTTCCAAAGAAAATTGCGCCATTGAACACGCAAAATGTAATTGAAAAACGTACACTGCAATCTAAAATAGCCGACTTTTTCTATCAGAATTAATTTTTAAATGCTTTTAATACCTATGTTGTAAAGAACCTCCAGTTACTAACGGTTTTGTGGGCGGGTTTAGCTCAGTCCGCCAAGGTCCTTTTTTAATAATACCAAATTACAAGGTTTTCTTTTGTTTTAGCCGCAGCCTTGATTTTTGCTTTATAGAACACTTTATTTGTATGATAATTTAGCGTAAGTCCTTGTGGTAACACCAGCCGACGCCATATTCACTTCTATGCTTGAACTTCTATACTTTGGTTCTGCCCCGAATGTTATTTATGGCCTACTCTTTTCCCTGAGCTTTCTGGGTGGGAACTTTGCGCTGAGCCAGTGCCCAACCACTTCTTTCTCGATAAAGAGGTAAATCGGATGAAATCCGTTTAAATTGTCCCTATACTTTCCTTTACTAGGATTAGTGTTACAAATCCACATTAAACTCTATCACTTGCTCTTTGAAATAAAATCTTTTCTCTTACCGGATTTTGCTACCACTTGCTCATGTTCACAGTTTTCACATAATTAATTCGACTGCCCTCTTCTCTTTGCTTTTATAGCTGTTTTTAACTACAAACTTACGCAACTACATAAATACACAACCGCATATGGTTTGAACTGATAACGGTTGTGTAGAATGTACTCTCTTGTGTTGTCTGTTTCTTCGTGTGGTTATTGGTGTAGCTGTGTTTGGGTGTGTGTGTGTATTTTCGGCCTCTCAGATATATTTTTCTACTTCTGTTGTCCTTTTATTGTAAACACCACACCAACATAGCTACATTTTAGCGTAATTCTCTTTTGTGGTGTTTTCCTCTGTAAATGAACAAAATGTGGAATTATGTTGCGGTAAATATTATTATCCTGCCCTGTTACATAGATGTAATCCACGATGCCCACAGAAACACCAGCAATAGTAATTCAATAGTTTTCTTTTATTTATTTGTTTTTATACATGTGTGTTGACCCAAATTTCTCATAAGTTTGGGTCCTTACATTACTCCCCCTTCTCTAGCTAAAGCTCGTACCACCACCCTTAATTAGATCGTGTTTTTTTTATTATTATATTTTGTTTTTCTTTTTCATTACAGGTTACAGGTTTATATGCATGTATATACATATAAACCGTTATTTTTAATTATTATTATCATTGAATATACATACATGTAAATATTCATACTTGAATTTTTTTCTTTTAATTATTATTAGTTTTATACATGTGCATGTAAATATACATACATACATAAAATTCCTACATTATTACAGTTTATACGCTTGAATCTTTGTATAAACACATTTTAATTACTATTTCGAACATGTACATAAATTTTCTTTACATAAATTTTCTATAAAGAAGATCATGCTTTAATATTACTTTTTTTCTTTGCTTAAGTACAACTGTAATCCACATTACACAAACACATTAAATTTGTTGTTGTACTCACTATGCTTTGGTTGTTATGTATATATAATTTTTCAAAGTTAGTTTAAAATCCTTTTTGAACCGACTTCAAAAAAGGAAGGAGGTTATACAATTCGGCTGAATGTTGCTTTTTTTAATATTTGTGCCTCCAGAACTCAGTCATTTCTGATCCGATTTTAAAATTTTTTGGTAATATGATAGATTATGCTCACAGATTTGTCCCGTTTTAAAAACAATTCATAATCTTAAAAATTAAAGGGTGTCCCCATACAACATACATATGTTTTAAGTGTATTATTAACTGTAAAGGGCGATTCTGTAAAATTTAAAATGACTGCGTGTTACTATGGCTCCCAAAAACAACAAATTATACAAAAATAAATCTAAAAAGTAGAGGGTGCCCCCATAATTGATTTAAATTTACTTATATGGGCCTATATTTTGAACCGTTATAGACAAACGCTTGCAAATTGGACAGAATGTCGATTTCTATGGCCGTTATAGTAAGAAGTTTTAATATTAAAAGTTATAAATTAAAGGGTGCGCCAATAGTTCAGTTTATTTGATGTATATGGCTATACTTTTTAACAGTTGTAGACAGACGCTTGAAATTTATAACGAACCTGAATTGCTAAATCCGCTATAACAAAGAGTATAAAATTTGGATTTGGAACTCAAAGGGTGTTCCAATAGTTAATGTAATTTTGAGTATGTACCAAACTTTTAAACCGTTATAGACAGAACGCTGAAACTTAAAAGGGATCTGTATTGCAAAATCCGCTATATCAATGAGTTTATAATTTGAATTTAGAAATTAAAGGGTGTCCCATAATTGATGAAGATTTAATTATGAGCCTATATTTTGAACCGTTATAGACAAACGCTTGCAAATTGGACAGAATGACGATTGCTATGGCCGTTATAGTAACAAGTATTAATATTAAGAACAATAAATTAAAGGGTGCGCCAATAGTTCATTTTATTTGATGTATATTGCCATACTTTTTAACAGTTAAAGATAGACTCTTGGAATTTACAACGAACCTATATTGGTAAGTCCGCTATAACAACAAGTGTAAAATATAGATTTAGAAGTTAAAGGCTGTTCCACTAGTGAATGTAATTTCAAGTACGTGGCCGTACTTTTGAACCGTTATAGACAGAACGCTAAACTTAAAAGGGACCTTTATTGCTAAATTCGCTATATCAACGAGTTTATAATTTGCAGTTAGAAATTAAAGAGAGTCCTATAATTGATGTAGATTTACTTATATATGCCTATCTTTTGAACCGTTATATACAAATGCTTGAAAATTTGCCATTATGTCGATTCATATAGTCGTTATAGTAACAAGTATTATTATTAATATTAAAGGGTGGCCCAATAGTTCACTTAATTATGTATAAGGCCATAATTTGAAACAGTTGTAGACAGACGATTGAAATTTACAAAGAACCTGTATTACTAACCCCGCTACAACAACCAGTATAAAATTTGGTTTCGGAAATAAACGGGTGTCATAATAGTTGATGTAATTAAGTATATGTGGCCGAACCTTTGAACCGTTATAGACAGACAGCTGATATTAACAAGGGACCTGTTTTGCTAAGTCCGCTATAACAAGAAGCTTAGAATTTGAATTTAGAAAACAAAGGATGTTCTCAAAATCAATGTAATTTGTTGTATATGGTCGTATTTTTTGGCCCGTTGTATACAAACACCTGACAGAATGTCAACTACTTTGTTTCGTATAATAAGAAGTATAAAACCTTTAAATTATAAATTAAATGCATTTACAAAAGTTTATATAATCTGATGTATATGGCCAAACCGTTGAACTGTTATAGACAGACGATTGAAATTTACACAGAACCTAATTGCTAAATCTACTACAACAGCAATTATATAATTTGAATTTTGAAAATAAAGGGTGAGCCTAAAGTTGCTGTGATTTACGTATATTGTGATGTATGTCCCAATAGTTAATGTAATCTAATTTATGTGGCCATACTCTTGAACCGTTATAGGCAGACATATGAAATCTCTTTTAAAGTCGGTTTTTTTGCAAGAATTATTTGTTTTTGTTTTTGATGTGCCAGCAACCTTCCACATTTTTAACAAACTTAAAGCTATTTGTTTACTGCGTATGCGTGAAGTGTGTTGTTTTGTTCAGGGATCAGATTGGCTCACTCTTTTGCTCTTCTACTCTTTGCGTACCCTTTTTTAAGCAATGCGCAACAGAGCAGAGCAGAAAAAATAAGCCGATCGTCAATGCGCATTGCGCTTACTCCTTCTTTTCATGCGCTGCTCTTTGAGCCATGCGCATTCAATTTTATTTTTGGCGCTTTTGCTCTGCGCATTGAGCTAAAAGAGCAGCTCTTTTGCTCGTGCCCCATTTGATAGTAAAAGTGGTTCGTTTGGCTTTTATTCAGTTTTACAAAAAATTTTCGTAACAGTATGTTGTTTAATATTAATATTACTGTGTATATTTATATAAAAATGTTTTTATTTCTTTGAATTTATTTTATTTATTTATGTGAAGATTTGCTTATTGTGGGATTTGAAGTTAATAATTATATTAAAAGTATGAATTCAACATGATCTCATAATCGATTTTATAAAATACGGTTGAATTTTTGCTAACGTTGTTTTAACCGATACAACGAGTGTTGTTTGAAATTCCCAACTACTTTATTGTGTAACTAAAACATCGTCATCCTAAAAGCGTTACGTTAGTTTTATTTAACGTTACATATTTAATCAGAGAAAAAAATATATTTATAGCCTTTCTCTACTGCGTTCCCACTTAATAGTTCTTAAGTCAACATAAACTTGTACATATGTATGTATGTACATAAAATAACAACATATATATTTATCACTTCCCAACAACTACACTACAAACGCGCAGCTAAGCACTGAATAGTAAGTCATGCATTTAAAAAATCCTCCATTATTTTCATTTTAAATTATTATTAGTGGTAATTCGTACGAACGCGCCACAAAAATACATAACATTTTTCTTTCGTACGTATACATAAACACATGCATATGTACATACAAACATACATTTATGTATGCGTACAAACATTTCTATATGCATATACTACACGGGCTATTTGATGGTTCGATATATCTGTTCTGTAAGAGCTCATCTATCTCCTTATTTATACGTTTTTGCATCTCTGGATTACGTTACGTAAACCTTTGACGGACCGGTCTATCACCCTTAAGAACTATTTTGTGCTCGGTTTAAATAGTTGGGCCCCTTACATTCTTAAACTTCTCAAGCTTTTGTTCCAGGAATGTTGAAATCACCACCTTCTCCTCTGCACTATTTAAGGAAGACTTTTCTTCCTCCTGATACTCCACTGCAGAAAATCTATCGCAAGCAACACACTGTCAAACATTTCTGGCATTACCCCTAGATCTAGATGGCAGCCTCGCACCTTCGTTTTGATCATCTTCGTTACTTCTGCTGTTTTTCGGTTCGCTAACCTTAACCGACTTCCGACTGATGGTCTGACTTCGCTATTCTAACTTAGGTCCCTGGCCACACTCTTGCTTATATAGCTCCTGGAGGCCCCAGTATCGATGGTGGCCATCCTATGCTGCCCTCCAAGCTAAACTTGGGCCAGTAACCGGGTATAGGTTAATTCACAAACATTTATTGTTACAGGGATTGGTTCCTCTAATTCGCCGCCAACCCTTGCTCCTGGCGCGATCCTCTGGCGTTTTCGTGATATCTCATTCAGCACTCACGAGTCCTTATACCTCTTTTACCACAATGCCAACAAAACAATATGCCGGGGTTTCTACAAAACCGATAAAAATGGCATTCTTGACCACACCTGCCGCAAGCGGTAACGGAATTAATGGCGGCGTCTTCTGTGAGAACAACTTGTCTGATTCTTTCCTGTCTTCGCTCTGGTTGTCAGCCCTCACGGCACTCATGGCTTACCTCTAAGTACGCTGCCGTTATGACTTCGTAGTCTGCGGCCATTTTTATAAGCTTATGTAGGGTATTTAAATCCTATCTTCGAATATATAGCTGGAAGTCATCAAGAAGGTTACGGAAAACCCTTTCCAGCTGTTGTTCTGCGGTGTGTCCAGCATGACGCATCATGTTTTGCAGTATCACGACGAAGTCCTTAAAAGATTTTTGTGGCTTTTGCAGGCTTTGACGAATGTCGACTTCTAGACCTTCGAAATACTGCGGTGGCAAAAAGAATCTTCAAAAGTGTTCTCGGCACCCTTTCCATGTTGGCCACAGGCGATTATTGTTTCAGTACCACAACAGTGCCGTGTCCTTTAGTAACTCAGGCATTGTTAGGGGCGACATATCCTTATTTAGGTCGTATACTTCTTCCAGTTTGTCAACTCTTTTTATGAAAGAGATCGGGTCTTTCGCGCCATTATAAAATGACCACTTTCTTAGTTACAGTTGTGGAGTTACCCCTGGCGTGTTGGGTGTCGGACAGCGACAACGCTTACTTTCCAGTTCTTGGAACCGGTTAAGCTCTTCCCTTCGTAGCTACTTGCCACAAATGTTGACAATTTTTTTCTCATATCATCCACGGTTCCTCCACTGTATAGATCATACTCGTCCAGGTACTATACCAGCTCTTCCTTACTTAGTGAATACACTCACGCTGTGCGCACCATATTTTCAGCCTCTGTATTTATACGTTTTATTAATGTCCGTGCTCGGCCGCCAATATAAAGAACCTCCGGTTACTCCAGGTTTAATGGGCGGGTTCAGCTCAGTCCGGCAAGGTCCTTGTTTAATGATAAAAAAATACAACGTTTTCTTTTGATTTAGCCGCAGCCTTTATTTTTTTCTTTACTGAACACTTCTTTATTTGTATGATAATTTAGCGTAAGTCCTTGTGGTAATACCAGCCGACGCCCTACTCACTTCTATGCTGGAACTTCTATACTTTGGTTCTGCCCCGAATGTTATTCAAGGCCTACTTTTTTTACTGAGCTTTCCGGGTGAGAACCTGCCCAAGAACTATCTATAACTTTGCCCTGAGCCAGTGCCCTACCACTCCTTCCGCGGTAAAGAGGTAAATCGGATGTAATCGGTTTAAGTTTTCCTTATACTTTTCTTTACTAGAATTAGTGTTACTAATACACATTTAACTCTATCACTTGCTCTTTGAAATAAAATCTTTTCTTCCGAGTAAAAAATAATGTATGTCATTCTAAGCGAATGGCATCTTATTCACATCCAAAAAAGCTAATACACCTTTTCTAGATTTTGTAAGTTATTTTTAAAATATTTTTTCAAATAACATGTAGAACTACTTATTAGATATGCGTTTTTTCTAGCATGACTACAAGAATTTTCAATAAAACTTAATTTCATATCTTTAATAGCAAAACAAAATTAAGAAAAGTTCAACATGAAGCTGGCGTTCTCGCTTTAAAGTGACAAAGCATTATTATTAATGAAACGAAAGTGATTTTTGCTTAAGTTCATTTATTTTAATTTCATAAATCACTTTTTTCGAAGAAAACAAGAAAAATTAGACGCCAGCAGAATGTAATGCTGCACTTTCTATACCGCTACGTCCTGCATCGGTGTACACGAAGAAAACAAGAAAAATTAGACTCCAGCAGAATGTAATGCTGCACTTTCTATACCGCTACGTCCTGCATCGGTGTACACACTGTAAACATCATCTATTTAACCAACTACTTTACCAAATAAGAATACGAGTAATATTCATATCAATATTAATTTGGTTAGACAAAGTTTGCACACAAACCAAAGTATTTCTTTACAGTTCTCTCTGTATTTAGTCTTGTAAATTTGTTTTTTGTTTTAACCATTGATATTCAAGAAATCAAATGTCAAAATACTTATTGCTAGACGTTCCCAGTGAAAATAGTGTAACAATCAAAAATTTTTTTGAAAGGCAAAAAACCGAAGCACATAAAAAAGTTCCCTATTTAATCTAAAAACGAATTAAAGGACGATTTATAGGACTTGTTTTGTTTTACAATTTTATTTAGAGTTCTATAAGAACTATTGTAAGGAGTCGCGGATTAAAATAAGGCCTTTGTGAAAGTATGTCAAAAAGTTTTGGTAGACCTTAATACAATGTTAATGGTAGTCATAATAAACAGCTTGTCTACCTCAAGTTTCTTAATATATTATTTCGTTACTGTTTTACAATACAAATCGATTTATTTTAAAAACAATTTAATCTTATAAAGTGCTAATCAAAAGAATGCCAATTTTCAATACGAAGGCACATTTTCTAAAGAAATTTGATTTACGGTACAATTTTAATTTAATTGTTAGATAGAACGTATTAGAAGAACTCGAATCAAAAATTGTTTAAGTCTAATTTAAGAGATGCTCTAAAGTTAACAAAAAATATATATTCTAAAAACTACATATAATGTAACGGAATTTAATTACTTAAAAATAAATTCTCTTCTGTGAAACTTCTTTAGCATTTAGAAACCTATTTAAATGTAGTACAATTTTGTAAAAAACGAACAACATGACTTCAATGACATGCCAATGTAAAATTCATAGGTTTTTCACCTGAATTGGCATCACTTCGTTCATATCACGAATCATACATATATGAGTTCGATGTCGACGTAGGACTCATAATCATGCAACTTGTCTTTATGAATCACTCTTATAGTGAGTGCGAACAAATCTGAGTAGTAAAATTTAAATGATGTATACTCACTTGAATTCAAAATTTTGAAAGTGATTATGAAGCTGAGCTTTCCGGGTGAGAACCTGCCCAAGAACTATCTATAACTTTGCCCTGAGCCAGTGCCCTACCACTCCTTCCGCGGTAAAGAGGTAAATCGGATGTAATCGGTTTAAGTTTTCCTTATACTTTTCTTTACTAGAATTAGTGTTACTAATACACATTTAACTCTATCACTTGCTCTTTGAAATAAAATCTTTTCTTCCGAGTAAAAAATAATGTATGTCATTCTAAGCGAATGGCATCTTATTCACATCCAAAAAAGCTAATACACCTTTTCTAGATTTTGTAAGTTATTTTTAAAATATTTTTTCAAATAACATGTAGAACTACTTATTAGATATGCGTTTTTTCTAGCATGACTACAAGAATTTTCAATAAAACTTAATTTCATATCTTTAATAGCAAAACAAAATTAAGAAAAGTTCAACATGAAGCTGGCGTTCTCGCTTTAAAGTGACAAAGCATTATTATTAATGAAACGAAAGTGATTTTTGCTTAAGTTCATTTATTTTAATTTCATAAATCACTTTTTTCGAAGAAAACAAGAAAAATTAGACGCCAGCAGAATGTAATGCTGCACTTTCTATACCGCTACGTCCTGCATCGGTGTACACGAAGAAAACAAGAAAAATTAGACTCCAGCAGAATGTAATGCTGCACTTTCTATACCGCTACGTCCTGCATCGGTGTACACACTGTAAACATCATCTATTTAACCAACTACTTTACCAAATAAGAATACGAGTAATATTCATATCAATATTAATTTGGTTAGACAAAGTTTGCACACAAACCAAAGTATTTCTTTACAGTTCTCTCTGTATTTAGTCTTGTAAATTTGTTTTTTGTTTTAACCATTGATATTCAAGAAATCAAATGTCAAAATACTTATTGCTAGACGTTCCTAGTGAAAATAGTGTAACAATCAAAAATTTTTTTGAAAGGCAAAAAACCGAAGCACATAAAAAAGTTCCCTATTTAATCTAAAAACGAATTAAAGGACGATTTATAGGACTTGTTTTGTTTTACAATTTTATTTAGAGTTCTATAAGAACTATTGTAAGGAGTCGCGGATTAAAATAAGGCCTTTGTGAAAGTATGTCAAAAAGTTTTGGTAGACCTTAATACAATGTTAATGGTAGTCATAATAAACAGCTTGTCTACCTCAAGTTTCTTAATATATTATTTCGTTACTGTTTTACAATACAAATCGATTTATTTTAAAAACAATTTAATCTTATAAAGTGCTAATCAAAAGAATGCCAATTTTCAATACGAAGGCACATTTTCTAAAGAAATTTGATTTACGGTACAATTTTAATTTAATTGTTAGATAGAACGTATTAGAAGAACTCGAATCAAAAATTGTTTAAGTCTAATTTAAGAGATGCTCTAAAGTTAACAAAAAATATATATTCTAAAAACTACATATAATGTAACGGAATTTAATTACTTAAAAATAAAGAGAAGAGATTCTGTGAAACTTTTTTAGCATTTAGAAACCTATTTAAATGTAGTACAATTTTGTAAAAAACGAACAACATGACTTCAATGACATGCCAATGTAAAATTCATAGGTTTTTCACCTGAATTGGCATCACTTCGTTCATATAGATGTTGTGTTTTAATTACATCTTTTTCCTCACTTTTTTTACTGGGTATTACCGGCTTTTGCTACCGCTTGCTCACGTTCAAAGTTTTGACTTAATTAATTCGATTGCCCTCTTCTCTTTGCTCTTATAGAAGTTTTTAACTACAAAACTACACAACTACATAACTACACAACCGCATATGGTTTGAACCAGTGATCGGCAATAAGTCGTTTTTTCGCTATTCATAATCACTTTCAAAATTTTGAATTCAAGTGAGTATACATCATTTAAATTTTACTACTCAGATTTGTTCGCACTCACTATAAGAGTGATTCATAAAGACAAGTTGCATGATTATGAGTCCTACGTCGACACCGAACTCATATATGTATGATTCGTGAAGTATGTCGTTTAGATTTATAATTTTAGAAAAATACTCTGAATACTTACGACTCATTTAACTCATTCAAGCCAATTAAGAAAAATTTACGGTTCTATTCTTTAGTACTTTACAATAGGACGGCGATTGTTACATTAAAATACAGGGACAAAAATAAAACTATACAAAAGCGCAAAACTGTAAGTTTATAAAAAAACATTTTAGGAAAATTAAGAAATTTTTTACACAAGCCAACAAAATTTTGCGAAACAAACTTTTTTAATTATAAGTTTAAAAAAAAAAACATTTTCGTGCTCGTGTCGCAGCAAAAACGTAATTTTTTTCTATAGCAGTTTTATTTTCATAATTTTTAGCAGGTTGCAAGAATGGATGACAATAGTGAAATTGAAGAAAAAAACAATTCTAGGGTTTATCGATTAGTTTAAAAACGTAAGGCCAAAAGTCAAGTATGGACCATTTATGCACAAATTTTAAAGGATGACGAAACAATTCTAGATGGTTTTGTGTGTTGTCGCATCTGCAAAAGAATATTAAAATATAATGGAAAACAGTCATATAATCTTAATCACCATAAGTGCTTCAATTTGACCTTGCCAAGTACATCTGCCAAGAAGGTAAGTGAAGAGGATAAGCAAGAAGCTACTGATGCCTGTACAACATGGGTAGTTGAGGACTGTCGTCCTATTAGTGCTATTGAAGGAACAGGATTTCGAAAAATGGTTATTTTTTTTAAAGATTGGTGAACGTTATGGGTTAAATATTGAACTTAATGATTTGCTTCCTGATCCAACCACACTTTCGCGCCGAATTACAAAAACAGCGCAAGAGAAAAAAAAAACGAAATTAAACACAAAGTTTCAAAATTAGTAAATAATGGTGAAGCTTCTGTAACCATTGACCTCTGGCAAGATAATTATATCAAGAGAAATTTTCTGTGCGCCACTTTACATTTTCAAAAGAATTTTGACTGAATGAAATCAATGGATTTTATGCGCTCTAGTGGTCAAAATGAGCACTCTAAATTGCAAAATTTACTTTCTGAATTTGGTATAGAAAATATGGAAAAAATTGTTTTCGTAACAGACAGAGGAAGCAATGTTAAAAAAGCTTTAGAAAACTACACAAGACTGAATTGTTCAAGTCATTTATTTTCCAATGTTCTTGATTCTGCATTTGCAAGTACAGGGGAACTTACGGAAATTATTACTTCATTTAAAAAAATTGTGAAGTATTTTAAAAAAGCAAGTCTCCAACATCTACTGCAAACGTCACTCAAAGGCAATTGCCCTATGCGTTGGAACTCACATTATACTATGTTTAAATCAATCTCGGACAACTGGATACAAATTAATGAAATTCTAGGCAATAGTTCGGAAACAGAGAGGATTTTAAGTATAAATATTTTAATCTTTCAGTGCTTAGTTGATTTGTGTGCCTGCTTTGACGTAATTTTCAAAAAACTCCAAGGATGTAGTTACCCCTCTATATGTTATATTATTCCATCAATTAACCGACTCAAGGAAATTTGCGAAGTTATGGAAAATGATATTCAAGCTATTTCCGCTTTGAAAGCAAACATTTTACAAAAGTTAGACGAGACTTGGGTTTTTAATTTAAGTACATGGCGGAAAATAAAATACTCTGTAGAAGGTTTCACAGTGGCGTGTGGGATGTTTTTTTATTATTTCAATAGAAGGTTTCACAGTGGTGTGTGAGATGTTTTTTTTTATTTTTTTAGTAACTTTAAAGGTTTTTAGAATAATGTTTAGAGGAATGTTTATTACTTTCACAATGTTTCGAAGTAGAACCTTTTTAACTCTTGCATATATAATTCAACCAAAAAGATTTTTACGTTTAAAAAAGTGCTTAAAAACAAAAGCTGCTTTGAAGAAAATTTCTTCTATTTCGAAAACATTTCTATGGGAAAATTAATTTTCGAGAAAATTAAATTGAAAATTTTTACGTGGCAACGTTCTTAGTGATAGTTTTTCTAGGAAAATTTTTTAGTTGCAACTTTTTTATAAGTTTTAGGCAGAGTTTAAAAATACAGTAACGAGCCCTATTACTAGTGGTTTTTAAAAAAGAAAGGTTTGTATTGCTGATTATACATTTTATTAGTTTTCATTCATTACATTTTCATTGATTATTACACACTTCTATATTGATAAAAAATATTTTATATTTTTATTTTTGTCCCTATATTTTAATGTAACAATCGCCGTCCTTTTGTAAAGTACTAAAGAATAGAACCGTAAATTTTTCTTGAGTGGCTTGAGTGACTTAAATGAGTTGTAAGTATTCAGAGTATTTTTCTAAAATTATAAATCTAAACGACATACTTCACGAATCATACATATAGGAGTTCGATGTCGACGTAGTACTCATAATCATACAACTTGTCTTTATGAACCACTCTTATAGTGAGTGCGAACAAATCTGAGTAGTAAAATTTAAATCATTTATACTCACTTGAATTTAAAATTTTGTAAGTGATTATGAATAGCGAAAAAACGACTTATTGCCGATCACTGGTGTGTGTGTGTATGTTCGCCTTTCAGCTTTATTTTCAATCGGTTGTCTTTTTCACTTCTGTTGCTCTTTTTTGTAAACACCAAAATAGCTACATTTCAGCTCACCCTCTCTTTTGTGGTGTTTTTTCTGTAAATGAACAAAATGTGGTATTATGTTGTGGCGAATATTATTCGCCGGCCCTGTTACATGGATGTAATCCACGATGTCCAATAAAACACCAACAGTAGTAACTCAATAGTTTTCTTTAATTTTTCTGTTTTTATGCATGTGTGTTGACCTAAATTTCTCACAAGTTTGGCTCCTTACAATGTGTATACTTTTAATTATACATTTTAAATTAATATCTATTTTTTAAGCAGATAATTAGAGAAGATTATTTATTTTATTATTTTATCAAAACATGAATTAAATATATTTTAGTTTTTTGCAATAAAATTCTGTATCTCATAAAAAAAAATAAATAAAAATACTTGCACAAATTGTTTAATTATCAATTCAATTGCGCCAATGGCTCAATTATCCGAGGTTTTTATAATCGCATCATTGGCTCACTTATCCCAGGTTTCGACAATGGATTTCCCCGTTTAATTGAGTCAAAAACTTGGATTTTTAGTGGCGAAATTAAGCGGGGACTTCTGTACTATAGTAAAATAATAAGAGTACATAAAAATTTTAAATTATTTTAAAACAAAAGAAATCGAAGACATGGTTTCGCACAGTGGCGTGAAATACAAAAAATGCAATAAAAGTCTGGAACTTCTAAACTACTTGCACGATTGTCATGAGGTAAACCGCGATTTATAGAGAAGGTCATAAGCTTTTCACTTGTATTTGGATTCACCCTGTGTCAATACAGGGTAGTACCACAGGGAGTCAAAGTAGGTAAATTCGAATTTGAAAAATGTTTTAGGGCTTATAGCTTTATCAAACGTGAACCGATTTCAAAAATTTGTTATTTTTAGTAATGTACATGAATGGGTAAAAGAAAAACGTGCTTGGAAGATGCATGGTATCTTTCATAAATTTAGAGAAATTTTTACCTTGGAATTTTTTAGTTTTTCAAGATTGAAATATTTTAAAACAGATTTAGACAGCTAATACTATAGTGGTGATAATTTTTTTTTATCAAAGTAGTACAATTTTGTAAAAAACGAACAACATGACTTCAATGACATGCCAATGTAAAATTCATAGGTTTTTCACCTGAATTGGCATCACTTCGTTCATATAGATGTTGTGTTTTAATTACATCTTTTTCCTCACTTTTTTTACTGGGTATTACCGGCTTTTGCTACCGCTTGCTCACGCTCAAAGTTTTCACTTAATTAATTCGATTGCCCTCTTCTCTTTGCTCTTATAGCTGTTTTTAACTACAAAACTACACAACTACATAACTACACAACCGCATATGGTTTGAACCAGTGATCGGCAATAAGTCGTTTTTTCGCTATTCATAATCACTTACAAAATTTTAAATTCAAGTGAGTATAAATGATTTAAATTTTACTACTCAGATTTGTTCGCACTCACTATAAGAGTGGTTCATAAAGACAAGTTGTATGATTATGAGTACTACGTCGACATCGAACTCCTATATGTATGATTCGTGAAGTATGTCGTTTAGATTTATAATTTTAGAAAAATACTCTGAATAATTACAACTCATTTAAGTCATTCAAGCCACTCAAGAAAAATTTACGGTTCTATTCTTTAGTACTTTACAAAAGGACGGCGATTGTTACATTAAAATATAGGGACAAAAATAAAAATATAAAATATTTTTTATCAATATAGAAGTGTGTAATAATCAATGAAAATGTAATAAATGAAAACTAACAAAATGTATAATCAGCAATACAAACCTTTCTTTTTTAAAAACCACTAGTAATAGGGCTCGTTACTGTATTTTTAAACTCTGCCTAAAACTTATAAAAAAATTTCAACTAAAATATTTTTCAATTAAATTTTCTCGAAAATTAATTTTCCCATAGAAATGTTTTCGAAATAGAAGAAATTTTCTTCAAAGCAGCTTTTTTTTTAAGCAGTCTTTTAAACGTAAAAATCTTTTTGGTTGAATTATATATGCAAGAGTTAAAAAGGTTCTACTTCGAAACATTGCGAAAGTAATAAACATTCCTCCAAACATTATTCTAAAAACCTTTGAAGTTACTAAAAAAAATAAAAAAAAACATATCACACACCACTGTGAAACCTTCTATTGAAATAATAAAAAAACATCCCACACACCACTGTGAAACCTTCTACAGAGTATTTTATTTTCCGCCATGTACTTAAATTAAAAACCCAAGTCTCGTCTAACTTTTGTAAAATGTTTGCTTTCAAAGCGGAAATAGCTTGATTATCATTTTCCATAACTTCGCAAATTTCCTTGAGTTTAAAATTTCATAAAATGCTAAAAAAATTTAAAATTTTGGTCAAAAAGTACTTCCAGTTTTTTAAGTAGATTTTTAAAATCTTTTAGTACATTTATAAAATTTTTAACTTTTTCTTTAAGACAAGGCCTTGCGTTATCCATTTGATGGTATTTTTGTAAACCACTCTAAAGTCAGAATTGTTCGAATATGTGCAATTTTTTAACAAAAATCTAAATGTTCGAGACTGTAAAAAGTTTAACGCTGATTTTCATCACGTTAATAGCCAACTATTCTAGTACGATTGGTTTTTCAGTATTTTCCCAAATCTATTAGACATCCTGGGCATTAATGGGGTCTGGGGAGGCGATTGAAGAAAAAATTACAATTTTCGGAAAGAACATTTTTTATCTACACAAAAAATAATATTTGATAATATTGATTGCAAAAATTTTTATTAGTTTTAGTTACGGACATGTTGGTATTTAATGGGATAAAAACCTGATTTAATATCTCATATATGTCCGGAGATATTCAAGGTAAAATTTCATTCGCAAAATTTTTATTTTGATCTTTTGTTGGTTTTTAGCGGTATTTTTTACAGCTTTTTTTTATTTTAAAAACTGCTGTTAAAAATTAAGCACAGCTGAATAGTAGAGGTAATTACTTATCCACTGATATACAATTTGTACACCTTTTTCATTACAACGGCTGTAAATGATGTACACAATTAAGGTACCGCGAGCAAAAAACTCTTTTTTATTGTGTTTTTCTAAAGGTGCTTTAGTTTTTTTCTATTGCAGCAATTAAATATTTTTTTTTAACAAATATTTAAACATGACTACCTGTACTTTTAGATGCGGCAAATCCATGTTTGCGCACGTACCTCTTCCTGGCGGTTTCTTTATAAATTATGGCCTGCGCGCTTATCCTATATTTTATTAAAATTTAATTTTTATTTTTAACCGACTTCCAAAAAAGCAGGAGGTTATACATTTCGACTGAATGCTGATTTTTTATGTATGTGCCTGCAGAACTCAGTCATTTCTGAACCGACTTTGAAAATTTTCCGTAATATGATAGACTATGCTTACAAATTAGTACAGTTTTAAAAACAGTTCATAATCTTAAAAATTAAAGGGTGTCCCCATACAACATACATATTTTTTACGTGTATTATGAACTGTAATGGTCACTTTTGTAAAATTTTAAATGACTGCGTATTACTATAGCTCCCAATAACAAAAAGTTATACAAAAATAAATCTAAAAATTAAAGGGTGCCCCCATAATTGATGTAAATTAACTTAAATGGGCCTAACTTTTGAAACGTTATAGACAAACGCTTGCAAATTGGACAGAATGTCCAATAATATTAAAATAAATAAATATAATATTAAAAAGTATAATTTAAAGGGTGCGGCAATAGTTCATTTAATTTGATGTATATGGCCATACTTTATAACAGTTGTAGACAGATGCTTAAAATTTAAAACGAACCTGTTTTGCTAAGTCCGCTATAACAAGAAGCTTGAATTTGAATTTAGAAATAAAAGGGTGTTCCCAAAATTAATGTAATTTCTTCTATATGGCCTTATTTTTTCACCCGTTATTTACAAACACCTTAATTTTAGACAAAATGTCCACTACTTTGTTTGGTATAATACGGAGTATAAAAATTTTAAATTATAAATTAAAGAGTTTTACGATAGCTGATATAATCTGACGTGTATGGCCAAACCGTTGTAGACAGACGTTTAAAATTTACACAGAACCTGATTGCCCCTATAGTTGATGTAATTTGATGTATATTGCCAAACTATTGAACAGTTGAACAAGTACAAAGTTCGGAAATATAAGGGTGTCCCAATAGTTAAGGTAATCTAATTTATGATGCCATACCCTTGAACCGTTATAGAGAGACAGATGAAAACTGTTTTGAAGTCGGTTTATTTTTTGCAAGAATTATTATTATAACAATGCAATATAAAACATAGATATACATTAGCAGCAATACTTATTATTCTTATACCCTTCACCACAAAAAAGTGGAAAAAGGGTATAACTAAGTTTGTCTATTCGTTTGTTATATCCATTTCCGACCCCATTAAGTTGTAATGAAAAACTTTTTCTATTTTAATTCATATTTTTATTTTGTAGAAAGCTCCGCGATTAAAGCTCTGCAGCCTTATTCTGTAATTCTCGTAGTTAAATCTAATCCTCGATCGCGAAAAAGCTAAAAATAAATTACGGCAAATATTTTAGCTATATCTCCAAATTTGTATTCTGTATCTATAATCGCTTAGCTAAAATTTTATATTTTCGCCGTAGCTAATTTGCTATCACTATACTTACCCTTTCCCTCTACTTTTATGAATTGCTGTAAAAAAGAGACAAATATAATGTGGTAGCTCTTGACATTAATTTCCTATCACTATAATTATCCCTTTACTCTTCTTTGATAAATTGCTGTTAAAAAGAGACAAATATATTGACAGCTTCGTATTAGAGTTACCTTACTTTATGATTCGCTTTCCTTACAATGATTAGCGTTTACCCACAAAAAGTTTTCAATATATGTATATGATGTATTTATAGAAGTTATTTTAAATTTATAGAAAATTTTTTAAATCCTCCGAATATACACACTTAAAACGTATGTACTTGAATAAAAAAATGTGTAAATTAAATGTTGCGGTTAGCCATGGAATTATTAACCGCCGCAATGATGGAAACATATTTTCAAGACGCAACACTATTTTACACTAATATTTTGTACAAAAAGTTAACACAAAACAATCGTCAACAACAGCCTTTGAAGAAAAAATAGATTTAAATTAAAAATAATAAGCATTTAAAATTAAATTACGCGTATTTTAAATTAAATTTATTACCTTCAAAAATATTGTGATAAATATCCCGAACAAATTATTAAAATCACCGATTTTGATTATTTAAATTGGCGAATATATAGTGAATTAGCATATATTCCTGCTCTTTCATTGCTAAAATTAATAAAATTTACATAAAAAACACAAATAGAAAATATATATGTTTTACCCAGATTTTAGCACTCAAAAATATTCGTTGCTAAAAATTTTATTTATTTTTTACTTAAAATCGCTTATTTGAAACAGAGAATACAATATTAGAAAATTTTAGCGATGACGACAAATTTACGGCGAATTGGATTTTTAGACATCGCCAAATTAAGCAATATACATTACAGAATTGCCTTTACAGTTAAAAATCGCTAAATGGATTTTTTAGATTTTTAGCGATGGAGTTTTAGCTTTAGCAACTTACAGAATAAGGCTGCAGATCCACTTAGTTAATCATTATTGTTTTTTTTAACAAATGTGTCGTGTTATATATTTTTGGAATTGAGTGACTTGTCAAATTGCACTCAACCTCTTAATTCTTAGGTTGCTATCATTTACATATAATAATTCAAGTTATACCAGGCGACCATAATATTTTAGTTACCGTCAACTGTAAGCAGAAATATTTTAGAGATATTTGATACTCTTTTATTTATGTGTATGGTGCAGGCAATAACGCTATGCTACACTGTGTCGGTAATAGTGACTATGGGATTACGCTACACCTCCACTTCTCGCAAAAATTTTTATATAGCAGAAGTTTTATGGACATTCTTTTATAATAAAAAGTTATTGGTATTTCTTAATAATAAGGTTTTGGTATTAGCAATTCTTAAATTAATTCGCATTAATTACTATTACTTTTTTAAACTTTAAAATTTTTATCGTGCTATTTTCCCGGTATTGATTATTGAAGGTGAAAGCACGTCTCGATGGCCATTTCGCTATCGCTTACTTAACTCTTCAGGAAACTTCTGACAAATATTTTAAATAAACTAAAGATTTTTGTCCAAACAATAAAGGAAAGACAAAAATCAAAGTTTAAGCAAAAACAACAATAACCGATTGTAATTCTATTTTTCTTTCTCTGCTGTATAAGGCAGAGTTTTTTTATACAGTTGAAAGAGGATGAAAAATAAAATATCACAGAACACTACGATAATTTATTTAATGCACGGGCACTTTGCAAATATTAAATTATTTTAAAAAACGGGATTTCTTTTTATAATTATATTAATTAATTTTTAAAAAATTCTTTTTTTCGTGCTATTTTCCCGATTTATTATTTAAATCACCGATATTGATTATTGAGGGACAAAGCACGTCTCGAAGGCCATTTCGTTATCGCTTACTTAACTCTTCAGGAATCTTCTGACAAATATTTTAAATAAACTAAAGATTTTTGTCCAAACAATAAAGCAAAGACAAAACTCAAAGTTTAAGCAAAAACAACAATAACCAATTGTAATTCTATTTTTCTTTCTCTGCTGTATAAGGCAGAGTTTTTTTCTGCTCTTTTATACAGTTGAAAGAGGATGAAAAATAAAATATCACAAAACACTACGATAATTTATTTTATGCACGGGCACTTTGCAAATATTAAATTATTTTAAAAAACGGGATTTTTTTTATAATTATATTAATTAATTTTTAAAAAATTCTTTTTTTCGTGCTATTTTCCCGATTTATTATTTAAATCACCGATATTGATTATTTTTTACCGAATTTGTTTCCAATCGATTTTGGGCGGTATTGAGTATTTGGAATTCGGTTATGATGACTGAATAAATATGGTACTCACAAATTTTTCAAAAATTCATTCGACAGGCGATATTTAATATTATTGTGTGGTGAATAAAACAACTTTAACAACATTCATATGTACTTTTATTTAAAAAAATAAGTTACAGAAATAATATAAAGTAAAATTACATAATTCGAACCATACGAATCAACAACGCCACTCTATGTTCTCCCGATTTCTTTCTCTCCACCTACTTTCTTTGATTTTACATTATATTTGCAGACACCGAAATTCTTGTCGCTATAAAGTAAATAAAACATTTTATTTTTATTTGTAAATGTCTTTTTAAGACAATTTAAAACTCACCTTTAAAGAATCTTGCGAAACTTTGCGCTTTTTTTTAACTCTTTATATTTTTTAAACCAAAATATCACTTACATTTTTTATTTTACTTTTTATTATAATTGTTTTTTTTATTATGTCAAAAACTTTTGAAGAAGTAAAGCAAACGATTTATATAATTCTGACTACCAAAATTCTGTTTTTAGTAGTAATGTGCTGAAAGAGTTTGGTTTCCTCTCTCAATTAATAGAATTAATTTAAGTAAAGCCATAAATCAGTAAGGTTAACTTTCTAAACAGTTGTTGCAGCTAACCTTTAGTAATAAATATTATTTTTTAGTTTTTAATATAAAAAGTATGTCCATATTATGTTTTATTAATAACAAGAAATAAATTGAGATAGTAGGAGTTAAATTTTGAATATATCTACCGAATAGTTACAAATCATTTTTTTGTGTGTAGAAATAAAAAATAAATGAACTTAAACCAAAATAATTTCAATTTATTTATAATATTCACAGTTCAAATAATAGTTAGTTAAAATTAAATTAAATATTATATTTATATATCGCTGGTCTCATGTAGAAAGGCCCTAACTCGAATTTTTATGAAATTCAGTTTTTTCGTGATTCCATTACATTTCATGCAAATACACCTCGTCACAAAATTTGAATACAATAGTATCAAAAATAACGATATTACAAGCAATTGCATTTCAAATATTACATTGTGATAAATACAGTTTCTGTTTCAGTTCTGTTTTACCTTCTCCTGTAAAATCACAATTATGCGAGTTAAGGCCTTTATACATGAGACCAGCGATATATAAGTTAACACACTCTGCAACCTGCATGAGCTACATTTGATCCAACTAGCTGTCAACGTACAACGACCTGTAGTACCAACTTGCTGACGATACATATACCATCGATCATGTTGCAATATTTTATTAGTGACCTATTTTACTTTAATTTATTAATTATTTATGAGTATGAATTATTTTATTAATTCTTTATTTAACTGTATTTTATTGCTGACTACGAATTATATTTAACTTTAATTTATTAAATATTTATTGTTGAGTACGAATTATTTTAGTATAAAATGATTTTCACAGTTTGGTTAAGTTTCTTACATTTTGGGCAATAAAGACGGTGACATTAATTAACTTACAAAATTAATTGTCTTTAATTTTTTAGTGTTCCTTTGGAGGAACACTTTAACTGGCGCCCGAGGAGGGACCCGCCTAAAAATACGGGTTCCTTAAAAACCTGACCTGGTTGAGGATAATACGTGTTCTGCGATTCCTACGAGACTCTCCAGAACCACAAATAAAAAATATGTTCTGCGATTCCTATGGGACCCTCCAGGACACTAATGAAAATTAAAAAGTTTATTGCGATTCCTACGGGACCCTCCAGTATTACTAATATAAATTAATAAAATCATTCAGGTGACAATATAGTTTCTGTATAAATTTAGTGGACGTACTCGCTAAGAGTCGTCAAGGTTCAACTCCTTGTCAGAAACCTTAAAAAAATTGGTGAGTAATTTTTATTTTGTGTGATAGTTGCACAAGGAAACATTCCAACATACACGTGAGAACATGTTTGGAGATCACGAAAAGAAAAATTGAAGCAAGTCGTAACTTAGTAGGTTGAATTCAGTTGACCTGTTGACGACTAAAAAGGACAACACGACCCTTCCGCGACCAAAAGGCTGGTGTTGGAATACCAATTAGGTACTGCCACCGTTCTTATAAAAAAAACGGTTTAAATTTCCATATAAATAAAAAAAGGCTACTATTGGAATACCAATCGGGTACTGCCGCCGTTTCCACTAAACAACGGTTTAAATTTCCAAAAAACACATTTTTATAAATTTTTTTTTCCTAATCAAAAATTTTTTAAAGAATTATACTTATACGTACTTTTTAATTTTTAAGGTATGCTGTTGCTGTAATAGCTAAAATTGAGAAATTGTTATTTCAAGAAGGAGATTAACCTAAGCCACGAATATTAACCAAAGGAAACAAGTGTCCTAAAATATAATCAGCTAAATTTAATTTACAAAAATCAAGTGGTGAGTTTTTTTAAATATATTAATATGGATTCATTAACTCAATCGGAAACAGAATTATCGGGTTCGGTAGTTGCGCTTCAGAACGAGCTCAGGAAAGCGGATTGCCGTATCCGTTCCCTGGAGCAAATGAATGCGCAACCGGTTCTTCCTTCTGTTTTACCTTTACGTGGTCCTTCATCGGAGGACGAACTTAGGGAAATCAAAAGACTACCCGACGCGGTAAAAGAATTGCAAGTGTTCGAAGGGGATCTTTCACAATATGTATCCTGGATATCAAAAGACTACCCGACGCAGTAAAAGAATTGCAAGTGTTCGAAGGGGATCTTTCACAATATGTATCCTGGAAAAATACAGTTGAAGGGAGTTTTGACGATTATAAAATAGGGCGCGGAAAGCCGATTTTCAGGGCAATTTTGAAAAGCATTAGGGGAAAAATCCGTGGTAGTGCGAACAGTGCGCTAATTTCGCATAACATTTTCGATGACGATTCGCCGGCAATCAAGTCATGCCTTTCCCTACATTACGCAGACAAACGTGACATTCGGACCCTACAGCATCAACTCTGACAACTTACTCAGGGAAGTTCTAAATTGGACGAATTTTATGCATACATGAACTTTCAGTTTTCGCTGATAATAAATAAAATTAAAACAGAAAGTTACTCAAACGAAACGGTAACGCTTTGGTGGAGACGTAAAGGAATAGAGCTTTGGACATTTTTATTAGGGGACTGAGTGCGGCAGTGAATCCTGTGGAACGAATGGACGTGGATTCTTCCGTGCAAACACGTAACTCAACTACATGAACCGGCCACAACAAACACATCCTTTTAAGAGGAAGTTTGAATCCGAAAATTATCATCCTAAGCACTTTCCAAGAATCTAAAGAACTCTCAAAACCATTATAATTAGCGAAAAAGTAGAAGTACAATTTTTCTCGTACGTCGGAAAAAATACCCCAATAACATTTTATGTTTTACAAAGCTAAGATTCATTTGATGCTATCATCGGTGATGATACCCTAAAAGAACTAGAAACGGTTATCGACCGAAAAAAACCGTGTGCCAACTATTAAACCAAATATACAAATCCCTCTCCTTGAAAAGACATCAGAACAAGTGTATCCCATAATAGAGAAAAATTTATCTAAAAATATTCAGAAATATTTACAATCCTTAATAAATAAGCATGAATCGTTATTTGGACCATTAAATAATAGGGAAGTCGCTGGCACAAGCATTAGAGCAGGGTGGTACCGAAAAACCCAAAACCAAATGGTGAAAAACAGTATAGAATGGTAATTGACTTTAAGTGATTAAACTCTGTTACTGTTCCTGACACATAACCTATAAAAGATATAAACTCCGCTCTAGCCAGCCTTAGCAAAGCGAAATTTTTTACAACATTGGATTTAACATCTGGCTTTCATCAAGTACAAATGAAATCTTCCGATATACAATGAATGGAAAATACAAGTTTCTAAGACTACCCTTTGGTATAAGAAATGCGCCTGTTATTTTCCAGAAGATGATAGACGATATTCTGAAAGAGTATATTGGAAGATATGTTATGTCTACATTGACGACTTAATAGTTTACGGAGCCGAAGAAGAAGAACATCTGATGAACCTTGAAAAAATTTTCGCAAGACTAAACGAGGCTAATCTCAAGGTAAATCTGGAAAACCCCCATTTTATGAAATCTGAAGTAGAGTTCCTTGGATACGTATTGACCGCAAATGGAGTAAAACCAGACGAAATAAGGGTAATTGCTTTCCAGAACGTATGTCCTCCAAAGAACCTTAAGGAACTAAAAAGCTTCCTTGGCCTAACATCTTACTACAGGAAGTTTATTCAAAACTATGCAGAAGTGGAAAAACCACTAAAAAATTTAACAAGAGGTGAATTTTCTCAAGTTAAGGCAAATGCATCCAGAAAAGTACCGGTTACTTTAGATGAAGAAGCACTAAAGTCTTTCAACTCTCTAAAAGAATTATTAATTTCAGCTGACGTTGAACATTCCTAAATTTTGAACAATCCTTTAACCTTACCACTGACGCATCCGATTATGCCATAGGTGCTGTGGTATCTCATACATCTCGCGATCGCTTAGCAAGACAGGGGAAGGATATGCCACTAACGAAAAATAGATGCTGACGATCGTTTGGGCTTTTGATAACCTACGGTCTTATCTTTATGGAGCAGAGACAAGCAAATAAAATCCAAACAAAAACCTTTATATAAACGCGAGACTGTAGGCAAAGACAATAGGGTAACATTATCGACTGAAAAAGGTAAAAGAGTCAATAAGATCCATATTAAGAATATTCCATCGTAAACTCCACCACTTGGTAAGCACAAACTATATATATATATAATATAAATTAAAACATAAGGACAAAAAAATATTAAGTATGTTTTCTCTAAGAAATATATTGAATACTACAACAAGTAAAAGTTAATGATTTATGGAAAATATTTTAAGAATATTCCAAAACAAATTAAGAAAGAAAAAGCCAAGTATAAAAATGTATAAAAAATGATATAAAATGGTATTATAATATAAAATTATCAAAATTATCAAAAGCGTACGTCTAGTACTTTTATTAAAAAAGAAAAAAAAACTATGAAAAATTCTGTTAACAAAATTTAATGATTTATGAAAATGAAAACGAATCAATTACCACATAATTTTCGTAATAACAAAAAATTAATCCTACTTAAAGGATAATAATACTGTCATTTACAGAAAAAAGCCAAATATAAAGCTAAGTAACAAGTTTATTAATTGAATACATTGAAAATCTATTACTCATTGAAACAATGAACATCATGCATTAATCTATATAATTAAAGAACAATGAATACTTTTTATAATAGTAGTTATGTTAAAATATTAAAAGTTCTTAAATATTACTTTTGAAATGATATGTACTTTATTTGACTGGTGAAATGGTGGATACCAAAATGTTATCAAGGTTCGACACTTACAAAGTATCAAAAATTACACAAAAAATTATTATTATCAGTGCGTTATTAATTAAACTTTATTTCCTTTTCTTTTAATAACTATGAGATAGAATTTTGTTAATTTCTACCGCATTTGGATTCAACCTATTCAAGTACGATTCTCCACTGGTAACAATGGAACATGGAGCCGGTTAGATCATTAATGGCTATTTTAAACTAGTACATACAATTAATTTGGACTAATATCCAGAAGCTTTAAATAATATTGAAGACACCGTTAGAAAAACGGAGCAGAACCCCATGAAGACAATTACAGAGTTTCACCTCAACATCACTAAATTAAGGCTAAACGAACTACAAGGAAACAAGGAAACAGAGAAAGGAAACCACGTTCGATTAACTGGATTGGATCACAAGGAAATGGATAGCAGGCTCACCAGGTGCTATTGATTGGGACTTTATTTTAAAAAGTCAAAACGAAGTCATTACAAATAGCAACAATCAGTACATAATTAACGAACAAATCTTTAGCATTACACAGGCATCAATTAATAAAGTTAATGAAATGATTACATATGCTAATTCTATTAGTAAGAACATGAACTCTGAAAATTTTGAAGTTCTTACGTCAAGTAAAATCCTAGTACTGAAAGAGAAGATTTCAGAAATGGTCAGAACATCTCAAATGGCGAAAAGAGGAATAGTAAATACTAACCTACTTGATAAGGCTGAAATAGTAAAGTTAGTTTCTGAAGAGGAATCACTGACTTATCAAAACGTAATTGAAGCAGCAGAGTACGCTAAACCTTCGATGTATACCAATGGAACACTTCTACTTTACGTGCTATCTGTACCAAAGTTAACATCCCAGAAATATCGAGTTATCTTTGCGAGAGCCACCTCATCTAACGGAAATCAAGTGGACCTAAAGTATAAAAACTTACTGCTAAACGAAAACGAAACATATGGAATAATTGGAGATTGTTTCACAATAAGCAACACAACACTATGTAAGCAAGGAATGCTTAAAAAATTACCAGAGGACGGATGTGACGCAAGGTTACTCAAAGATGGAAACGCATATTGCGATTTTATCACAAACGATGAAGCAATCATTGAACTGATGTGTGATAACACAGTTTTCGTTACCAACTTTAATGGATTTCTTAAAAACGAAAAAGAGGATAAATGGGACGTTTTAAATACAACTTAACAAAGAAACACTACAAATTAGAAACCAAACCTTCTCTAGCAAGGAGACCAGAACACTTCAGGCTCTACCGTCAATCTTATCAAACGTGATGAACAAAGGAATAAAATTAAATCTCAATTACATTCACGCATTAAATTTAGATAACATCAAAGAACTTGGAACAACCTATTACATTTACACTGCTTTAGGAGCTATCATCCTGATAATTTTAGCCATAACTTGTTACAAAATATGGAAGAAATTTAAATTGATGACTGTTTCTACAACAATTGAAACCCAAAAGAATTAAAAAATTTGCAGGACGCAAATACTTAAAGGGGGGCAGTTAACACACTCTGCAACATGTATGACCTATATTTGATCCAACTAGCAGTCAAAGTACAACGACCTGTAGTACCAACTTGCTGACGATGCATATACCCTCGATCATGTTGCAATATTATATTAGTGACCTTTTTTACTTTAATTTATTAATTATTGATGAGTATTAATTATTTTATTAACTCTTAATTTAACTGTTGAACGGTTTTTTTTTCAAATATCAAAAGGCCTCTAAAAATAATGAAGCATTTACATTTTAATTCCATTCATAATTTCTACAAATTAATTAATAGTTAATAAAAAACCAAAAGGTGAATATTTCTTTTAAAGCACTGCTCTACAATACTATTCAAAAACTATTAATATTGTTAGTTAAAAAATTTTTAATTTTCCTACAAATTTTTTTTCAATCATAATAAATATACATTTTATAATTCAAATATTTAAATAATATAAATTAAAGCATTTTCGAGTAACAGGACAAAGTAGTAATGCATGTATATATTTTGCTTTAATTTATTGAACAAAAAAATGTATACGAACGCTCACTTTTTACTTTGTATAACACATTACCCAATCATATTTTTAGTTTTGTTATGATACTAAAAAAACATAACTACGTCTACTAAACGCACAAGAACTGGTTTCTCAGTTGCGTACTGTTAACTTACAAACTCAAAACTCAGTCGCTGTTTGTTCGTTTTGCTCCTGAAAATAGTAGACTGAATTCTGTTGGTTTTTAGTTGTGAGTGTGCTCAGTTCAACTATTTTCAGTTGGCGTAAAATAGAAAACTGAATTCAGTTGTTTATTTTTAGCATGTAACTGAAAAAAGGTAAACTGGTTAGTAAAATGTGACTGCTAATAGCAGTTTTTCGAAACCCTGCTTTTTTCAGTTCACACTGAGTTATCGAAACAGACACAGGGAAATGGTTCAGAAACACAATTCGCCAACAATGTTGTACCACTAATAGCTTGTCTTAATGAATCACAAATCAGAGAACTGGGTTCCCAGAACAGGGTTTATTATTATTATAATGAACGATCAAGTTGCACTTAGTACCTTTAAAAATGGTTTAAATGAACTACACAAGGCTACTGTTTTGGCTGCTAGACCTAGAAGTATAATTGAACCAATCAAAATAGCGAATTCTATAAGGAACGCGAGATTTTTCAATAATAGAAGCTTTCGTTATAATAATAACGGACGAAATAATAATAATATTAATAATAATGCTAATACTTACAATAAATATGGTAATAACAGTCCAGGTAATTATTTTAGGAATATTAGTTCTTCACGAAGGGATAATTTCCGTAGTACTAACCCCCCGAAAAATAACAATAATTGCAACTGTGGTATTGTTTTAGTCCTTAATTTATGTATATCCTATAGTCCTTGGTTATATTTATACAGCCGCGAAGGAGGACAGCTTAACACTAGGCGTTCAAAGAACTGCCAAAATATTGAAATATTAAAATTAAAAACAAGGCTGTTAAAGCCGATATGTGTTTCTACTCTTAAAGTCTGCTTTATTTAAGTTTGGTTCTAGCTTATATACTACTTATGAAAATAACTCTAAGCTTCTCTAACTTATTCTAGCTTACCAATATTACTTCATTTGTTTCATTCAGTGTCATGAAATTGGCTTCTCTAAATTATTCTAGCTTACCAATATTACTTCATTTGTTTCATTCAGTGTCATGAAATTGGTTTACAGTAACCAATAACGAACCAATATGCTTAAATGCATATTGGTTCCTAGTTACAACCTTATCTTAAGTACGTAATTTCTTCATAATCGAATCTGGTTTCGATGAATTATCATTACGCCCTATGTGCACAATATTATTTTCAAAAACTATATCTTTATTTTCTATATCTTCAACTTTATTAAATTACAATTTATTCATATTCTTGATGTCATTGATGGATATACATTCCCATATTTGAAGTTGATCAGACTTCTAAGAAATGCATGTTGCCATACTATTTCTTCCGCGCTCGCTCTATTATTATCACTATTATTTGTCTCATTTTTATTTGCCTCATTTGCTATCTTATTTTTTTCCTATATAGCCCTTGTAGTTACCAGTATTTTTCTTTTTTTATTATCATTTTCTTTTGGTATCATTTGTTTTAATATTTCTGAATCTAATTCTATCCTGGAAAGTGCGTCGGCATTTGTATTCATCTTTCCTTTTTGATGAAGGATTTTTATGCGAAAATAATGAAATTAATGGTCTGTGGTCTGTTACTGCTTTGAATTTTCTGCCGTATAAGAAAGGCTTGGAAAAGTTTATGCTCCAATGAATTGTTAACAATTCTTTTTCTATAACCGGCTTAATAATATCATGCTTTTGAAAAGATTTACTTGCGTAAGATATTGGTAAATCTTTACCTATTTCACCTTGGGATAATACTGCTCCTAATTCATAATTTGATGCGCCTGTTGTCAAAATGAAAAATTTATCAAAATCTGGGTATTGCAATACAGGAGGATGTATTAGTTTTTATTTCAATTGTTCAAAAGCATGTTGGCATTTTTCTGTTCAGATGAATTTTGTTGATTTCTTTAATAGCGCGTTCAGATGTTTTGCAAGGTCGGCAAAATTTGGTATGAATTTTCTGCAGTAATTGCAAAATGCTACGAACCGTCGTACTTCGTCCGCGTTGTTTGGTATTGGATAGTTTTTTATTAAATCATATTTGGATGGGTCTGTTTTCACACCGTCTTTTGTTATTAAATGTCCTAAATAAACTACTTCTGGTCTTAAAAAACATTTCTTTGGATTTAGTTTTAGATTTTATTTTTGTAATCAGTCTAGTACTTCTATTAAATTTTGATTGTGTTGATTTAGACTACAGCCGTATACAATTATGTCATCAACATAAAGAAATGCTTCGGGTTCTTATCCCGATAGTGCTATTGTAAGCATTCGCTGAAAACTGTTGGAAGATATTTTTAGTCCAAATGCGAGTCTTTTAAATTGAAAATGTCCCTGTGGTGTGGAAAAAGCTGTCAATGATCTGAATTCTTCATTTAACTCAATTTGATGAAAAGAACTAGTCATGTCGAGTGTAGAAAACCATTTTGCTCTACCTAATTTGTCTAAAATGTCTTCTAATCTAGTTTGAGGAAATTTGTCATTAACAATTTTATCATTAAGCTTTCTAAAATCTACAATAAGTCCCATTTCTTTATATCTTCTATATTCTTCTTTGGTACCAAAAGGAGTGGAGCATTATATGGGCTAATTGATGGTTCTATTATTTCGTCATCAAGCATTTTCTGTACTTGTTCTTTTATTACGTCAGCATGTGAGTGTGGAATCTATGTTTTGTATGTAAACTGGTATGTTGTCTGAGGTCGTAATTGTTTGTTCATAAAAATTGTTGACCGTTAATTTTTCGTCTTCTAAATAAACAACATTTTGATATTGTTTAAATATTCCTACTAATTGTGCTTTTGTAAATTCGTCATTATGGTCTGAATTCAGTTCATTCACTATTCTTTCAAAACATTTGTTATTGCTCACATTATTGTAACGTAATGTCTTATAATATTTATGTGGGTCAGTCTGGAGTTGAATGCCTTTGTAATTGTTTATTAAATATGACGCAATCTTCTGTAAGCTCTAATTTTATTGCTTGTATAATTTCTGTTCTAGGCGGTATTGTTATTTGTAGTGAAGAAATTGGTTTTGATTGCATAGGCAGATATGGTAGAATTATTTATAAATAAAGAAATTATAAATGTCTCGTAATCAATTTTATTGTACCTAAAGGGTATATTTCTTCCTTTGTGATTCCAGTAAGTTTACATTTTTGTTCTGGGTTAAGTGGTTCGCCTTCAAACTCCTTAGATATGCGACAAAGTGTCAAATGTCAGTGCCTGTGTCAATAAGAAATGTTAAAATTCTATTCTTGTATTTTGTGTTTATAAAATTTGTTCTGTTGGAAAATACTCTACAGTAGCTCACAGCTTTTTTCGTGCAGGCGCAAAATAAAACTTTTCATCTTTATAGAATCAAAATCATTTATAATACCAAAAAAATTTTGGTTTCCAATGTTAGCTGTTTATATCTGAAATAAAATGTATAATTCAGAAAATCTGAAAATTTTGCCTTTCTTTAGCAATGATCAAAATAGTTTATTTCTTAGAAAAAAAAGCTCACAGCTTATTTCGTGCACTCTTTTTAACTGGAGATTTTGTATTCATATGTAGGTTCTGTTTAGATTACCGTTACTTTTTGTTTTATTTGGTGTTTTATTTTGCTATTCATATGCGTATAATTTAATTTGAACTACATCGAAAAGGATAAATACGTGTTTTTTGAAAGATGGGTAAGCGGACTAGCTTAGAGAAGCGAGAATTGGTTTTAATGCATTTAAAGAAAGGTAAAAGTCAGCGAAAAATAGCTGAGATAGTAGGACTGAGTGCTAGTACAGTCTAATATATTATTCAAAGGTATGAGCGCGAGAATTAATTGGCGGACAAGGGCAGAAATGCTCTAAATAAAATTTTTACAGATGCTGATAAAAGAAAAATTATCCGAAAAGTTAGGGATACCCTAAAATATCTGCTCCAAAATTGGTGGTGGGAATTCAAAATGAAATGGGTAAAGTATGCTCCACGGAAACAGTGCGCCGTTTGCTGCGTGAACATGGTTTCAATGGTCGAGTAGCTCGCAAAAAGCCGTTTGTACCTAAAAAGAATATGCAACGTCGACTTCAATTTTCCCAGGAGCATGTGACAAAGCCAATTTCATTCTGGGAAGACGTAATATTTGCTGATGAGTCGAAATTCAATATTTTTGGCTCGGATGGCATAAATTACGTGTGGTGTCAAGCCAATACAGGGCTCCAAAATAAACACTTAAAGCCAACTGTCAAACACGGCGGAGAAGGTGTGATGGTTTGGGTTTGAATTGCTGCCTCGGGAGTGGGCAACATCGTTTTTATTAAAGGCACAATGGACAAGAATGTGTATTTAAACATATTGAAAGAAAATTTGTGCGAAAGTGTCGCTGCTTTGGGTATACGCGATCGATTTCGGTATTACCAAGATAATGACCCGAAACATTAATTGGGTATTGTGCAATCATGGCTGATATGGAACTGCCAACACCTCATGAATCCACCTCCACAATCACCCGACTTAAACGTTATCGAAAATTTGTGGGCAATTTTGGACTCGGCTATACGAAAAAGGCAAATTAGGAATCTGCATGAACTAAAAACTGCACTGGTTGAGGAGTGGCAAAAGATTCCGCGCGAAACTACTCAAAAACTTGTTGCTTTGATGGAAAGTCGCCTTAAGGGTGTAATTAAAGAGAAGGGAGGCCATACAAAATATTAAGCATAGTCCATGCAAGTTTTTTCTATGGCTGCTGGAAGTGCACGGAATTAGCTGTGACCTGAATTTTTCATATATTTTAAGTTTTTTTTAATTACTTTTGCATATAGTTATAAATATGAATATAAACTTTTTGTTTAAATAAAGGAATGTTTTTATAATAATTGTGCGTTTAATTTTTTTTGATATCATTTACAGTTTGTTTACTGTAGTAGTTCAAAGTTGTGGTTTGAAGCTGCACGAAATAAGCTGTGAGCTACTGTATATATTCTAAATTCTGGCTCTCAGGAATAGTTATGTATTCCGGGCCTGCTTCGTTTCCCGAACTTTTTATAGTGTGTACATATTGTTGTTTCTGTTTATATCATCTTGATTATTGTTAAAAATTCTTCTTCGATTGTTATTAGTTCTATTGTGACTGAAATTTGTATGTCTATTATTGTTGAAATTATTGTTCCTGGAAAAATTTGTGTTCCTTGTTGAATTATTGTTATTGTGATGGTTGATATTTCTTGTGTTATTGTTTCGGTTAAAGTTTTGATTGTTGTAAGGCCTGTTATTGTTGTAGTTAGTGGACGTGTTGTTGGTTCTGTTGTGATTATGTGATTGATACTGTGGTTTTTCCTTCATTATATGTAGAATCGCGTTATTAGTTGCCTTATTTTCATTTTCAAGTTCAATTGCAAGTTCTGATGCTTCTTGCAATGTGGTTGGTCGCGACGCGTATATGGTCGATTTAAAGCTTTCATTTAGTCCTTTTTTGAAAGTATCAAGGGCTAATTTATTATTTAACTAAATTATTATGTTCTTTTCTGCTGTTGAGACAGTATTTCCTAGTTCTTCTATCCCTAGTTTGTTTAGACTGTCTATTATATGTAATATTTTGTCTTTAAATAAAGTAACTGGCATTTTCCCTTGGAACAGTGTACTGAGCTTGTTTTGTAGCCCTGGTATTGTTTTTGTGGTTTTGTACCTGTCTTCTAGCAATTCTTTTAATGCTTCAAAACTTTCTGGTTTGATATAACTTCCTATCGCTGTTCTAACGTTAGATGTTAGTTTTGCATAATAAATGTATTGCTTAAAATCTATTTTTGCCATGTCTGATAAAGTTTTGTTTATCAGCTTTGCTGTTATTAAAAAACTTTCAAGCTCTACGGAATTACCAGCAAACAATGGTAAAATTTTTGAAACGGTTTCTAAACTAAATGCTGACATTGTGATATTTTGTCCTGTTTCAGATTCTTTCTCGTGTTCTGCTAAATATTCTTTAATATTTGTATTTAAGTTTTTGAATTGTATTTTTAACGCTCTTACTAAATCAGTATTTTGTTATTCTTCCCCTGCTATGGTAAAGTTTGGTTTATATTTTCAATATATTCTAATTTTTCTTTTATAGTTTTCTATAAAATAAATGATACCCTTATTGATATTTCAAAAAATTTGAAAATTTAAGAGCTTGTGAAAACAAATTTGCCTCGGTGAAGGGTATAAAAATAAATTGTTCAAGAAACTTTTTAGCGGTTTAAGTCAGCGTTTTTTTTCGACTAGTTAGCGGTTTATAGCGTTTTTTAAAGTAATATCTAGCGGGAATTGGTTCAATCGTTTTGGAAACACTGTAACGAATCCTCAGAATCAAAAATGAATAAAAGATCGTCAATATGAATGTTTTTAGGTACCGAAATTAAGGCCATAATACACTATGAGATTTAGTCGTTATGTCGTCAAAAATAGTATAAGTGTTCAAAAAGTTGGATAGTGT
The DNA here is from genome assembly GCA_916610165.2 of Gymnosoma rotundatum. NCBI lineage: Eukaryota > Metazoa > Arthropoda > Insecta > Diptera > Tachinidae > Gymnosoma > Gymnosoma rotundatum. The sequence continues at coordinate 63,226,652 of OU744337.1, forward strand.
GTATTAACCCTTTGCACTCGAAGCTTTTTTTCACTCATAATACCAGCAACTCGAATCAATTTTAATAGAAAAATTTTAATAGAAAAGTAATAGAAAAGTAACAGTTTTTTTTTACCGTTACATAAACAAAACTTTCCTGAACAGATTTCATTTGTAATTTGTTAACAGAATAAATGAAGTTATTACGATTTGTTTTTGTCCTTATGTTATGAACTGAAAATTATTTGCATTGTCTCCATAACGGAGCCCTCGAGTTTGAAGATAAATTTTAAATGGCTCCGCTCCGGAGCCCTCGAGTGCAAAGGGTTAATATAAAATGTTTTGACAGATTTTAGTTCCAAAATTAAGCAATGTTCCAGTTTAGTTTTGGTAAAAAAGACACTGGTAACGCTGTTTCCTACAAAAGTGTCAGCTATGTTTTATAACTTTGCCATTAAAAATGTAATAGAAACTTTGTTCTATGCAATAATGGTTAGTTATTTCTATCATCAATGATTGTGAAATAATCGATCAAGTGAATTTGACTGTTTTTAAAGGGAAAATTTACTAAAAATTTGCTGAACTTATTATATTTTTTACACCGCCTTTATATATGTACCTATCGCCGCAAAAAGTCTAAAAGGGTATATCTAAGTTTGTCATTCCGTATGTAATTTCTAAAATATCCATTTCCGACCCCATAAAGTATATACATAAATTCTGAGTTCTTATGCAAAGCGAAGTCGATTGAGCGATGTTACTCTGTCCGTCCTTGTTTGTGCTGAAATCAACTTTGCCAAGGCACTTGATAAGCTAGAGAAAATCTAAATATCCCAATCAATCAGACATAGTTTCAAAAATTGCTATTGAAAATCAGCAAGATTGGTCCACATCCTTCGATGTAACGGGCAAAACACCACGCCTGTCTTTAATTTTTCCACATTATTTGGAACAATGAAGAAAATAAGAAAAAAAAAACATCAAGTGAAAAAATTGGCGGTCGACCATATTTTCCGATTTATAGGCCTCTAAACTTTTCATAGAAGTGTGCGATTCTGCACCATATTTTTTAAGATATGAATATGGATATCATTTAAAATTTTTTGAAGAGATCTTTCGGGAAATACTATAATTAAAAAAAATGCTGAAGCCATTAAAAGCCGATGACATTTTCATGTAATATTTTTTATTTATTTTTTTATTGTCTGTCACCCCAATATATATATATACATATATGTTGAAGATTATATTGTTATTCTAATTTGCAAATGTTTTAAGTCCCTTTTTTTAAATTATACAGGAGACACAAAAAAACATTGTAGCTTTTTTAGTTTTTAAATTTTGTAAACTTCTTCAATGCAATTATAATTACAAAAAACTCTCTTTAAATGATAAACGTCAAAAATCCTATCCAATCCAAAATTGTGGACTTAGCACATTTACCTACAATCAGTTTTAATTTTATAAATAAGCTTGATTTTTTTTTCCTATATTATCAGGTCACGCAGACGATTTGGTGCTGTTCTGCAAATCACGTGATTTTTAATTTTTCGGAGTGGTTTTAATTTTTCGAAAACAGGAGAAAACGGCTTTTTTTAGGTTTGTGTTGGGTGTTTTTTTACATTTTTAATTAAAATATTATCAGCGATTTAAGTAAGTTAAAATGTGTGGAACTAAAATAAATTAGTGAATTTTTATTTGTTTGTAATACGTGTGCTTTCAGTTACTTATTGGAGTTGATCGAAGGGCTAAAAATTTTGCGTTAAAATTAGAATTGAAAATGTGAAAATTAATGCAAAAAGTTTAGGAGGTTGTTACTATTTTATATTTTGCACTTAATTTTTTCTAAATTTGTTGCTGGAAACATTAGCATAAATAAGATAAATCTTAAATTACATTTTATACAATTTTTTATAAAATATGCAGTGTCTTTGAAAATTTATGAATAATTTCTTTTTTATGTGTAAAAATCTAATTTTTTTGCAAAAATAAATAGAAGAGATATTGTTTTAAATATATAATGTCATTATTATTATATTCTAAGCGAAATAATTAGAAAAAACGAGCAAGTGATATTAAATCGGCAGTCATTTTGCTAAACGTTTTAAATCATATGATTTCATTATATTTTGTACGCAGAACACCTTTTGCGTGATTTGAAATCACTTTGACAAAAAGTGATTTGTATAACAGACCTGTAATTTTATTAAAAAAAAACAGAATTTTAAGACTATCTCAGTTCATTTCTATTAAAAAGATACAAATGTTTAACCATATAAATTTTTAAGCTCAAATGCGCCTTTTAATTAGATGGACTTAAATCATCGTATTTACATTCAGCTTTTTTTCGCTCCAAAAATCGTCAAATATTTTTTTTCCTATTTTCCTCAGAGATCTCTTTCCACTTAAAAGCAGTATTTTCTTAACAGTTACACCTCTTCTTTAATGTCCATGCTTCTTTTTTTTTTTTATATATAATTACAACCACTGCCTGTATTCTCTTTTCCAAAATAGTCATTCTAACTGAATTCAAAGATGGGTTTTCTAAGCGAAACCTCTTTCTACGAGTTCTCGTTCTCAGATAAATTCGAAAGAATCGTCCGAGTCTGAATTAAACCCATATGGCACTAGTCCCACAACACCGTCGTCTACTGCAATGGGAAGAATTCATACAATTTTTTTTAAAAACACATACTAAAATTATTTTAAATTACATTAAAAATTATTATTTTTACTAAAATCTAAATGTTTACCTTTTTTTAAAAACTCTAAGCATTTATTCTTTCTTTTTAGATCGGTATCGACTTTTCACGGTTTTAGAAAAAATAGAACAGAAAACAACAAATTAAATTGAACAAATTAATATTAGTGGAGTCAGTTTTGTGGACTTAGCGTTTTTGCAAACAACAAAATAACAACTTTAAACGACAATATGACATTTTTGGTTGTTCTTAAATATTACCGTTTCGCATTAAAATTAACTCAAATTAAAGTAAAACAGTGTAACATCTTGTTAAAGAAGTGTGTTTATATTTCTTGGTTTTCTAAGATTAATTATTTTTCAAAAATTATTTTTTATTTTAATAAATTATTGTTTTATTTTAAGGGCAGTAGCTTATATCCCTACTTTAAAATAAATCACACAGATTCTCTCTTTTAGCAAACATTTCATCAAAATTCTGCCGTGTGACAATTACGAAAGAAATGCATTCATAATGTGTCACTGTTTGATGGGAAGATTTGTGCTGACGGCACCATTCATGAGACAAAATTTATCAGAATTGATTTGGCTGTTTGGACGTAATTGAACAACAAAAAACTGCAGAATACTTCTTTTATATACAGTCTCTCTCCTACATCTCGGCCATCCGGTAAACGATTCGCCTCGAATTCGCCTTCAAACGAAACTAACCATCTTCAGGCCATGGCTTCATAAGCTCCGGACATGTGCTAGTAAGTTTCGGTCCTTCGGTGCCACTTTCTTTTAAAACATCACACGTATTATGCGGTTTAACTGTTACGACGCGGTATGGACGAAATAATTTCGGCTTAAGCTTTAATCCTCCTCCAAGCTGAGTCCTCTTAATAGCAACTAGGTCGTTAACATTGTATTTTATGACTTGTTTACGTCTTAAATTTTACGAATGTCTATTTTCCTCCTGTACTTTTAAGATTTGTTGTTTGGCATCTTTTCTAATCTCTGATCTTTTTTCGTAAAAATTGGCAACCATTTCTTCTTCAAGCAGCTCTTTAATTCGGATGTCTTCACTGGTTCGCATTTTTGTTCCATTTAAAACTTCAAAAGGTGTTGCGTTTATGCTTCTAGATTAAGTGAAGTTTATAACCTGCTAGACCTTACCGACAAATTTAAACCATTTGGTAGGGTCATTCACGCTAAGTTTAGCCAGAACAGGGACAATGACGCTATTTAGTCTCTCTTTTTGTCCATTCGCTCGAGGTAAGCCCGTAGCTACCTTTATGTGCTTGATGTTTCTTCTTCACAATAATGACGAAAGCCTTCAGAAGTGAACGCCGACGCACGATCTGAAATAATCTGTGCTGGGTTTCCAAAAATGACAGCTTGAGATTCTTGTAATGGCATCCGTAGTTTTAGTAGATTTTGTAGGATAAAGCCAACAAAATTTTGTAAACGCGTCAATAACGGCAAATATGTGATTATACTGCTTATTCGTAGTTTCTAAGGGACCCAAGAAATCAATGTGATATGTCTGTAGAGGGATGTCATCCTTCGGTAATGAGTTTAGTTCGCCTTCCTGCTTACCCCTCTTTCTGTTAGTTATAATACACGGAACACAGTTGTTAATATGGTGTTTGTTTAATTTTATCATCCAGCTTTGGAATAAAATAATCACGACAAAGCAACTCTTTTGTCTTTTTACCTTCAAAATGTCCTCTATCATGTGAAATACGAATAACATCTCGGTGAAGAGCTTTCGGAACAACTATTAATTAATCGTCGTTGACAAGTTTAAAAAGGATATCTCCATTTAAAAAATAATCGTTATAGCTTCCTGTGTCTTTTAAAATATCTCTTATTGTTTGAGGTTTTCTTCCTAAATATGCGATCGCTTAATTTTTCCAATTATATTATCTTCGGTTGTTATCATCATCATTGAATGGCGTGATAAGACATCAACGTGCTCATTTGAATACCTGGACGGTGTTCGATGGTATAGTTATATTCCTGCAGCAATAAAATCCAGCGAGCGACTCGCGTGCATAAGTCCCGATTCTCAAGAGTTTTTGTAAAAGCATTACCATCCGTTACAAGTTTAAAATTAATTCCTAACAAGTAAACCTTAAACTTTTTAAGAGCTTCAATTACAGCTAAAATTTCTAACTCGTAGCTTGAATACTTTTTCTCCTGCTCAGTTGTTTTTCGGCTCATATAATATATCGGATGCAAACAATTATCATCTGGGGACCTTTGCAATAGCACTGCACCATATCCTTCAATAGAAGCGTCTGTGTGAACTTCTGTTTCATAATTTGGGTTATAGATGTTTTAAACTGGTTTTTGGCACATAATGTTTTTCAATTTATTGAATGAGTTACGTTGATCTTCATTGATATTAAATTTTTGGTTCTTCTTTTTTAAATCAGTTAATGGCTTTGCAATAGTGGAAAAATTGGGTACAAATTTTCTAATATATCCGGCAAATCCTAGAAAACTTTCTATTTGTTTAATGTTTTTGGGAATAGGATACTTCACTAAAGCTTTAATTATATTTGGCGACGGAGATATTGTTCCATTTTCAATTATGTATCCAAGAAACTGTATTTGCTTCTTTAAAAAATGACACTTCTTGAGATTTAGTTCTAAGTCATACTCTTGACACAGTTTTAAAACAATTTGCAGATTTTCTAAGGCATAATTTTCATCTTTTACTGGAATAATTACATCGTCGATATATGGGATAGCTATTCCTAGTCTGGATAAATCTTTAAATATTGCATCGACATGTCTTTGCAAAACACTAGGAGAGTTGGACAAACCAAACGGAACCTTTCGAAATTGGTATTGTCCACTATGGGCTACAAAAGATGAGTATTTTTTACTTGAATTTTCTACTGACACGTGAAAAAACCCGTTTTTCAGGTCTATTGTTGTAAACACTTGAGCTCCTTGTAATCGGTCTAACTGGTCTTTTATTAAGGGCAAAGGAAATCGGTCTTTTCCAATTACTTTATTAATCTTGCGGTAGTATATACAAAGTCTTGGCATACCATCATTTTTTTAACTAACACGACAGGGCTACAAAACTCAGAGTGTTCGATAATTCTTTTGTTAACCCATTGTTAAACTTGTTTGTCTACTATCTACTACGTTCGTTAAAAGGAAGTCGTCGAGGTGCACAATATATCGTAGAGTCATCTTATAAAATAATTTTCAGTTCAATGTGAGTGGTTTTAGTTTTAAGTGGTGTATAACGTTTCATCATTTCGTTAACAAATTTTTTGCATTTGAACTTGCAGTTTCCTCAATATCTAGACTATCTTCATCAACTATATTTATTTTATACATGAAGTGAGATTCGTTGACCGATTCATTAAATTTTTGTATTTTGATACCCTTGGGGGTGATTCTTATATCAGCCGATAAACAAAATTGTTTCCCCAAGACAACGTCAACATCTACACTATCAGTTGGTAGAACCTGAAATGTTAAATCAAATGGCTCACCTTCAATAGTTATTAAGTAGTTGGAGTTTCCTATTGGTTTTACCTTATTTTCGTATCTGTTTTTTGCGAATCCGATCATATAAAATTTAGATTCATTCGAATCAGGTTTGTGCGGAAGATTTAAGTAAATTTTTTCTGTAATGGCATTAACTGCACAACTGGTATCAAGAAAAGCCAACATTTTCATACCATCAATTATTATTTTTATTTCCATCATTTCATCTTCTTTTTGTAATAGATAGCGAACATTTGACTCATTTTTCTTTATAGGGCAATTTTTTTGTAATATGACCCTACTTATCACACTGAAAACATTTTGTACCTCGCGTTTTGTCTTTACAATTGACAGATTTGTACCCATTACCATCACAGTTTAAACATTTTATTTCTAAATTCTGTTCGACCTTATGTACTACTTTTTCATTTTTTCTTAACTCATATTTCTTTTTATTGTTTTTGTCATAATTTCATAGTACTTTAATTTTTCCTTAAATTTCTTAATATTTTTTGAACTATATAAAATCATTTTGTTAATGTCCAAATCATTAATTCCATCTATTATGTACTGAATCAAGGATTTTTCATCGATATTTCCACGAGCAGCTAATTCCTTCGTTTTTAAGTAATATTCTTCCACATTGTCATCTTTACCCATTTTGCAATCAGATAACATTTTATGAAGTTGTGCGCTGTTTGTTGATGAGTCAAATTCTTCAATTAAAACTTGTTTTAATTTACGATAATTAGTTATGTCTTTTTCACTGGATATGAATAGTTTAGCCAATCCTGTTAGAGATTTTTTAGCAAACACAAATTTCTGAAACTCATCCCAATATAAAACTGCAACTGTTTCGTCGAATTCCTCGAGCCAAGGTCTAATTGGAAAACTATTACTTCCATCAAAAGGTCGTAAGGAGTCTTCTATATCTCTAAAACGCATAGCGAATCTCGTCATAGGATTTGTAGCAGCACTTTCTGCACACACTCTGTTTATAACTTCTTTCTTCTCAAATTTGCTATTGATATTGAAGTTTTTTACAGATGATGCATCACTTCGTCCGATATTGCAATGTTCACTTGTCTTTAAAAGAGTACAATTCTTCGTCGTCGTCGTCATCGTCTACATCTTTGGGTAAAGCCAGTAGCTTACCTCCTTGTACATTTTTTAATATGTGTTCTGTCAAATTATCTTCTTTGTATGTTAAGCCCAACACATTGCATATGGAAACTAAGTCGTTTTCACTTAAATTGAATTTGACATATTTTGCTTTTTTCATATACTCTTCGTCGTTGTCATTAAATTCAAAACCAGAAAACTCAGGCAGCCGACGTCTATTCGACCGGTCTCCTTCGCTTTCAAAAACAAATTTGTGCAGAGCAGTGATAACATCTTTTTTACTATTGCGCAGATTTATAAAAATATTTTCAAATTCTTGTAAACGCGACATCGTCTCTTTTATGGTATTTTGATCCCGTTATCTTTTATTTACACAAACGATTACAGTTAATATTCTTGTTGTACTCACAAGCAATGTCTCTAAATACATAAAATTTTCGTTGCTTTATATTTCTAGGGGTTGTTTAAAAAAAAAAAGAATAATGTTCACTGTTATATTGCTGTGTTTTTCTTTGACTGCTGATATGTTTGTGCATTTACTTTCAGTTGAAAAAAAAAATCACACATAAAAACAAATATGATAAGCCTTATTTTGTTTGGCGGTAGAGCCGCCAAATTTGTAGAGTTACTACTGTAACGTTTATTTAAAAATTAAATGAAAAGAAAAAGAGTAATAATGAAATGATAAAAATATAATAAACACGCTGCACTTCGTCTTTCTCGTTTGCCGTCTAGTCTTCAACTAACTCTTTGGTTTGATTATATTACGTATTACGTATTACTTTATTATTCCAAAAATTCATTATACATATGTTTCTTAAACTACATTTCTTATATAAATTTCTTAACGTATTACAACTTTTCTAAGACTAATTTGCACTTAATTAATTACATTACAGATATGCTGTATACAGTCATTTATTAATTATTACATTTGTTTACATTTCCAAAAAAAAGGATAAAAAGGAACACACTCGTTTGTTTTTAAAATTTTACTTAAAACTAATAACTTAAACTATCCTACAAACTCAATAACACTTAATATTTAAAACAAATAAAATAAGCGATATATAATATCTATCACAAAGTCCTTCTAAAAAACTACTGTGCGGTGTTGTACACCAAGTCAGTTATGTCAAGGGTTTTCACCCTTCTGTGATAAAATAAGAGGCCTGCATCCCCAAAGAGAAGACCTCCAGTATTCAAAGCCAAAAGGCTAACTGGGGAATGGTACTTATTTCTAAGCAAATTCTCCAGATCAGGGGCCCGGTGAAAGCATCCCCCTACTAAACTATTATTTAATGAGGATGATTTGTCAAGAAACCTGAGTGCAGATCTCATGAGAAAAACATCAATCCTCTCAAAATTTATACTACTATAGATTTTTCTACAGGACGGTTTTCGAAAAATGCCATCAGGGCCCACCCTGGGGTGTAGCCGTAGGCAGGAGCAGAGAACACGTCTCTCCCATATCCTAAGCCTTTCCATCTGGTGGGAAGATATTCCAAACCAGACCGGAAAAGCATAAGAAATAATAGGTCTTATAATCTGACGGTAAATAAGAAGCCTTACTTTGGTACTTAGACCACCCCTGCGGCGTAAAATCCTATGGTATAAGAAAAAAACCTTTTTAGCACGTTCTATTATGAAATCCAGATGTCTGTAGAATTCAAAGTTCTCATGGAATACTACCCCTAAATACTTCATCCTATCAGAGGTACTGATGCGTTCGCCAGCAATACTTAGGCTTGGCACAAAACTTCTTGCATTTGGGTAGAGATTACCACGCCTACCCTTAATCATTACCCCATCGGTCTTTTGAATATTTAATTTCAGGCCCCATTTCATGAAGTATTCATGAAGAATGTTCAGGTAATTGTTGACCCTGCTATTCACATTTTTCGCCCTAGGACCACTAGCAGCAATCAATATATCATCAGCATACATAAGCAAAAGATCTCCCGCAGGTGGCTGCGGAATATCAGAAACAAAAATATTGTACAAAATCGGCCCCAATAAGGAGCCTTGAGGAACACCTGCCACCACTGCTCTGATATCTGATAATTCAGTTCCTACTTTTACTTTAAAAGAGCGATCCTTAAGAAAATCAGCTACCATCCTACATGTAGAGCGTTCAAAGCCTAAGCCCATCATTTTGTAAACAATTCCCTGTTGCCAAGCGGTATCAAAGGCCTTTGAGAAATCAAGACTTACGGCAAGAGTTGGGTACCTTTTGTTCAAGCCCCTGGTCACGAAGTCTGTAAAGACCATTAGGGCGTGTGATGTTGAATGGCCTCCCTTAAAGCCAAACTGACAGTCATTAAGTACACCACCATCTGTAATTTCATTTCGTATCCTAGATAACAAAAACCATTCCATCAGTTTTCCAAACGAGGATAGTAGAGAGATAGGTCTATAACTGCTAGCTTCCCTAGGGTCCAAGCCGGACTTTGGAATGGGAACTACTACTGCCTCTTTCCATTTTCTGGGAAAATAACCAATGTTGAGGCAATGGTTGAAGATTATTGCCAAGTAACGCCATGTGGTAGCATTCGTCTTTCTTAGTATAAAGTCAGGAACTCCATCACCACTGCTAGATTTCTTATTTGATCTTAATTTTAGAGCACATCCTACATCGTAAGATGTAATTAAATTAGGCCCTGTATAAAAACCGCCATCTATTAACCTGCCATCAGCCATGATTTCCTGCCCGAAAGTCAGGGATGGCAAGTAATCTGTCAGTGCGGATACTTCCTCTGAAACCATACTCTCAAAAGAAGGCAATCGTAAGTTATCGCCTCCTCTGTGAACTTCACAGAAGTGATCAGCCAAGATATTGGCTTTATCACAATCTTCTGTAAGAAAAGAGTCCCCAGAAGCCCTCAAATTAGAAATAGGCATCCGTCTCCTAAGACCGGCACCACTTTTTACTTTCTGGAATGTCCTACTATTAAGGCGAATATTTTGCAGAAAATCGGTCCAATAAAGTTCCTCAAATTTTGCAATGGCCCCTTGAATAATTCTGTCTAAGTTTTTAATATCGGCTTTTAAAATTGAGCACCTGCTAGGATCAACAGTACGCCACAAAATCCTTCTCAGTCTCTTTTTCTCAGAGATAAAATGTAGGATATTATCCGGAAGTCTTAGTAGTCCCCTATTACTCACAGGGATTTTTGGAATCGCTCCATTCATAGCATTTGAAAATGCTATGCTCATAGATTCTATACAGTCATCTATTTCATGGGATGACACATTGCGGTCAACTGGGAGTTGACTACTCGGAAGGTCCTGGGCCAATAGTCTATTTAGGCTATTCATATTCAAACGACTAAAGTCAAAAGATTCAGGCAGTATTGTTCTTCGCACGTTTCCTATCTCAACAACAATTTCTACCGCAAGATGATCAGATTGGAAATCCAGTGTTTTTAGCCCCCCAACTGCTACCGGTAGGATATCAGTTGATGACATAACTATGTCTATGTATGAAGATGTAGTTCCAGAAACTCGTGTCGGACCGCTGGTGGGGTGTATAGTTATATCAGGGCACGTCAGCAGAAACTCACGAAGGGTGTTACCTTTAGGGTTACATACGTTTCCCCCCCAGTATGAATGCTTAGCATTTAAATCAGCGCCTATTAAAAGCTCCTCCCCATTAGATAAGTCCATTAATGGATCTAAATTTGCAAGTGTGAATGTACTCTGTGGGGGTGAGTACATCGAAACCACAATCATCCTACTTCCATCAGTCTTGTTTATCCTGACAGCTGTATTCTCAATAGGGCCTAAGTCGACAGTAACCCTGTTACAACACATACTATCCTTTACAAAAATGGCAGTTCCGCCGCCACGTCCATTTAGCCGATCCTGCCTAAAGATCTTATAACCCCTAAAATCCAAAACATGTCTTGGTGAAAGTTTATGCTCTACTACTAAAAGAACATCCGGCCGATGTTCGCTAAGAAACAAATTCAAGTAATGCCTCTTGTGCCTAGAGACAATAGAATTTACATTAATAAATATGCACTTTATCGAATTAGTCATCGTGCTGTAAAGATATTAACATCCCTAGTAGTGCCCTAGATTTTTCACCATCATTATTAAGCGCCCTGTATTCACGAGCAAAACCTTTCATCTTTTCTAGACAGCTTAGTAGATCACCGCCGAAAAATCGCTTGCAATCTTTATCAAGAATATCAAAACCAGCCATTGCAGACTTGACAGATATGCCAGCTCTCTGAGTGCTGGCGACTTTTGGTTGGGTGTTCTTTGTCACTGCTGTTTTAGCAGCAGCGGCATATGATACACCACTTATTGTTCTAGAAGGGACTATTGGGGTGGGACGTCTCACCGGAGCCCTTACACCCTTTTCCGCAATCTTTCTTTGAAGAATTTGTAGACGTTTTGGACACTCCTTTGAACTGGCAACATGTCCCTCTGTTCCACAATTTACGCATTTTACGGGTAAGCCGACCTTTACTACTGCTTGACCTGTGACTGGATCAGTCATACGTGTCTCGATATTGTTTTCTCCTTTTGAAGGAACCTGACAATTTTTTGGGCCATGAGAAGCCCCACACTTAACGCATCTGAAGGGCATGTTGCAATTAATTGCGACATGTCCAAAGCGTTGGCAATTGTAGCATTGCACTAAATCTCTTCGATTGTGCTTTTCTATGTGCACCCTACAGTGAAGAATGTAGTTTATATTCCTAAAACTTCTCAAATCAGATTCTTTAGATAACTGGAAAAGCCATCTATTTCCTCCTATCTTGTGAAGCCCCATAATCTTCACGTTGATCTTTATGCCCTGCATATACTCAAGTACATCACTTGAATCAAAAGTATTAGATAGACCCTTAATTACAACAGAAAAAGGTCTTTCAGCTTTTGGTGTATGGGTATAATAATTAACCCCCTCTTGCTTTAAGAAGTCCTTCAATTTAGAAAAGTCCTCCAAGGTGCAGACCCCTATGTTTGTCACATTTTTACCTAACATTTTCATATTATAATCCTTGTGACCTAACACTTTATCTAACTTATTACTAATAATTTTAACATCAATATTATAAGTAGTAACTATCGGTATAGACTTACTTTTTTTAATTATTCGGCTGGTGATAGCTTCGTCCTTCTTTTTTGAGCCACAAGTTTCCGCTGCTTTAGGCTGAACTTCTTTTTTTTCTGCTGCCGGTTCGGCTCGACATTCCATTTCGCTTACTGTAACCGCGGATGGTACAATTTCTTCTTCCACCACTGACATCTCCTCTTCACTGGATGTTTCGCTATCATCAGTTTCATCGTCGGTCGGTGAAACTTCGTCAAGTTTTTTCTTTAGCGCCTTATTTTCTTCGGCCATTTTTATTATATTCATATTAAGAAGTTTATTTTCCTCCTTTATTGCAATAAGTTCTTTTTGCAATTCGGCAATTGCAATTGCAGTCCTCGCCCTCTTGTGTGGATTAAGGCTCTCATCATCCTCCATTTTATTAAGCGCGTAGTAGTGATCCAGTTTCTGCTACGCAGGTACCAACACTTTGCCTGTTTGACAGGTATAAATGCAAGCACACAATTTTTTTTCTTCTGTTTTTTTTTATCACTTTATTTTTTACTATCCGTAAACACGTACTTTACTGCACGACAGTCACAAGCGTATTCAAACTAACTCTTTGGTTTGCAGAATACTTCTTTTATATACAATCTGTCTCTCCTACATATATAAATATATATATATATATATATATATATATATATATATATATATATATATATATATATATATATATATGTATATATATATATATATAGACATTGGTAATAGCATTCTTTGTGCTTCTTGTGTTTTTATGCTTAAATTTTTTAAATAATTATTAATTTTATAAGCTATATATAATACTAACGCTATATTCCTATAGTTATTATATATTCTGGTACTATAATTGCAGTATTTTCCCCTTCTCCATTGTTCACAATGTTCTCCTGGTTTCCACTTTACTTTGTGGTTTACCCATTTTGTTATTTACTTTATTTCCCCATCTATATAAACGAACACCTAAGCCAACACAACAGAGAAATGCTCTGCCTGGCCAAAACGAAAGCTAAAGAAGCAAACTTTAAATATCTATGGGTAAAAAATGGTAATATCTAAGTTAAGAAAGATGAAAATACAACCCCTATTATAATAAGAAATTCTTCAGATATTGAGCTAATTATACAATAATTCTAAAAAATAAAAAATAACAACATAAGAAAACAAAATTAAAAAGTGTTGGTCATTACCATAAGCCTAGCTGCACCTTTATTTCATGACAGAAATAGTAGATAATTTCAACCAAATAAACAAAACTTTCCTAAGTTATCCCGTAACATGAACATTCGATCTCTAAAATTAAACTTCACACCTTTTCTTGACAGTATGCACAGTATTATTAATAACCTTAATTTTATACTTCTTGTTGAAACAAATATAACGAATGAAGAAGAACACGCTTTTAATATTAATGGATTTAAATCCTATTTTTTCAACAGTGACAGGAGAGGTGGAGGTGTAGCCGCATACGTCAGAGAAAAAATAATACATACAAATATTACCTAACACACATCGCACTTTGAAGGCATAGAAATAAATGTAACAAATATTAATAAAACCCTCTCGCCTGCAAAAAACAAAGTAAACGAATTTATAATAGAAGTCGACAAAACAATAAACAGAGTGAAAAATAAACAAGACATAATTATTATTGGCGATATAAATATAAACATTCTTAATCAAAACATTACAATCACAAAATATAAAGAGATGATATCATCAAATGGATTGCAATGCTTAATAAATGATACAACAAGAGAAAATGTGACAAAAAGAACATACTCATGCACTGACCATTTGCATATCAGAAGCAATAACACAAACACACGAAGCCATGCTATAGTTGTAAGAACAGATATCTCTGACCACTATTTTCTTTTATGTTGTATGGAGGATAGTCAACTACAAAGCGATGCAAATCAGAGAGGAGAAAACAATTTCTGCCAAGTTGTCAACTTAAATAGTTTTATAATAAACAAAAATATTAAAGCAATAAATTGGAATCAAATTGCAAATGAAAAAACAAATACTAACCAAAATTTTAACGTAATATATGAAAATTTTAAAAATATTTACGATATTTCAAAGGCAGCAAGCCATAATATTAAAAAACCGAGAAAAGTAATTCCGTGGATGAGTGTCGAATTAAAAGTACATTGTGAAGTTCGGGTTAAGCTTTATTCTAAATGGTTAAATAATAAAAACAATAAAAATTATGTATGTGAATACAAAAAATTTCGCAATAACGTAAACAAAAAAATAGTGTATGCAAAAAATAATTATTATATAAGAAAATTTATTGAAAATACAAACAACATAAGAGTTACATGGCAACTAATAAATGAAATAGGAAAGTATCCAATATTGAACTACCAATTATTAACAAATTTAAGAACGATAATTTAATTGATATCGCAAATAAATTTGCAAACAATTTTAATGAAAACGTTAAAAATATCGTACACATTTGCAACATTAAAACTTTTCAATACAAACCTACAACGGTGCAAAACACGACGTTTCTGCCGCCATAAAATGAAGAAGTGGTATATAGCATCTTGTCAAACCTAAACACAAACAAAGGCGCAGGTGTCGACGAGATCAGGCTAAGGGATCTCAAATATAACTCTTTACTTCTCACACCAATAATTACAAAGTTTATCAATTCTAGCATAGACAGTGCTGTTATACCAAACTTGCTCAAAACTTCTTTAATACGTCCGATTTATACAAAAGGAATAAAAAATGATGTTAATAACTATAGACCTATATCAATATTACCAGTAATCGAAAAAGTTTTGGAAAAAATAATAGCTAAAAGACTAAATGGTTTTCTTGTTGTATATTTATGAATTTAATACTTTGTATACTTTGCATACTTTGCATGGTTTGCTATTTTGTAATTTGAAATATTTTACGTATGAAAATTTTTATAGCTTTCGTTGTCAGTTTGAAAATAAAGCTCGTACAATATATATGTGTTAATAAAACAATTTGGTGTTAGCTATATTTATCATAGGTTATGGGCCCAGTCCTTAACCTCGCGTGAAATAAAGGAAAAACTCCGTAATAGATAAAAGGAAAGTTACATTAAAAAAAAAAACAAAGATGAGTTTTTCGAATTTTAAATTTGAACCATTGTGTAAATATAATTTCGATACATGGAAAATTCAAGCTGAAGCATTACTTATAAAAAGTGATGGATGGAAATTTGTAAATGGAACGTTTCCAAAACCCGAAGACCCTCCACAAAATGTAAGATTTTGGGAAGAAGAACACGCAAATGCAAAGTCTGACTTAATATTATCAATTTCTACGAATGCGTTGAAGCAAATTAAGAATTGCAAGACATCCAAGGATGTGTGGGACAAATTGCATAGCATTTACCAATCAAAGGGACCCGCAAGAAAGGCAATGCTTCTCAAGAATTTAATTCTATTAAAAATGAAGAATGGTGATGATATACGAGAACACATAAAATGATTTTATGACATTGTTGATATAATAAATGAAATGGAATTAGAGATTATTCATGATTTACTAACAATTTTACTTTTATATAGCATTCCTGATGAATACGAGTCATTTAGGATTGCAATCGAAACTCAAGTCCTGCCAAGTCCTGAAGTATTAAAAATAAAACTTTTAGAAGAATATGAAGCCCGTAAGAGGAATTTTAGTGAGGAATCATGAGATGCAATGGTAGCAAGGAAACTGAATAAACAATTTTTTAAACCAAAAGAAAATCAACAAACAAAGGTGAGAAATTTAAATTTACATGTTACAGCTGTGGAAAAATAGGACACAAAGCAAAAGACTGTTGGGCGAACAATCATAATGGAAGAAAGAAGCCTCAAGAAACAACTAAAAATGCTGAAATTGCATTCCAAGTAAATGAAAAACGCAATAGTGGGTGCCTTGATTCTTGAGCATCATCACACATGTGTTCAGATGAAACAAAATTTTATACAATGGAATCTTCGTCTACTGAGGTGCTACATTTAGCTAATAAAAATTCAACAAAAATTGAAGGAAATGGAATTGTAAAAATTAAAACTAACTCCGGATATACATCTAGGTTAGAAAATACTTTATATGTTCCTGATTTAAGGTCAAATTTATTATCAGTGGCAAAAATAACTTGAGGTAAAGTTTGATAGCAAGGAAGCAATTGTAAGAAATCCAAGGAATGGTGAAAAGGTAATGATTGCGAAAAGAAGGCAAAATTTATATTATGTTGAAGAAGAGACTGAAAATTGTAGCACAGGTATCACGTCTTCAGGAATGGCATGAACGTTACGGACATCTTAATGAATATGATTTAAAAGAATTATTACAAAAGCAAAAAGTAAATGGACTAAATTTCAATCCCAATGAAAAACTAAAAATTTGTGAAGTCTGTATAAAGGGAAAACAAACCAAGAACCCGGTTAAAAAATCAATCTCAAAATCTTCAGAACTACTACAACTAATACATACCGATGTTTGCGGCCCGATGAGAGTAAATTCAATAGGTGGGTCAAGATACTTTTTAACTTTTATTGATGATAAATCAAGATGGTGCGAAATTTATTTTCTGAAAAAAAAGAGTGAAGTATTTGAAAAGTTTAAAGTATTTAAAAGTTTAGTTGAAAAGAAAACGGGTCAGAAAATAAAAACCATTCGATCTGATAATGGAACCGAATACACTTGTAATGAATTTAAAAATTTTTTAAAGAAGGAAGGAATAAAATATGAATTTACTGTTGAATACACACCACAATAAAATGGAGTAGCCGAAAGGAAAAACCTTACGCTGGTTGAAATGGCTAGATGTTTGACGATACAATCAGGTTTAAGTCCAAGTTTTTGGGCAGAAGCTTATATGCTTATTAAGTCAAGAAAACAAAGTAAATTCGAACCAAAAGCGAAAAAATGTATATTTGTCGGATATTCAATATAATTTAATTGATATCGCAATATTACCAGTAATCGAAAAAGTTTTGGAAAAAATAATAGCTAAAAGACTAAATGGTTTTCTTGTTGTATATTTATGAATTTAATACTTTGTATACTTTGCATACTTTGCATGGTTTGCTATTTTGTAATTTGAAATATTTTACGTATGAAAATTTTTATAGCTTTCGTTGTCAGTTTGAAAATAAAGCTCGTACAATATATATGTGTTAATAAAACAATTTGGTGTTAGCTATATTTATCATAGGTTATGGGCCCAGTCCTTAACCTCGCGTGAAATAAAGGAAAAACTGCGTAATAGATAAAAGGAAAGTTACATTAAAAAAAAAACAAAGATGAGTTTTTCGAATTTTAAATTTGAACCATTGTGTAAATATAATTTCGATACATGGAAAATTCAAGCTGAAGCATTACTTATAAAAAGTGATGGATGGAAATTTGTAAATGGAACGTTTCCAAAACCCGAAGACCCTCCACAAAATGTAAGATTTTGGGAAGAAGAACACGCAAATGCAAAGTCTGACTTAATATGATCAATTTCTACGAATGCGTTGAAGCAAATTAAGAATTGCAAGACATCCAAGGATGTGTGGGACAAATTGCATAGCATTTACCAATCAAAGGGACCCGCAAGAAAGGCAATGCTTCTCAAGAATTTAATTCTATTAAAAATGAAGAATGGTGATGATATACGAGAACACATAAAATGATTTTATGACATTGTTGATATAATAAATGAAATGGAATTAGAGATTATTCATGATTTACTAACAATTTTACTTTTATATAGCATTCCTGATGAATACGAGTCATTTAGGATTGCAATCGAAACTCAAGTCCTGCCAAGTCCTGAAGTATTAAAAATAAAACTTTTAGAAGAATATGAAGCCCGTAAGTGGAATTTTAGTGAGGAATCATCAGATGCAATGGTAGCAAGGAAACTGAATAAACAATTTTTTAAACCAAAAGAAAATCAACAAACAAAGGTGAGAAATTTAAATTTACATGTTACAGCTGTGGAAAAATAGGACACAAAGCAAAAGACTGTTGGGCGAACAATCATAATGGAAGAAAGAAGCCTCAAGAAACAACTAAAAATGCTGAAATTGCATTCCAAGTAAATGAAGAACGCAATAGTGGGTGCCTTGATTCTTGAGCATCATCACACATGTGTTCAGATGAAACAAAATTTTATACAATGGAATCTTCGTCTACTGAGGTGCTACATTTAGCTAATAAAAATTCAACAAAAATTGAAGGAAATGGAATTGTAAAAATTAAAACTAACTCCGGATATACATCTAGGTTAGAAAATACTTTATATGTTCCTGATTTAAGGTCAAATTTATTATCAGTGGCAAAAATAACTTGAGGTAAAGTTTGATAGCAAGGAAGCAATTGTAAGAAATCCAAGGAATGGTGAAAAGGTAATGATTGCGAAAAGAAGGCAAAATTTATATTATGTTGAAGAAGAGACTGAAAATTGTAGCACAGGTATCACGTCTTCAGGAATGGCATGAACGTTACGGACATCTTAATGAATATGATTTAAAAGAATTATTACAAAAGCAAAAAGTAAATGGACTAAATTTCAATCCCAATGAAAAACTAAAAATTTGTGAAGTCTGTATAAAGGGAAAACAAACCAAGAACCCGGTTAAAAAATCAATCTCAAAATCTTCAGAACTACTACAACTAATACATACCGATGTTTGCGGCCCGATGAGAGTAAATTCAATAGGTGGGTCAAGATACTTTTTAACTTTTATTGATGATAAATCAAGATGGTGCGAAATTTATTTTCTGAAAAAAAGAGTGAAGTATTTGAAAAGTTTAAAGTATTTAAAAGTTTAGTTGAAAAGAAAACGGGTCAGAAAATAAAAACCATTCGATCTGATAATGGAACCGAATACACTTGTAATGAATTTAAAAATTTTTTAAAGAAGGAAGGAATAAAATATGAATTTACTGTTGAATACACACCACAATAAAATGGAGTAGCCGAAAGGAAAAACCTTACGCTGGTTGAAATGGCTAGATGTTTGACGATACAATCAGGTTTAAGTCCAAGTTTTTGGGCAGAAGCTTATATGCTTATTAAGTCAAGAAAACAAAGTAAATTCGAACCAAAAGCGAAAAAATGTATATTTGTCGGATATTCAATATAATCGAAAGCTTACAGGTTGTGGGATATAAGAGAAAGAAAGATTGTATGTTCAAGAGATGTAAATTTTACTAATTCTTACCAGTTACCAAATAATTATGTTAATTTTTTAAACAATGAAACTGACGTAGTAGAAAATGAATGTATTGATTTAACTTTTATTACTAAAGATAAAGCGAATATGCAGTCTAACGCAGATATAGATGATGATGAAGAAAGCAGCAATGACAAAACCGACATATCTAATCAATTCTCTGAAGCTGAAGCAGAAATTATAGATGAAGAAAATATTGACGATACAAGCAATGAATATCAAACACCTCTCACTACACAACGTGGCCCTGGAAGGCGAAAGAAACTGAAAACTGAGTAAAGGGGCAGACCAAGAAAATTATTTAATATGATTGAATGTAATGAAACTTAAAATGACAATTTTGCAAATAAGATAGAACAGGATGAGAAACCGTTTCAGGTTCAGAGGCTAACGAATGGAAAGAAGCCATGAAATCTGAATTTCACGCGTTATTGAAAAACAAAGCCTGGGATCTGGTGGAATACCCAAAAAATAAGAAAGCTGTAGATTGCAATTAGGTTCTACGAAAGAAGTACAAAGCAGATGGAACAATGGAACGATACAAGGCCAAACTTGTAGCAAAAGGATTTACACAAATAGAAGGCTTAGATTATTCCGAAACTTTTGCGCCCGTTGCGAGAATAAGTTCTATACGATTACTGATGGCACTTTCAGTACAATTGAAACTCGATGTATATCAACTCGATTTTGTGACTGCTTACTTAAACGGCACTATAGAAGAAACTATTTACATGAAAATTCCAGAACAAATAATAACGTTTCTAGATGATAATGAACAGGAGAAATACAAAGGTAAAGCATGTTTGTTGAAGAAAGCATTGTATGGACTCAATCAGTCTGGGAGACAATGGTACAGAAAATTAGATGAAAAATTGCTGCAATTAAAGTTTAGGCCGCTGAATTCAGATAATTGCGTATATTTGTTAAAAGAAAAAAGTGACATAATGTTAATTGCGATTTACGTTGATGATTTAATAGTCGCAACAAACAATAAAAGTAAATGGGAAGAACTGAAATTAGAACTTGCAAAATCATTTAAGATTAAGGATCTTGGACAACTAAATTTTTGCTTAGGTATTGAATTTAAACAAGATCCAAATACAAAGGAAATAACAATGTCACAACGTTATTATATAAACAGCATTTTAAAGAAGTTCAGCATGGAAAATTGTAAACCCGCTAGAACACAATTTAACACAGGGATAAAACTTTCAAAAGAAATGTGTCCGACAGAGGAAGACAAATTAGAACCAGAAAAGTTACCATACCAAAACTTAGTCGGATCTTTGATGTATCGGTATTGAATATAAACGAGATAGGAATAAAACTTGATGTCTGATATCTAAATTTAACTCAAACCCCAGCTAGCAAATCTTATTACTTAATCGAAAACAAAATATATTCTTATAGTGCCTAATGTTAAAACGTACATATTTCACCAGAATTTTGTGATAAAAATGTCACTTTAAAATATTGTTTTAATATGCTTTATGGCGTTTACTTAGTGTACAAAGAAAAGAAAACGTATGTTTTAAAGCCATTTAACTAATTATCGATCAAACTTTTTCATAAAATTACCGCTAGTGAAAATAGTGAAAATATTAACAACATCATAAGCATTTATGAAATTGTCAACGAGTTCGTCCATCTAATTAATTGCTCCCATTTAAAGTAAGAAACTTGCATTTTTTAGCAATCTATTTTTCAATCAATTCATTATATATTCTAATTAGTGGTTGACAGCCACTTATTTACGCACACTAGTAAGAGATATACTATACTGTTATATATTATATTTACCGTTATTAAGCTGACTATCCCTTGGTAAGCAGTTACAACGAGCTTGACCATTTTAGTCTTTTATTTTTTTCTTTAAAACTTTTTAATAATTTTTAATTTCGAATAAATTTTACTCTCTATTTATTTAAGCTGTAGGACTTTTCTTTAATGCAGAAAAGAGGTTTTTTTTAGTAAATGTTAGAAATTTTAGAAATTTTTAATGCACAAATAACATAACTATAATATCCTTCTAAGTGCATAGAAAATGAAAATTGCGTTATTTAATACGTACATATATAAAAGGGACAATATTATTACTGGGTGTATTCTAGAAATGTAAATTTTTTTCATTTATTTTTTGTTTTTATTGAAATTTTTGGAACTCCTATTTTTATGTACAGATGTATGTAATAAAGCTTTTTTTAAAATTTCTTAATTGAATTAATTCTATCCTTATAACTCAACGCGCAACTAGACAACATTTTATTAACTTTCCATTTACTAATTACTAAAGCTAAACAATAATAATTACGATGCGGGTTATTACTACGAAGTTAAAATACTGCATACTAGTTCTCGCCTCTATCATAAGCAGCACACAAGTATCAGAAATATCTGTTTCTTAACAGATATATCCAAATACTCATGGTACAACAGATATTTGAGAGTAAAAAACTGATAATTTGCTCTGCACTCTATGCAATACCATAAACAACTGTATGTGTTTATATCCATAGTGTGAGTACGCACAAGCGAAAGCATACAATATCAACTACACTCATGCGTTCTTTTGTATCTGTTTTACTTGTTATGTATATGTTATATCTGTTTTTGCCATACTGTTGGATATACTAGTGCACGTCTTTAGGGGAAACTCAATATACTGTAGACCCTTACAACAATCGCAAAATCAAGTACTAAAAATATTATTAATAAATAAACAGCACAACCAACAACCACTTCAAATAGATCTAACAGTGCAGTCACACGGCCAAGTTTTTGTTCAATTCTCTTTCAAGAAATTTACACATACTGCTTGTCAAAATTCACAAAAATTGAAAGCTGTGACGTAGGCTGCACGCAATTTCAAAGCAAGTTTTTAAGCAAGATGTCATAAAGAAACCAAAAAAAATTTATTTGAAGGAAAAAACTTCAATCAGCTGTTCTCTTGAATGAAATTTGAAAGACTCAATTGAACGAAAATTTGAAAGCAAATTCTCAGCAAGTTTTTAAAGTGAGAGTGTATTGGTAAAAAAAATGAGAGAAATTTTAAAAATTGAATGAAAACTTGATCGTCTGACACCCTAGTAATATACCTAAACACAAACAACACAAGCAATAACAGGGCTCTTAACAGATCTTCACACAGCAGAGATCACAACGTAAATATACTGGAAGGCCTAAGCAACAATATCACACACACATAACAAACATGATCTTCACCAGCGCAACTAACCTACAAAGCATAGACTCAAACAGCACAAATAAAATCAATTCGCCAAACGATAATACAAACATCATGCAATTCACGGACAACAATTTGAATAATAGCAGAAATATCAACAACACAGCTAACATCATCGAAACAAGTAATAGAAATAATTCTATAAGATCCCCAATATCAATTTGGACAACAACTACAAAACACAGCCAAACAATAGGTTTACAAATCAAACAAACAATATTGCAAGCTACTTGGAAGTATTAAATGTCAAAAGCATTTACTATAGCACGCTTGTAAAAGAATTCTTCATTGACTCTTGTTTCTTAAAGCCAATTAACCACGCGTATAATACTAGAAGAAGAGCAGAAGCAAGGTACCCAGTCGAACGCCATACTAATAATTATGGCAAAAACTCGCTATTCACAACACTACCAAATATTTTTAATAAATTGCCACCATATGCAATGAATATTCGCAACCCGTACCAAAGAAAAACATTTATAAAACATTATTATATTAAAACACAATAAAAAATCAAATAAAAAATTTTACTATGTATATAAACGTACAAGTATAAAATCCTGCAGACAAGCTGAATGGCTTCGTGGGAATAGATACTAGATATAATATGTAATTAATTAAGATCAGAAAAGAAATGATAATGATAATAATAAAAATAAAAATAATAAAAATATAAAAATTGGACCTACCATTTATAAATATGTATAATATGTAATTAATTAAGATCAGAAAAGAAATGATAATGATAATAATAAAAATAATAAAAAAATAAAAATTGGACCTATCATTTATAAATATGTACTATTTTATTTGTTGTATTTTATTTCATTATTTAATTTTCTTTTCTATTTCTTATTTTAATTTTTTTATCTTTTGCTTTATTACCTCTTGCTCGTTTTTGGTACTTGCGAGCACCAAGCTTTTAAAAAGCAACGCCTTGTTCTTCCTGATCTGGAACTTCTTCCCAAGCTCTCTTCTTTTTTTTTGTCCTTCTCCAGTATTCCTCGATTGTAATGGGTTTTGGTCCTGTTGTTCTAGGTAAAGGAATGTAGACCGGTGCTTCTAAAGGTGTCGATTCCGGCTTATACTCTTCACGTATGAAATTCTCCCACTTCTTGAAAATCTCATCGATTTCCTTCTGCATATTCTAGTGTATTAACTTAAATGTATGCTTTTTGTATTAATACAATAATTATGCAAAATATTTGACAAATGTTGGTCCGTTAAGGGCAGGATCGCCATGTGGTATTGTTGTATTCCTTAATTTGTGTATACCCTATAGTCCTTAGTTATATTTATACAGCTGCCAAGGAACTGCCGAAATATTGAGATATTAAAATTAAAAACAAGGCTGTTAAAGCCGTTAAAGTCATTAAAGTTTTGTTCCAGCTTATATACTACTTATGAAACTAACTCTTAGCATCTCTAACTTATTCTAGCTTACCAATAGTACTTCATTTGTTTCATTCAGTGTCATGAAATTGGCTTACAATAAAAAATCAGTATACCTAAATGCACTCAATTTAATTTAACACTCATTCATGATAGAAGTTTAGTTTATTGAACTTAAGGCTAACAATACTGTGCTTGGCCAACACGTGTCGACTGCATTTATTAATGTTACAATATTTGCAAACTACTTATTGTTCTATTTATGTGTTATTAATATTTATGTGTCTTTAATACAGTGTGTGGCCATCAGATGCGATACATGTTTATTATTGTTTGACTGATTGTGGTGGTACACTACACAACAATAACAACCAGAGAAAGTATAATGTTAGGAGTAGCAACCAAACAAAGGTATGTGTTACTCAGGACTAGGGAAACGAGACAATCCCCCGCGATCCTCAGGAGTACAGTTGACAGAGGATATAGGGTAGTTAAAACAGTTAAAAGAATATACATTAAAAACTTACCATTTGCACACGGATGCACCTCATTTAGTATCATTTAAAACGGATGATGTAGTTTTTGTAAGATTTTTTGTAGACAGACACAGGTTCAGACCTTTCTGTATGTAAAGAAAATTGTATAGGAAATAAGGAAATAAAGGAACATAATTCAATTCTTGCAAAATTATGGGTATTGAAAACAATTCGATTCAAACAATGGATACTGTCATACCAAAACTAGTACCTCCGGTAGATGTAATAACCCATGAATATCAAATAGTGAATACAAATATCCCAGTAGCAACTGATGGCATTCTGAGCAAAGATTTTTTCACCAAATATTTGGCAAAAATAGATTAAGAGACGTACATATTAGCTTTCATAATAAATGAAACTGAATACGTTCTACCAATGAGAGCAAATATCAATAGATTCATAATACCACCAAGAACTAATATAATAGTAGAAGTAAGTTTACAGATTGAAGAAGATACCGTAGTATGCGAAAAACTAATCGGTAGCAATATTTTTATTGGTAATACAATAATTCCAAAACATGGGATAAAACATATTAGAATTTTAAATACTTCAGACGAAGAGGTTACAATATCACAGTTAGACTTACAACACTTATCACATTACAATATTCTGTATAATAAAAAAGAAATTGCTAATGATGAACAACAGGATAGATGGGAAAAAGTAAGAAAATTACTAAGTGTAGATACAATCGACATTAACGCAATATAAACCATAGAAAAAATATGTAAAGAATTCCAAGATTTCTTTCATTTAGACCGTTTAAAAGCGAATAATTTCTATAAACAAAGGTTACTAGCTGTGGACGATACCCCGGTTTACATATGAAATTATAGATTACCGCAGTCACAGCAAAAAGAAATCAAAACACAGGTTAACAAATTAATAAAAGAAGATTTGCACGGGCACTTTGCAAATATTATATTTAAATATTACAAGTATTGTTATAAGTACCATGATTACTTTTTTAAGTCATTATACCTACCTCTAACATTTTCAGCTTGTAAAAATCTCTTTCAAACTGTGCTACTTCTTGTGTAGTAAACTTACTCGAATGTATAATATTATTTTTTGCTGATACTATATTGTCCTGAATCTGATCTATTTTATGCTCTAAGGTCTTGAGTTTTGCAAGTTAGTCCAAGGAAATTATCTCCTTTACTATTTCATTATTGGTATTATTAATCCTAAACATAGATGTATTAATTTCTTTCCTATCATTTTCCACCACAGTTTTCAAAAAATGCATGATTTATTCAACGAATTATTAAAAACTATTTGTTGTTTAGAGTGTTAATAGAATTGTGTGAATTTTGATCAGTAATGGAAAGGTGTTCTAGAATTTCTTCTGACGACGATCGTCATCCATTGTCCCGAACAGAGATCGGTTTCGGTTGCGTAATTTTCGAGTCTACTTAAACAAGTACTTAGTTTTTTTATGACTCGAATCGTTTTTGTTCAAAAGCGAAAAACACTTGTTGAAACAACCGCTCGTTTAAAACATTCATTTTATGTACTCGTCATTTTGTGCGAACATGAATGTTCTGACAGTGTCATTTGAGGTTTGAATCTATTTTTGCATCAAAGCAAACTTGTTGTAAGCGAAGCAAGTGTTTTATTCAGTTTTAAATTAATTTTCTACTCGATGTTTTCTTCTCTTGTTGTTTTTACGTTTTTTTTACATTTTTACATTATTTTTCAATAAATTTTTGTGCTTAATATCCAAACGTTTTTTTGAACGCCTGTAAAATATAGTGTTGAACTTGTTCTTTTTTTACCATGAATTGCTACTTAATTTTGTTTCTTTTTCCTTTTTTATATTAATTTTTGTAAATATTTGTTAATTAAGATTTTGTTATGTCCTATTTATTGTTTTATAAATAATTTTTTCATGAAAATGTAATTTTTTTATAAAATGTTACTTTTTTTAGTTATAAGTATATAAATTAAATACACGTAAATTGTATTTTTAAAAAAATATATTTTATTGTTGAGTGTCTGTAAAATCAACAGTGAATTATTTCTTACAATCTACCCTAACTCATAGCTTTAGATTTTAATGGTCACGCCACTTTATTCTGGCTCGTGTTACACCTTTGATGAGAACTAAATTTTGGAATGCAATGAAGAAATTCGACACTCAGACATAGTGTCAGCACATTTGGGTGCAGTTGCCTATTCTGTTCTTAAATAAACTAGTTACATTTTCCTTTGATACCAAACAAATCGTTATTACAATTTAATTTTTTATCAAATTCTATTTTATCTATTAAATTTCCAAACTTTACAGGTTTTGTTAAATATGTTTCACAAGTACTATTATTAGTGATTGGAATGCTTAATATACATAAAATTTCTTTATTGTTGGTTACAACTTTTACATTTTCGGAAGTAAGTAATTCATCAACGTTAAATATTGGAATTTTATAATTTATTAACACGTTATTTAAGGCTTCACTTTCTGTTTTAGATAAAATGAACGAATTTACAATATTAACTTTTGCCCATTGTATGGCGTATTCAATATTCTGCAATTCTTTTTCAATTATGTTTAATTTGTGTTCTAAGCTAATTGTTAGTTCGGTATTCCAATTTTCCTTTCTAACCTTCAATATTTCATTAGTAATGTTGGATATCTCTTGGATTCTATTGATAGTCAGTTCGATTACTATCATTTGTCTATTATTGTTTTCCAGAAGGTTTGTCATTTTTTGTGTCAGAATTTAGAAATCATGACTGTCGGGTGTACCCGCAATCCATTTCCATGCGGTGCCAATGGCATCTATTGATCTTTTTATTTTTTTCGGAGTTAGGCGTTTCAGAAGGCCCTTTATATCAAGGGTTTGTTGTATTAAAAACGGACGGATCGGATGACTATACGCAATATTATTATTTAATGCGGACTTCAGATTTTCTAACAAATCTCGGTACTGATCGATGTTGATTGTATGTACAACTTTAAATGTTCCATTTTGTCGTCTTGCTATCTCAGTATGAATTGTTACAAGTCTCGTGTTAGAGTAGTCGAGAATACTAAGGTCGGCCATAACAGTCGCCAATAATAATCTAAAAATATGTTTGAATGGAAATTATAACTGTTTACTTTCTTTTACTTCATTAATTTATTATATGGCTTTTATGAATAACCCGACCGCTTTCTGTAACGATAGTAGTACCGCGGTTTTCTTTTACTATTTCTTCTTTTAACCTGTTACTTAATTTAGTGCCTATTCTTTTATTGGTCTTTACGTAAAGTAATTGTCCGGGTACGTATTCTTTAGTCGGCTTTTTGTTTTTATTGTGGTAAACGAGGTCCTTTTCTTGTTTGCGTTTAAGTCGTTCAACATTTGAGAGCCTTGTTGTCTCATAATCTTGTGGCGAGAAGTCAACTGTTCGTCCAAAGAATCAGTCCACTGGTTTCCTATTTGTAGTAGAATGGATAAAATGATTGTATTCATTCACAGATCTTTCTAATAACTCTTCAAAATCTCTAGATGTTCCCTCTTCCTTCAGGCATCTCATTATTTCTGCCAAAGTCGAGTGGAAACGTTAAATTTGTCCGTTTGGTTCGCTTTTATAGGAAGGTATAGTAAAAATATTTATTTTTAGGTCGTCTTTCATCATAAATATAATAGAAGGGGAATTTAATGAAGGTTCGTTGTCCATTACTACATTTTTTGGTACCCCGTAGAAAAACAAAAGTTCCCTAAGAGGGCTTCTAACGTCCTCAATTGATCTGCCACTAAGTTGTTTTACTTGAACGTATTTTGAAAACTTGTCGATCGAAGTCAATATCAGTTTTTTATCGGTTGAAAATATGTCTATGTGAATTGTATGACCAGGATATGTTGGTATCGGTGTTTCTCCAAGTTCCGGTCTATTTGGATGTCTTTCGTATTTATTTTTTTTTTTTTTTGCAAATTGAGCACAATTTTATTATTCTTTTTATTTTCCGTGCCATAGATGGGAAATAGTATTTTTCCATAATTTGGGTTCTCTTTTCTTTTTCATTACGATGAGCCCTTGATTGTTCTTCCACAATAATATTCTCTTGGTCGTTCTCGGACGTTATGTGTTCGACTACTAGCTGTGTAAACCTACATTTATAATTTGAGAAATGATCTGCATAAATGCTTTGAATTTTACCCATTATCGGTTCTGGAGTTTGAATGCCATTTATTACTGATGGATTAAGATATCTCTTAAGAATTGTTATAAGTTTCTATTCGTCATAACTTGCTTCCATTATAATATGTCGATGATATCCTGGAAAAATAATTTTAAATTGGTCTGAAGGTATTTCTCCTATGTTTATAAATAATTGGTTTTTGAATACGTTAACTGGAGTTTCAACGCTTGGTATAAGATTTTTACCTGAGCTTTCAGCACTGTGTTGAGTCATGGTGGAAGAGCTTGATTGATCTTGAAGGACATTTAAACCTGAGAGATTTCTAGATAACGCGTCGCCCACTACGTTAGTTCTACCTGGCTTGTATCTTAGTTCGTAATTATATTCCTCCAAAATACATTTTCATCTTTTCATTTTAGAGTTACTATTATTGTTACTGAGAGCGTACGTTAGTGGTTGATGGTCAGTATAAATTATTACTTTTTTCGGGCCATAAAGGTATTTTCTTAGTGAAGTCAGTGACCATATAATCGCAAGCATTTCTTTTTCGTTTGTTGCATAACTTTCCTCAGTTTTGGTAAGTGTCCTGGAGATAAAACTAATGGGTTTATCATCTTGGCTGAGCACTGCTCCAATAGCGTAGTTTGATGCGTCGGTTGTTAATTGGAAGTCCTTGTTAAAGTCAGGATATGCTAGTATTACTTCTCGTGAAATTAAAGCATATTTTAGATCGTCAAAAGCCTTTTTGGTCGTATAATCTAAATTGATTTTAGTTTGGGAGGATGTGTTTTTTGATACTCTTCCTTCTTCTCCTCGTAATAGGACTGTAAGTGGTTTTGTAATATCAGCGTACCCTCTAATAAAACGCCTGTAGTATCCCGATAAGCCCAAGAATGAGCGAAGTTCTTTTAATGTCTTAGGGTAATCGAATTTCAATATCGTTTCAACTTTCTTCGGATTTGTTTTTATTCCCTCTTTTGCCACGATAAATCCTAGGAATTCTACTTCCCGTTTAAAGAATTCACATTTGTCTAGTTGGATTTTCATATGTGCCCGTTTTAATATTTCGAATACTTGACTCACATGTTTTAAAAGTGATTGTTCGTCCTTACTGAAAATTATTATATCGTCCACATAAACATAGCACATTTTTCCTATAAATTGTCGCAATATGTCATCGAGTGCCCTTTGAAAAATAGACGGGGTATTTTTCAAGCCAAAAGGCAGTCTGGTAAATTCATATTTACCATTATTGATGGAAAAAGCTGTTTTTTCCCTGTCTTCCTTTTTAAGATTAATCTGGTGAAAACCGCTTTTAAGATCTAGTACAGTAAAGTATTGGTTTCCGCCCAAATTCGCTAAAACATCATTAATGTCTGGAATTGGGTATTTATCTGCGATTGTTACCGCATTTAATCTTCTAAAGTCCACAGCTATTCTAAATTTCGTTTTTCCTGAATGGTCTTCCTTTTTGGGAACCACCCAAATAGGAGAATTATACGATGATACCATCTCGTAAGAGCCGATTTATTTCTTCTTCCACGACGTCTCTCAATGCCATCGGATAGGGGTAGCTTTTGGCGTATATTGGTGTGTTGTTTTCCGTCCTTATATCTGCTTCCACTATAGTGGAATAGACTAGCCTCTCATTTGGTTCTGCGAATAATTGACTATGGTGCTCCACAATTTTCCGCAGTAAAATCTTTTGGTTTTCGCTTAAGTGTTGAGTCTGTAATTCGATGTTGTTCACACTTTGTGAAATACGCTGTTTTATATTTATTCTTTGTCCATTTCCTATAGTAAAATAATTTTCGGCAATGTTGATAACGGCTGACAATTCTTATAAACTATCATTCCCTAATATTGCATCGAATGAATCAAAACCTGGTAGTAAATAAAATTTAAGTGGAGTATCCTCAAATCCTGAAAGTGTTAAAAGTGTATGTTGTGTTATCCTAATTCCACCACTGGCAGCTTTTGCATAAAAGATTTGGTTGTTCTCTATTGGGTTTACTACTATTTCTGGCCTAATGTAATTTTTATTGCTTCCTGTATCTATTAAAAATAAAAGTATGTCCCCGTTCCTTTTTTTTGCCTCAAAATACGGTAATGAGGAACAGTTTACCTAAAAAATTAACGTCAAGCTTAACATTGTCTACTTGATCCTCTTGAATTACCACTGCAACATTTTCAAATTCTTGTAAACGCGACATCGTCTCATTTATGGTATTTTGATCCCGTTATCTTTTATTTACACAAACGATTACAGTTAATATTGTTCTTGTACTCACAAGCAATGTGTCTAAATACACAAAATTTTAGTTGCTTTATATTTCTAGCGGTTGTTTTAAAAAAAAGAATAATGTTCACTGTTATATTGCTGTGTTTTTCTTTGACTGCTGATATGTTTATGCATTTACTTTCAGTTGAAAAAAAAAATCACACATAAAAACAAATATGATAAGCCTTATTTTGTTTGGCGGTGGAGCCGCCAAATTTGTAGAGTTACTACTGTAACGTTTATTTAAAAATTAAATGAAAAGAAAAAGAGTAATAATGAAATGATAAAAATATAATAAACACGCTGCACTTCGTCTTTCTCGTTTGCCGTCTAGTCTTCAACTAACTCTTTGGTTTGCAGAATACTTCTTTTATATACAATCTGTCTCTCCTACATATATAAATATATATATATATATATATATATATATATATATATATATATATATATATATAGACATTGGTAATAGCATTCTTTGTGCTTCTTGTGTTTTTATGCTTAAATTTTTTAAATAATTATTAATTTTATAAGCTATATATAATACTAACGCTATATTCCTATAGTTATTATATATTCTGGTACTATAATTGCAGTATTTTCCCCTTCTCCATTGTTCACAATGTTCTCCTGGTTTCCACTTTACTTTTTGGTTTACCCATTTTGTTATTTACTTTATTTCCCCATCTATATAAACGAACACCTAAGCCAACACAACAGAGAAATGCTCTGCCTGGCCAAAACGAAAGCTAAAGAAGCAAACTTTAAATATCTATGGGTAAAAAATGGTAATATCTAAGTTAAGAAAGATGAAAATACAACCCCTATTATAATAAGAAATTCTTCAGATATTGAGCTAATTATACAATAATTCTAAAAAATAAAAAATAACAACATAAGAAAACAAAATTAAAAAGTGTTGGTCATTACCATAAGCCTAGCTGCACCTTTATTTCATGACAGAAATAGTAGATAATTTCAACCAAATAAACAAAACTTTCCTAAGTTATCCCGTAACATGAACATTCGATCTCTAAAATTAAACTTCACACCTTTTCTTGACAGTATGCACAGTATTATTAATAACCTTAATTTTATACTTCTTGTTGAAACAAATATAACGAATGAAGAAGAACACGCTTTTAATATTAATGGATTTAAATCCTATTTTTTCAACAGTGACAGGAGAGGTGGAGGTGTAGCCGCATACGTCAGAGAAAAAATAATACATACAAATATTACCTAACACACATCGCACTTTGAAGGCATAGAAATAAATGTAACAAATATTAATAAAACCCTCTCGCCTGCAAAAAACAAAGTAAACGAATTTATAATAGAAGTCGACAAAACAATAAACAGAGTGAAAAATAAACAAGACATAATTATTATTGGCGATATAAATATAAACATTCTTAATCAAAACATTACAATCACAAAATATAAAGAGATGATATCATCAAATGGATTGCAATGCTTAATAAATGATACAACAAGAGAAAATGTGACAAAAAGAACATACTCATGCACTGACCATTTGCATATCAGAAGCAATAACACAAACACACGAAGCCATGCTATAGTTGTAAGAACAGATATCTCTGACCACTATTTTCTTTTATGTTGTATGGAGGATAGTCAACTACAAAGCGATGCAAATCAGAGAGGAGAAAACAATTTCTGCCAAGTTGTCAACTTAAATAGTTTTATAATAAACAAAAATATTAAAGCAATAAATTGGAATCAAATTGCAAATGAAAAAACAAATACTAACCAAAATTTTAACGTAATATATGAAAATTTTAAAAATATTTACGATATTTCAAAGGCAGCAAGCCATAATATTAAAAAACCGAGAAAAGTAATTCCGTGGATGAGTGTCGAATTAAAAGTACATTGTGAAGTTCGGGTTAAGCTTTATTCTAAATGGTTAAATAATAAAAACAAAAAAAATTATGTATGTGAATACAAAAAATTTCGCAATCACGTAAACAAAAAAATAGTGTATGCAAAAAATAATTATTATATAAGAAAATTTATTGAAAATACAAACAACATAAGAGTTACATGGCAACTAATAAATGAAATAGGAAAGTATCCAATATTGAACTATCAATTATTAACAAATTTAAGAACGATAATTTAATTGATATCGCAAATAAATTTGCAAACAATTTTAATGAAAACGTTAAAAATATCGTACACATTTGCAACATTAAAACTTTTCAATACAAACCTACAACGGTGCAAAAGACGACGTTTCTGCCGCCAGAAAATGAAGAAGTGGTATATAGCATCTTGTCAAACCTAAACACAAACAAAGGCGCAGGTGTCGACGAGATCAAGCCAAGGGATCTCAAATATAACTCTTTACTTCTCACACCAATAATTACAAAGTTTATTAATTCTAGCATAGACAGTGCTGTTATACCAAACTTGCTCAAAACTTCTTTAATACGTCCGATTTATAAAAACGGAATAAAAAATGATGTTAATAACTATAGACCTATATCCATATTACCAGTAATCGAAAAAGTTTTGGAAAAAATAATATGGGCCCAGTCCTTAACCTCGCGTGAAATAAAGGAAAAACTGCGTAATAGATAAAAGGAAAATTACATTAAAAAAAAAAACAAATATGAGTTTTTCGAATTTTAAATTTGAACCATTGTGTAAATATAATTTCGATACATGGAAAATTCAAGCTGAAGCATTACTTATAAAAAGTGATGTATGGAAATTTGTAAATGGAACGTTTCCAAAACCCGAAGACCCTCCACAAAATGTAAGATTTTGGGAAGAAGAACACGCAAATGCAAAGTCTGACTTAATATTATCAATTTCTACGAATGCGTTGAAGCAAATTAAGAATTGCAAGACATCCAAGGATGTGTGGGACAAATTGCATAGCATTTACCAATCAAAGGGACCCGCAAGAAAGGCAATGCTTCTCAAGAATTTAATTCTATTAAAAATGATATACGAGAACACATAAAATGATTTTATGACATTGTTGATATAATAAATGAAATGGAATTAGAGATTATTCATGATTTACTAACAATTTTACTTTTATATAGCATTCCTGATGAATACGAGTCATTTAGGATTGCAATCGAAACTCAAGTCCTGCCAAGTCCTGAAGTATTAAAAATAAAACTTTTAGAAGAATATGAAGCCCGTAAGAGGAATTTTAGTGAGGAATCATCAGATGCAATGGTAGCAAGGAAACTGAATAAACAATTTTTTAAACCAAAAGAAAATCAACAAACAAAGGTGAGAAATTTAAATTTACATGTTACAGCTGTGGAAAAATAGGACACAAAGCAAAAGACTGTTGGGCGAACAATCATAATGGAAGAAAGAAGCCTCAAGAAACAACTAAAAATGCTTAAATTGCATTCCAAGTAAATGAAGAACGCAATAGTGGGTGCCTTGATTCTTGAGCATCATCACACATGTGTTCAGATGAAACAAAATTTTATACAATGGAATCTTCGTCTACTGAGGTGCTACATTTAGCTAATAAAAATTCAACAAAAATTGAAGGAAATGGAATTGTAAAAATTAAAACTAACTCCGGATATACATCTAGGTTAGAAAATACTTTATATGTTCCTGATTTAAGGTCAAATTTATTATCAGTGGCAAAAATAACTTGAGGTAAAGTTTGATAGCAAGGAAGCAATTGTAAGAAATCCAAGGAATGGTGAAAAGGTAATGATTGCGAAAAGAAGGCAAAATTTATATTATGTTGAAGAAGAGACTGAAAATTGTAGCACAGGTATCACGTCTTCAGGAATGGCATGAACGTTACGGACATCTTAATGAATATGATTTAAAAGAATTATTACAAAAGCAAAAAGTAAATGGACTAAATTTCAATCCCAATGAAAAACTAAAAATTTGTGAAGTCTGTATAAAGGGAAAACAAACCAAGAACCCGGTTAAAAAATCAATCTCAAAATCTTCAGAACTACTACAACTAATACATACCGATGTTTGCGGCCCGATGAGAGTAAATTCAATAGGTGGGTCAAGATACTTTTTAACTTTTATTGATGATAAATCAAGATGGTGCGAAATTTATTTTCTGAAAAAAAGAGTGAAGTATTTGAAAAGTTTAAAGTATTTAAAAGTTTAGTTGAAAAGAAAACGGGTCAGAAAATAAAAACCATTCGATCTGATAATGGAACCGAATACACTTGTAATGAATTTAAAAATTTTTTAAAGAAGGAAGGAATAAAATATGAATTTACTGTTGAATACACACCACAATAAAATGGAGTAGCCGAAAGGAAAAACCTTACGCTGGTTGAAATGGCTAGATGTTTGACGATACAATCAGGTTTAAGTCCAAGTTTTTGGGCAGAAGCTTATATGCTTATTAAGTCAAGAAAACAAAGTAAATTCGAACCAAAAGCGAAAAAATGTATATTTGTCGGATATTCAATAAAATCGAAAGCTTACAGGTTGTGGGACATAAGAGAAAGAAAGATTGTATGTTCAAGAGGTGTAAATTTTACTAATTCTTACCAGTTACCAAATAATTATATTAATTTCTTAAACAATGCAACTGACGTAATAGAAAATGAATGTATTGATTTAACTTTTATTATTAAAGATAAAGCGAATATGCAGTCTAACGCAGATATAGATGATGATGAAGAAAGCAGCAATGACGAAACCGACATATCTAATCAATTCTCTGAAGCTGAAGAAGAAATTATAGATGAAGAAAATATTGACAATACAAGCAATGAATATCAAACACCTCTCACTACACAACGTGGCCCTGGAAGGCCAAAGAAACTGAAAACTGAGTAAAGGGGCAGACCAAGAAAATTATTTAATATGATTGAATGTAATGAAACTTAAATTGACAATTTTGCAAATAAGATAGAACAGGATGAGCCTTTAACTTTAAAAGAAGCCGTTTCAGGTCCAGAGGCTAACGAATGGAAAGAAGCCATGAAATCTGAATTTCTCGCGTTATTGAAAAACAAAGCCTGGGATCTGGTGGAATACCCAAAAAATAAGAAAGCTGTAGATTGCAATTGGGTTCTACGAAAGAAGTACAAAGCAGATGGAACAATGGAACGATACAAGGCCAAACTTGTAGCAAAAGGATTTACACAAATAGAAGGCTTAGATTATTCCGAAACTTTTGCGCCCGTTGCGAGAATAAGTTCTATACGATTACTGATGGCACTTTCAGTACAATTGAAACTCGATGTATATCAACTTGATTTTGTGACTGCTTACTTAAACGGCACTATAGAAGAAACTATTTACATGAAAATTCCAGAACAAATAATAACGTTTCTAGATGATAATGAACAGGAGAAATACAAAGGTAAAGCATGTTTGTTGAAGAAAGCATTGTATGGACTCAACCAGTCTGGGAGACAATGGTACAGAAAATTAGATGAAAAATTGCAGCAATTAAAGTTTAGGCCGCTGAATTCAGATAATTGCGTATATTTGTTAAAAGAAAGAAGTGACATAATGTTAATTGCGATTTACGTTGATGATTTAATAGTCGCAACAAACAATAAAAGTAAATGGGAAGAACTGAAATTAGAACTTGCAAAATCATTTAAGATTAAGGATATTGGACAACTAAATTTTTGCTTAGGTATTGAATTTAAACAAGATCCAAATACAAAGGAAATAACAATGTCACAACGTAATTATATAAACAGCATTTTAAAGAAGTTTAGCATGGAAAATTGTAAACCCGCTAGAACACAATTTAACACAGGGATAAAACTTTCAAAAGAAATGTGTCCGACAGAGGAAGACAAATTAGAACCAGAAAAGTTACCATACCAAAACTTAGTCGGATCTTTGATGTATCGGTATTGAATTTAAACGAGATAGGAATAAAACTTGATGTCTGATATCTAAATTTAACTCAAACCCCAGCTAGCAAATCTTATTACTTAATCGAAAACAAAATATATTCTTATAGTGCCTAATGTTAAAACGTACATATTTCACCAGAATTTTGTGATAAAAATGTCACTTTAAAATATTATTTTAATATGCTTTATGGCGTTTACTTAGTGTACAAAGAAAAGAAAACGTATGTTTTAAAGCCATTTAACTAATTATCGATCAAACTTTTTCATAAAATTACCGCTAGTGAAAATATTGAAAATATTAACAACATCATAAGCATTTATGAAATTGTCAACGAGTTCGTCCATCTAATTAATTGCTCCCATTTAAAGTAAGAAACTTGAATTTTTTAACAATCTATTTTTCAATCAATTCATTATATATTCTAATTAGTGGTTGACAGCCACTTATTTACGCACACTAGTAAGAGATATACTATACTGTTATATTTTATATTTATCGTTATTAAGCTGACTATCCCTTGGTAAGCAGTTACAACGAGCTTGTCCATTTTACTCTTTTATTTTTTTCTTTAAAACTTTTTAATAATTTTTTAATTTCGAATAAATTTTACTCTCTATTTATTTAAGCTGTAGGACTTTTCTTTAATGCAGAAAAGAGGTTTTTTTTAGTAAATGTTAGAAATTTTAGAAATTTTGAATGCACAAATAACATAACTATAATATCCTTCTAAGTGCATAGAAAATAAAAATTGCGTTATTTAATACGTACATATATAAAAGGGACAATATTATTACTGTAATTTTTGTTTTCCTTTATTTTATGTTTTTATTGAAATTTTTGGATCTCCTATTTTTATGTACATATGTTTGTACGGATGTATGTAATAAAGCTTTTTTTATATATTAATTTTAACTATTTACTAGTTTTTATCAAAGAGGAATTAATATTTTTAAATAAACATACAATAAAATTTCTTAATTGAATTAATTCTATCCTTATAACTCAACGCGCAACTAGACAACAATTTATTAATTTTCCATTTGTTTTTATAAAATAAAATTATCATTAATATTATAAATATTGCTAATTCCACATTTAAAATTAACTATAAACTAATTACTAAAGCTAGACAATAATAATTACGATGCGGATTATTACTACGAAGTTAAAATGCTGCATACTAGTTCTCGCCTCTATCATAAGCAGCACACAAGTATCAAAAATATCTGTTTCATAAACAGATATATCCAAATACTCATGGTACAACAGATATTTGAGAGTAAAAAGCTGATAATTTGCTCACTCTATGCAATACCATAAACAACTGTATGTGTTTATATCCATAGTGTGAGTACGCACAAGCGAAAGCATACAATATCAACTACACTCATGCGTTCTTTTGTATCTGTTTTACTTGTTATGTATATGATATATCTGTTTTTGCCATACTGTTGGATATACTAGTGCACGTCTTTAGGGGAAACTCAATATACTGTAGATCCTTACAACCATCGCAAAATCAAGTACTAAAAATATTATTAAAAAATAAACAGCACAACCAACAACCACTTCAAATAGATCTAACAGTGCAGTCACACGGCCAAGTTTTTGTTCAATTCTCTTTCAAGAAATTTACACATACTGCTTGTTAAAATTCACAAAAATTGAAAGCTGTGACGTAGGCTGCACGCAATTTCAAAGCAAGTTTTTAAGCAAGATGTCATAAAGAAACAAAAAAAAAATTTATTTGAAGGAAAAAACTTCAATCAGCTGTTCTCTTGATTGAAATTTGAAAGACTCAATTGAACGAAAATTTGAAAGCAAATTCTCAGCAAGTTTTTAAAGTGAGAGTGTATTGGTAAAAAAATGAGAGATATTTTAAAAATTGAATGAAAACTTGATCGTCTGACACCCTAGTAATATACCTAAACACAAGAAATAACAAGGCTCTTAACAGATCTTCATACAGCAGAGATCACAACGTAGATATACTGGAAGGCCTAAGCAGCAATATCACACGCACATAACAAACATGATCATCACCAGCGCAACTAACCTACAAAGTATAGACTCAAACAGCACAAATAAAATCAATTCGCCAAACGATATTACAAACATCATGCAATTCACGGACAACAATTTGAATAATAGCAGAAATATCAACAACACAGCTAACATCATCGAAACAAGTAATAGAAATAATTCTATAAGATCCCCAATATCAATTTGGACAACAACTACAAAACACAGCCAAACAATAGGTTTACAAATCAAACAAACAATATTGCAAGCTACTTGGAAGTATAAAATGTCAAAAGCATTTACTATAGCACGCTTGTAAAAGAATTCTTCATTGACTCTTGTTTCTTAATGCCAATTAACCACGCGTATAATACTAGAAGAAGAGCAGAAGCAAGGTACCCAGTCGAACGCCATACTAATAATTATGGCAAAAACTCGCTATTCACAACACTACCAAATATTTTTAATAAATTGCCACCATATGCAATGAATATTCGCAACCCGTACCAAAGAAAAACATTTATAAAACATTATTATATTAAAACACAATGAAAAATCAAATAAAAAATTTTACTATGTATATAAACGTACAAGTATAAAATCCTGCAGACAAGCTGAACGGCTTCGTGGGAATAGATACTAGATATAATATGTAATTAATTAAGATCAGAAAAGAAATGATAATGATAATAATAAAAATAATAAAAAAATAAAAATTGGACCTACCATTTATAAATATGTACTTTTTTATTTGTTGTATTTTATTTCATTATTTAATTTTCTTTTCTATTTCTTATTTTAATTTTTTTATCTTTTGCTTTATTACCTCTTGCTCGTTTTTGGTACTTGCGAGCACCAAGCTTTTAAAAAGCAACGCCTTGTTCTTCCTGATCTGGAACTTCTTCCCAAGCTCTCTTCTTTTTCTGCTCTTGTGTCTGTTCTTGTGATACCTTTTGTTTTGTCCTTCTCCAGTATTCCTCGTTTGTAATGGCTTTTGGTCCTGTTGTTCTAGGTAAAGGAATGTAGACCGGTGCTTCTAAAGGTGTCGATTCCGGCTTATACTCTTCACGTATGAAATTCTCCCACTTCTTGAAAATCTCATCGATTTCCTTCTGCATATTCTAGTGTATTAACTTAAATGTATGCTTTTTGTATTAATACAATAATTATGCAAAATATTTGACAAATGTTGGTCCGTTAAGGGCAGGATCGCCATGTGGTATTGTTGTATTCCTTAATTTGTGTATACCCTATAGTACTTAGTTATATTTATACAGCTGCCAAGGAACTGCCGAAATATTGAGATATTAAAATTAAAAACAAGGCTGTTAAAGCCGTTAAAGTCATTAAAGTTTTGTTCCAGCTTATATACTACTTATGAAACTAACTCTTAGCATCTCTAACTTATTCTAGCTTACCAATAGTACTTCATTTGTTTCATTCAGTGTCATGAAATTGGCTTACAATAAAAAATCAGTATACCTAAATGCACTCAATTTAATTAAACACTCATTCATGATAGAAATTTAGTTTATTGAACTTAAGGCTAACAATACTGTGCTTGGCCAACACGTATCGACTGCATTTATTAATGTTACAATATTTGCAAACTACTTATTGTTCTATTTATGTGTTATTAATATTTATGTGTCATTAATACAGTATGTGGCCATCAGATGCGATACATGTTTATTATTGTTTGACTGATTGTGGTGGTACACTACACAACAATAACAACCAGAGAAAGTATAATGTTAGGAGTAGCAACCAAACAAAGGTATGTGTTACTCAGGACTAGGGAAACGAGACAATCCCCTGCGATCCTCAGGAGTACAGTTGACAGAGGATATAGGGTAGTTAAAACAGTTAAAAGAATATACATTAAAAACTTACAATTTGCAC
Source organism: Gymnosoma rotundatum (assembly GCA_916610165.2). NCBI lineage: Eukaryota > Metazoa > Arthropoda > Insecta > Diptera > Tachinidae > Gymnosoma > Gymnosoma rotundatum. The sequence continues at coordinate 63,267,629 of OU744337.1, forward strand.
ACGGATGCACCTCATTTAGTATCATTTAAAACGGATGATGTAGTTTTTGTAAGATTTTTTGTAGACAGACACAGGTTCAGACCTTTCTGTATGTAAAGAAAATTGTATAGGAAATAAGGAAATAAAGGAACATAATTCAATTCTTGCAAAATTATGGGTATTGAAAACAATTCGATTCAAACAATGGATACTGTCATACCAAAACTAGTACCTCCGGTAGATGTAATAACCCATGAATATCAAATAGTGAATACAAATATCCCAGTAGCAACAGATGGCATTCTAGGCAAAGATTTTTTCACCAAATATTTGGCAAAAATAGATTAAGAGACGTACATATTAGCTTTCAAAATAAATGAAACTGAATACGTTCTACCAATGAGAGCAAATATCAATAGATTCATAATACCACCAACAACTAATATAATAGTAGCAGTAAGTTTACAGATTGAAGAAGATACCGTAGTATGCGAAAAACTAATCGGTAGCAATATTTTTATTGGTAATACAATAATTCCAAAACATGGGATAAAACATATTAGAATTTTAAATACTTCAGACGAAGAGGTTACAATATCACAGTTAGACTTACAACACTTATCACATTACAATATTCTGTATAATAAAAAAGAAATTGCTAATGATGAACAACAGGATAGATGGGAAAAAGTAAGAAAATTACTAAGTATAGATACAATCGACATTAACGCAAGATAAACCATAGAAAAAATATGTAAAGAATTCCAAGATTTCTTTCATTTAGACCGTTTAAAAGCGAATAATTTCTATAAACAAAGGTTACTAGCTGTGGACGATACCCCGGTTTACATATGAAATTATAGATTACCACAGTCACAGCAAAAAGAAATCAAAACACAGGTTAACAAATTAATAAAAGAAGATATGCACGGGCACTTTGCAAATATTATATTTAAATATTACAAGTATTGTTATAAGTACCATGATTACTTTTTTAAGTCATTATACCTACCTCTAACATTTTCAGCTTGTAAAACTCTCTTTCAAACTGTGCTACTTCTTGTGTAGTAAACTTACTCGAATGTATAATATTATTTTTTGCTGATACTATATTGTCCTGAATCTGATCTATTTTATGCTCTAAGGTCTTGAGTTTTGCAAGTTAGTCCAAGGAAATTATCTCCTTTACTATTTCATTATTGGTATTATTAATCCTAAACAAAGATGTATTAATTTCTTTCCTATCATTTTCCACCACAGTTTTCAAAAAATGCATGATTTATTCAACGAATTATTAAAAACTATTTGTTGTTTAGAGTGTTAATAGAATTGTGTGAATTTTGATCAGTAATGGAAAGGTGTTCTAGAATTTCTTCTGACGACGATCGTCATCCATTGTCCCGAACAGAGATCGGTTTCGGTTGCGTAATTTTCGAGTCTACTTAAACAAGTACTTAGTTTTTTTATGACTCGAATCGTTTTTGTTCAAAAGCGAAAAACACTTGTTGAAACAACCGCTCGTTTAAAACATTCATTTTATGTACTCGTCATTTTGTGCGAACATGAATATTCTGACAGTGTCATTTGAGGTTTGAATCTATTTTTGCATCAAAGCAAACTTGTTGTAAGCGAAGCAAGTGTTTTATTCAGTTTTAAATTAATTTTCTACTCAATGTTTTCTTCTCTTGTTGTTTTTACGTTTTTTTTACATTTTTAAATTATTTTTCAATACATTTTTGTGCTTAATATCCAAACGTTTTTTTGAATGCCTGTAAAATATAGTGTTGAACTTGTTCTTTTTTTACCATGAATTGCTACTTAATTTTGTTTCTTTTTCCTTTTTTATATTAATTTTTGTAAATATTTGTTAATTAAGATTTTGTTATGTCCTATTTATTGTTTTATAAATAATTTTTTCATGAAAATGTAATTTTTTTTATAAAATGTTACTTTTTTTAGTTATAAGTATATAAATTAAATACACGTAAATTGTATTTTTAAAAAAATATATTTTATTGTTGAGTGTCTGTAAAATCAACAGTGAATTATTTCTTACAATCTACCCTAACTCATAGCTTTAGATTTTAATGGTCACGCCACTTTATTCTGGCTCGTGTTACACCTTTGATGAGAACTAAATTTTGGAATGCAATGAAGAAATTCGACACTCAGATATAGTGTCAGCACATTTGGATGCAGTTGCCTATTCTGTTCTTAAATAAACTAGTTACATTTTCCTTTGATACCAAACAAATCGTTATTACAATTTAATTTTTTATCAAATTCTATTTTATCTATTAAATTTCCAAACTTTACAGGTTTTGTTAAATATGTTTCACAAGTACTATTATTAGTGATTGGAATGCTTAATATATAAAATATCTTTATTGTTGGTTACAACTTTTACATTTTCGGAAGTAAGTAATTCATCAACGTTAAATATTGGAATTTTATAATTTATTAACACGTTATTTAAGGCTTCACTTTCTGTTTTAGATAAAATGAACGAATTTACAATATTAACTTTTGCCCATTGTATGGCGTATTCAATATTCTGCAATTCTTTTTCAATTATGTTTAATTTGTGTTCTAAGCTAATTGTTAGTTCGGTATTCCAATCTTCCTTTCTAACCTTCAATATTTCATTAGTAATGTTGGATATCTCTTGCATTCTATTGATAGTCAGTTCGTTTACTATCATTTGTCTATTATTGTTTTCCAGAAGGTTTGTCATTTTTTGTGTCAGAATTTAGAAATCATGACTGTCAGGTGTACCCGCAATCCATTTCCATGCGGTGCCAATGGCATCTATTGATCTATTGAGAGCCTTGTTGTCTCATAATCTTGTGGCGAGAAGTCAACTGTTCGTCCAAAGAATAAGTCCACTGGTTTCCTATTTGTAGTAGAATGGATAGAATGATTGTATTCATTCACAGATCTTTCTAATAACTCTTCAAAATCTCTAGATGTTCCCTCTTCCTTCAGGCATCTCATTATTTCTGCCAAAGTCGAGTGGAAACGTTAAATTTGTCCGTTTGGTTCGCTTTTATAGGAAGGTATAGTAAAAATATTTATTTTTAGGTCGTCTTTCATCATAAATATAATAGAAGGGGAATTTAATGAAGGTTCGTTGTCCATTACTACATTTTTTGGTACCCCGTAGAAAAACAAAAGTACCCTAAGAGGGCTTCTAACGTCCTCAATTGATCTGCCACTAAGTTGTTTTACTTGAACGTATTTTGAAAACTTGTCGATCGAAGTCAATATCAGTTTTTTATCGGTTGAAAATATGTCTATGTGAATTGTATGACCAGGATATGTTGGTATCGGTGTTTCTCCAAGTTCCGGTCTATTTGGATGTCTTTCGTATTTATTTTTTTTTTTTGCAAATTGAGCACAATTTTATTATTCTTTTTATTTTCCGTGCCATAGATGGGAAATAGTATTTTTCCATAATTTGGGTTCTATTTTCTTTTTCATTACGATGAGCCCTTGATTGTTCTTCCACAATAATATTCTCTTGGTCGTTCTCGGACGTTATGTGTTCGACTACTAGCTGTGTAAACCTACATTTATAATTTGAGAAATGATCTGCATAAATGCTTTGAATTTTACCCATTATCGGTTCTGGAGTTTGAATGCCATTTATTACTGATGGATTAAGATATCTCTTAAGAATTGTTATAAGTTTCTATTCGTCATAACTTGCTTCCATTATAATATGTCGATGATATCCTGGAAAGATAATTTTAAATTGGTCTGAAGGTATTTCTCCTATGTTTATAAATAATTGGTTTTTGAATACGTTAACTGGAGTTTCAACGCTTGGTATAAGATTTTTACCTGAGCTTTCAGCACTGTGTTGAGTCATGGTGGAAGAGCTTGATTGATCTTGAAGGACATTTAAACCTGAGAGATTTCTAGATAACGCGTCGCCCACTACGTTAGTTCTACCTGGCTTGTATCTTAGTTCGTAATTATATTCCTCCAAAATACATTTTCATCTTTTCATTTTAGAGTTACTATTATTGTTACTGAGAGCGTACGTTAGTGGTTGATGGTCAGTATAAATTATTACTTTTTTCGGGCCATAAAGGTATTTTCTTAGTGAAGTCAGTGACCATATAATCGCAAGCATTTCTTTTTCGTTTGTTGCATAACTTTCCTCAGTTTTGGTAAGTGTCCTGGAGATAAAACCAATGGGCTTATCATCTTGGCTGAGCACTGCTCCAATAGCGTAGTTTGATGCGTCGGTTGTTAATTGGAAGTCCTTGTTAAAGTCAGGATATGCTAGTATTACTTCTCGTGAAATTAAAGCATTTTTTAGATCGTCAAAAGCCTTTTTGGCCGTATAATCTAAATTGATTTTAGTTTGGCAGGATGTGTTTTTTGATACTCTTCCTTCTTCTCCTCGTAATAGGACTGTAAGTGGTTTTGTAATATCAGCGTACCCTCTAATAAAACGCCTGTAGTATCCCGATAAGCCCAAGAATGATCGAAGTTCTTTTAATGTCTTGGGGTAATCGAATTTCAATATCGTTTCAACTTTCTTCGGATTTGTTTTTATTCCCTCTTTTGCCACGATAAATCCGAGGAATTCTACTTCTCGTTTAAAGAATTCACATTTGTCTAGTTGGATTTTCATATGTGCCCCTTTTAATATTTCGAATACTTGACTCACATGTTTTAAATATGATTGTTCGTCCTTACTGAAAATTATTATATCGTCCACATAAACATAGCACATTTTTCCTATAAATTGTCGCAATATGTCATCGAGTGCCCTTTGAAAAATAGACGGGGCATTTTTCAAGCCAAAAGCCAGTCTGGTAAATTCATATTTACCATTATTGATGGAAAATGCTGTTTTTTCCCTGTCTTCCTTTTTAAGATTAATCTGGTGAAAACCGCTTTTAAGATCTAGTACAGTAAAGTATTGGTTTCCGCCCAAATTCGCTAAAACATCATTAATGTCTGGAATGGGGTATTTATCTGCGATTGTTACCGCATTTAATCTTCTAAAGTCCACAGCTATTCTAAATTTCCTTTTTCCTGAATGGTCTTCCTTTTTGGGAACCACCCAAATTGGAGAATTATACGATGATACCATCTCGTAAGAGCCGATTTATTTCTTCTTCCACGACGTCTCTCAATGCCATCGGATAGGGGTAGCTTTTGGCGTATATTGGTGTGTTGTTTTCCGTCCTTATATCTGCTTCCACTATAGTGGAATAGGCTAGCCTCTCATTTGGTTCTGCGAATAATTGACTATGGTGCTCCACAATTTTCCTCAGTAAAATCTTTTGGTTTTCGCTTAAGTGTTGAGTCTGTAATTCGATGTTGTTCACACTTTGTGAAATACGCTGTTTTATATTTATTCTTTGTCCATTTCCTATAGTAAAATAATTTTCGGCAATGTGGATAACGGCTGACAATTCTTTTAAACTATCATTCCCTAATATTGCATCGAATGAGTCAAAACCTGGTAGTAAATAAAATTTTAGTGGAGTATCCTCAAATCCTGAAAGTGTTAAAAGTGTACGTTGTGTTATCCTAATTCCACCACTGGCAGATTTTGCATAAAAGATTTGGTTGTTCTCTATTGGGTTTACTACTTTTTCTGGCCTAATGTAATTTTTATTGCTTCCTGTATCTATTAAAAATGAAAGTATGTCCCCGTTCCTTTTTTTTGCCTCAAAATACGGTAATGACAGTTTAACCTAAAAAATTAACGGCAAGCTGAACATTGTCTACTTGATCCTCTTGAATTTCCACTGCAACCTCATTTTCTTCAGGAATATTTTGTAAATATTCTTGAACGTAGTCTGCTTCATTATTTGCTAGTTGCACATCGACTTCATTTCCTTCAGGTGGATAATTTTCCCATTCGTACCACTTATTTTCTGGTACATAGTCGGCTCCTATATGGAAATTCCTTTGCATCTTGTTGACGGGTCCTTGAAAAGAGCCACCCGCGGATCTTTTTGGATTTTGGTTTATTTCTGGTTGATTAATGTAATTTACTTGTTTTGTTTAAATCGATCGATCGATATCAATCGGTTCTATTCCTGAAATTTTTTGATAGTTGTTATATTCACTTTTGTATGGTTGTCCTATGAATCCATTTTGATTAAACTGGGGTCTAGGATGATTCCAATTTGGGCGCATAAAATTTTGATTCTGGCTATTATGATTTATTGTAGGGCGGTATCGCGGTGGTACTGGTGGCCTCATAAATCCTGTATGAACGAGTTCAGGATAAAATGCTCGTCCACTAGACAGAGTTGGTACCCTTTGTCCGTTTAATTTTGAGCTTTGAGTCTGAGCGTAATTTTTCCTATAAGACATGTTATCTAATTTAAGACAGATGTGTAGAGCCTGTGGTAATGAAGTCGGCTCTCTAATTCTTAAAAGTCGGGAAAGGTCCCCATTAAGACCCCTCACAAAAGTGTCCAATGCCTTTTCCCTATAAGTATTTGTCATTACGCGCAAAGTCTTCTCGCTAAGGTCGAGACAAGCGACTTTGTCAAGAATTAAAGAGAGATGTTGGTAAACTATTTGATAGAAATCGTTTACTGTTTTATTTCCTTGACACAGAGAAGTCATTTGGTACTCTAGAGTTCCAATATCTCGCTAGTCTGAGTAGTGCATCATTAGACATTTTCTAATTCTGCCCCAGTCTAGCGGTGTCCTATATGATTCTAGAGCGGTATCCGCATCACCTGTTATTTTGGTGCGAATTACGTGCAAGATTGCGTAGTATCGTCCAGTACCGCGAAGTGTTTCGAAAAGTGCTAAAACTCTGTCAACAGATTTCCTCCAAGAGTTGAATTCTCCTGGTTTCCCAGAGATCCCACAATATTTGGGATTTTGCTAAGCTCCTCTAAATTAGCACTGACTCTACCTACTGGTTGGTCAGTGTCTTCCTCCACAATACTGTCATTTCTTTTCCTAAGCATATCCTCAACTATTTCTTTAATCTTTTTTTTTATGTCTCATTCAGACTGGAAGATCCGGGCGAACCAGAAGATCCGTTTGGTTGCGTCATTGTAAGAGCCCTATTGAGTCTTTGTGTTATTTCGTCAATTGAATCGTCCGGCATGAATTTTCTTAAATGATATTGAAGGATAGAATAACAAATTTAAATTTTTATATCACTGGGACGTAGCGATGAATACACCTTTTACAAACTTATTTTTTCTTCAGATTAATATATTTCCTCAAAATTATACTTAAAGGATATTAAATGATAGAATAAAAATTTAAATTGAATACATCTTTTATAAAACTTATTTTTTTTTTTTTTCAGATTAAAATATTTCCTCAAAATTACACTTAACGTATATTGAATGATAGAATAAAAAATTGAAATTTTAATATCACTGGGAGGCAGCGATGAAAACACTTTTTATAAAACTTAATTTTTCTGATTAAAATTTCAAAATAAATTCTTCTTAATTTTACAAAACTTCCTTAAAATTAACTTGCTCTAGCAGCATCAGGATCTTCATCTTCTGTTGTAGAGATTTTCTTATAAAGCTTCTGTCCGTTGGTTTGATTCTTTATTTAAATTTTCGGTGTATAATTCAAGATGTTCTTTTATTTTAATTATTTTAATTTTATTTGATGTCACACGCTTGTAAATAATTTCTTTAGTTTTTTTTATTATTTTATTTCAGTTCTTTTGTTTATTTAGTTCTGTTTAGCTATAATTCAAGATGTTCTTTTAATTATTTTTTTATTATAATATTTCTGTTTATTTAATTTTTTCCTTTAGTTAGTCAATTAAGTTAGCGATTTTTATTATTTTTCCGAACGACCTTTTCGAAGGGTCCCTGCTCGGGCGCCAATTAAATACACGTAAATTGTATTTTTTAAAAAATATATTTTATTGTTGAGTGTCTGTTTTTAAGAGACAGCTCAACTTCTTTATTCAAGTGTAAAATCAACAGTGAATTATTTCTTACAATCTACCCTAACTCATAGCTTTAGATTTTAATGATCACGCCAATTTATTCTGGGTCGTGTTACACCTTTTATGAGAACTAAATTTTGGAATGCAATGAAGAAATGCGACACTCAGACATAGTGTCAGCACATTTGGTGGGAACGAACAAATATTTAATAAATGTTTGTGTTTAAACATATTTTGTGTTAACTTATATATGTATATATACTTTTTTTTTTGAAAATAAAGTCTGAAAATGAAAAAAAAAACAAATTATATACTTTGGATTTCATTATTTATAGGTATTTGGAGAAAAAATTTCAAAATATATATTTTTAGATTTATGTACATAGTACATGTGTAAATATAATTTCAACAAAAATTTTGTTTGCTTGTAAAATATTTTATATGTATAAAATTTTGTTTTCACCTTTAAAGCTAGAAATAAAAAATGCTAATATGATAGAAAATGCACATCTGTAAGTTTTTCTTATTGTTTTTATATTTTTCTGCATAGCGCTTTTTTACTTTCAAGTGGCTCGATTGTTTTGGGTAAAACTCCAATCAGATCATGTACAATAAAGGCGTTGTGCAAAAAATAACTTTCGTTAACGAGACTTTTTTGTTTCAATACAAATCTGTTCGAGTCTAATGTTGAAAATGATTTACACTTATTGTTGCATTTTGTGTTTGTGTATAAAAAGCAACAAGTATTAAATTGATGTAATACTTGTTCGTGTTGTTCTTAAAATTCAACTACTGTGAACAAGACGGCTCGATCATAAAAGTTGCAGGTCTCTGGTCCCGAAAAACCATTTGTAAAATGTTCCTTCTACATTAATCCAGCCTCTTCTTTTCCTATTTATAATTGGCGTTAAAGTTTTGATCTTGGACTCTATCAATTTTTTTCCTTTATTTGAGTCAATATGTTCTTTATTTCAACGATGTTTATAATATGAACAAGTCATTAGTCTTAATATTGATGTACCCACCGTTTTCCGTTATTGAACTAATTTGTAGAGTACCTTGGTTCAGCTGAATGTTCATCAATAGTAGAATCGCAAACAATAGTACCTGAAAATTTTAGTGGTCTTTTAATGTTGGATCCGTGAATGTTTATCAAGAGATATTTTCTGTATTTTGGTTGTTCGTTATGTCTTAAGTTTCGGAAACAGACTGCATGTTTTGAAAACTTGTCTATAAAAATCATAAACGATTGTTTATTATTTATTTATGTGTCTACATGTACTATTTTATTTACAGTTCTTGGCGTTTCAGTTCTTTGGAACTTCTTTTTTATAGGTTTTCTGTCATATTTTGCCGATGAACGAATGTGGCAACTGTTTATTATTTTATGTATTGCTATTTTTAAGTTCGGGTTATATATTTCATGCTTGATTTTTTCTTAAATAACTAAAATTCCTGAATGTCCACCTTCGTATTTATGAAAGAGACTATGTGTTTATCCAGTTTATTTTCATCTTCTGTATCTTTAACAAAGTAAGAACATTTAATTATTTTATATTTATGTCTATCTGTAAAATGTTTAATCAATTGTAATTGTACTTTGTAGCAATCATGATCACTTAGCTCAGAATATACTCCAATTTTTCCTTTTGTAAATTTCACCTTAAAATATTAGATACATTTTCCCGCTCAATGTCATTCTTGTCTATAAAAATTCTTTTATTCCCAGAAATTGCTTGAACGTCTGTTTCTGTTTTTTTTTCGAGAACAATGAATTGAATTTTAAAACGATTAACAACAGTGTCCAATATACCCATGCCGTCATCAAGCTCTTCCTCTTGTGATTGTACTGTTTGCACTTCTAAAGAATCTGTTGCACTGTTCGTTTCTCCATTGTATACAAAATATTCTTGAATGGGTTTTGATGTATTTTTTTCATTTGTCTCAGCGTTAATTCTACTTGAAAAATCAGCAATGTAATTACACTTTCCTTTTATCCCAGTAAAAAATATATGGATTGGACTTGTTCATCCATTTGTAGTAATAAGCGAGCTATCGAAACTATTTTTTGTTTTTATGTTTATGCCTCGCTTAATACTCCAAATGGATCAATGGGGAATGTATCAGTTGTTTTTGTTTGTGACATAACTTTTAATTGTTGATGTTTTCGTTTTGTTTTTATATTTAGTCAGTTTAGTTTTAAAAAGTGAAAGACGTGTTTTTTAAAAAAGTGAAAAGGTACGGGTATAGTAACAAATTTATTAAAAATGTGTGAAAATTTAGTTTCTAAGCGTCATTTAAGACAACTAGTTAAAAAAGAAATTGAAAAATTCTCAAATTGTAATCGGGAGACTTAAAGTGAACAAGAGGCATCAGTACCTAACAAAGTCAATGAATTAACAAATGAAGATAGCCAAACGGAAATCTTTGATGTTCATTATGATATCAGTGAAAATTTTAAAAGCTCGCTTCTTGGGTAATTGAAAGTCGTGTTTTCAACGAATGCTGTAATTCACTACTCTACATTTTAAAAAGTGAAGGTATGGACGTTCTACTATGCAGAGAAACATTGTTAAAAGCAGTGAATGCAGAAAACACACGCTGCTTCACAGAAATTATAGATATGTCACCGGGTGGTTTAGAAAAAGCACTGATGATGCAAGGCAAATACATATCACCTAATGCAAATGCCGAACTACTGATCGATATATTTATGGATGGAATGCCGCTTTATAAAAGCTCATCAAAGTCATTACGGTTTGTGGAAGAACACATCAAGTTAAAGAATAAAAATTTTCCCAATTGATTCTTTGAAGGAATTAAATTCGGCAGAACAGCCTGATTCAGAAGTGGTAAGACTGCAAGTATTCAAAATTCTTTGTTTTTTATTTTAATTTATTTCAGATTTCGTATATCAAACTGCGGTTTGACAAAATCAAAATTGAAAAAGCAATACGCAAAATGATCGGTGAAATATGCTGGTCAAATTAAATTGGGATGGATAAAAACAAACAAATACAAATTGTTAAACTTTTTTTATTTCGGTAATAGCTGAATTTTTAATATCATGTCTTTAATAATATATTACGTGTTATTTTTTCTTCAATGTTCTTGCAGAAGCACTTTAAGAGGCGTATCCAACATACCCGGACTATGAAAAATCTTTCAAGGTGGCATTTCGTAAATGTAAAGCAACTGTTTACCAACAACCTACTTGACAAAAACTACGACTTCGTCGAATGCAAAAAAAAATAGCAACATTAAAAAAAATTTTAAATAAATGAATATTTTCTTGTTTTTGTAAAAAATAAAAAAATTTGTATTTTATATGGATGTTTACCCCATTTATGTTCTATTAGGAGGCAAAAACGATTACTCCCTTTATGCTCTTTTAGGAGACAAAAACGATTACTCTCTCTGTCGTCATTTTCGAGATCAAAGAGAGTACTCCATAAGGAGCTTAAAAGGAGTACTCGTGTCTGCGGACATGCTATGTTAAAAATCCAAATCCATTACTCGCAAAGGAGCGCTCCAAGATTACTCTTTGGATGATCCTATTATTTACTGGGATGTATTCCTTTCCTTTTATGTATTTTTTCATTTGTCTCAGCGTTAATTCTACTTGAAAAATCTCGGATAATATTCTGTTTTAACATATATTCTATTTGTTTTCTTATTTCATTTTCATGAATTTACGGGCAACGATATATTCTTGAATAAAGGGGCTTTTTAGTGTCAGTAATAAATTGAGGTTCTATATCAGTTGTTGCTAAAAGCTTATCACGAGGGTTTCGAAAAACTGCTATTAGCAGTCACATTTTACTAACCAGTTCATATTTTTTCAGTTACATACTGAAAATATACAACTGAAATCAGTTTTCTATTTTACGCCAACTGAAAATAGTTGAACTGAGCACACACAAAACTAAAAACCAACTGAATTCAGTCTACAATTTTCAGGAGCAAAACGAACACACAGCGACTGAGTTTTGAGTTTGTAAGATAACAGTACGCAACTGAGAAGTCAGTTCGTGTGCGTTTAGCAGACGTAGTTATGTTTTTTTAGTATCGTAACAAAACTAGAAATATGACTGGATAATGTGAATGGGGTGGTTAAACAAAGTAGAAAAGTGAGCGTTCGTATACATTTTTTTGTTCAACAAATTAAAGAAAAATATATACATGCATTACTACTTTGTGCTGTTACTCGAAAATGCTTTAAGTTATATTTTTGGAATATTTGAGTTATAAAATGTAAATTTATTTTGATTCAAAAAAATTGTAGGAAAATTATAAATTTTTTAACTAATAATATTAATAGTTTTTGAATGGTATTGTAGAGCAATGCTTTAGATGAAATATTCACATTTGGGTTTTAATTAACTATTAATTAATTTGTAGAAATTATGAGTGGAATTAAAATGTGAATGCTTCATTATTTTTAGAGGCCTTTTGCTATGTGAAAAAAACCGTTCTTGCTGTTGTATGTATAAATTGTCCTGTGCCCTTTTTAAAGAAACTGCAGCGTTTTAAAAATTATTAATATATTACAACAACAACAATACAAAATCAATCTACCTGGTGTTAACAAAATCACACAGTTAAAAGGTTCCCCTTAGTGTTTTGTACATTTATTACATATGGGTTTTTTTACATTAGGTAGTGTACGTTGCTCTTCTTTTGGAGTGTTCTTTCTTTTTCTTTCATAAAATTGATTTACTTAAAGAGACCAAGAGCTCACATTGTATGTTATTAATTTTACTTAACGAGAAAACATTTTACTGCTTTTGCATTAAATTAATAATAAAGAGCTACATCCATTTCGTGTAAGTTTCCTCGAAAACGCCTGTTTGTAATAATCTCATTTATTTATTAGAAGACATTAAATTTTTTTCTTTATAATTATCTTAATTAATTCATTTTCAATCTGCACAAAAGTTTTTTCAGTAATAAAGTCATTTTAAATTCAAACTGCCGTATTCATGAAATATTAAAATAGATTTGAAATATATTTTAGAACAAATTTACATGGAAAATTTGTCATATAAAACGTTTCAAAGTTATTTTATTTTTAATGAATATGGCAGTTATTCTTTTCTGCTTTTATCTGTATGTATGTAAGTAAACTAAAAAATGAATTATGAAAAAAAAACGGCAAAGAATATTTATTTGCTTGACCATTAAGCTAGGTAGTAAAATTGCGGATGAGCGGCGGTTACTTTGTAACAGGCACAAATCTCTTAAATTTCAATTTATGGGAATTTCGACTTTATTATAGTTGGAAACAAAATCGCGAAAGAAAAAACACAGATATATTTAAATTTTATGGGTGTAAAATTCCACCCAACTGAGACTTTTGTATAGAATAGGTTAGTAGACTACACTTAACAGGCGCGCTAAAGCTTATTTTGACAGACTGCAAAAATCGGTTAGGCGTAGAAAATCTTGAAAATATTTTATTGGCTTAACTTAATTCTATACTTCTCGATGAAATTATTGACGATTTAATATGAATAGCTTTGTTTTATTAATACATTTTAAGTAATATAATAATTTACTAAGTTTAATGTTAATTTATTAATAAAGTTCCAAGTTGAAAACAAAATCATGTAAACCAAAAAAATTATTCTAATCGTGTAGAACCATTTTAATATTTAAACAATTAAAAAAGAAATAAGCAGAAAATCTATGTCTTCAAAATTATTTACACGTGCATGTAACAAGACATTTGCAATCAAACTTCCATACAAACAGTATGAAATAAAATTATTTTCTAATTATACCAGCAATGATAATACACATATCTATTTGTTAAAAAACTCTGTACAAACACACAATAAAACTATTCAGTCAGACTATCCACACACATTTTCAGTTGTGTTGCGTTACTAGAAAAACATAACTACGTCCGCTTAACGCACACGAACTGGCTTCTCAGTTGCGTACTGTTAACTTACAAACTCAAAACTCAGTCGCTGTGTGTTAGTTTTGCTCCTGTAAATAGTAGACTGAATTCAGTTGGTTTTTAGTTTTGTGTGTGCTCAATGAAAATGAATACTCAAACTATTTTTAGTTCAGTCGCCAGTCAAAAAAAATTTTGTTGGTGCTGAATATTAAACCCTGCTTATCACCTTCAACTTAATATAATAAATCTCTTTTCTCAAAAAATAATTGTCTATTCAAAATTTTAATATAACCTTTATCACTATCTATTACTGCCCTGAGGGTTTTAAATAAATTTTGTCCTATTATAGCATCGTATCTATCATTTTGAAAATTTAATTGGGGAAAGGTGTAACTAAATAAGAATATATTTCATTAAATCCATTAAAGTTCGATATTTGATAGGTTTTAGGAGTTTCTGTTATAGATAATTTTCAATTAATTTATTTCGTTTTACGATACTAGTTGTTGAGATTGTGTTTATAAGGAATCTTATTCTTTGCCTACCTATTGAAATTATTATTATGGGCAAGTTTGATCTTGGGGCGGTATGAGAAAATTTACTTTACATTCCTCTTGAAAAGTTCCCATTTCCATTGGTTCTGATTCTTGACTCGAGATATTTGATTGGTGTTGCTATCTACTATAGTTATAATTTCTAATTTCGTTAGGATGCATGTTATAATTTTTACTTTTACCTGAAGTTTTAACATTTCTGTTCTTTTGTATAAAGCTATCAGTCATAAAAGTTTTGTTTGTATTTTAGAATCTGCTATTTGGGGTTTGAATATTATTAGTATTTAACTTAGAATTTCGCCAATTAATTTTAGATTTGTGGTTATTATAATTTGTCTGAATTTTGGCAAGGGATTTGTTCTAATTCGGTTTCTGTTTGTTTCGTAAATCAATTCTGTGATTAAAAGCTATAGCTCTAGTGTCATACAATAGTTGTTTGCTTAAAAGGGCTCTTATTGGTCCATATATTTTGTACATTAGTAGATTAACTATGTCTCTGTTTACACAAGAGGGACTGTGAACCGCTGGTTTTCTTACATCTAATTCACACAATTCATTTATTTCATATTTAGACTTAATAAATATATCAACAAATTCACTTAAATTACTCATTTTAACGCTTGTACAGAAGTTGAATATTTCAGCATGTGTTCTCCTTGATTGTAGGCTGCCCAATAATTTTTCGTTTACCTGTTCCCAGGCGGAATTATCATCTAATTCCCCTACTATCTTTCCTGAATCTCCTACAAGTTTTTCGTTTATAATTATCTACAAAAAGTGGAAAAATGTATACATAAGTTTGTCATTCCATATTTATTTCCGAACCCATAAAGTATAAATATTCTGACTTCTTGGAAGTCGATTGATCGATGTTTGTCTGTCCGTCCGTGTTTTTCTTTGCCTCGGCAAACTTGATTTCACAAAAAAAATATATATGTCGAAAGAGGTGCTATTAAAAATCAGCATGATTGGTCCATGTTCTTATAGGCAGCAGCCTTTTTTCGTGTCGTTCGGAACAATAACGTAACTCCAATAAAAAAAATAAATATAGGGGGTGATAGAGAATTAAAAACTATGAAGATAACATCACGTGAAAAAATGGCGCTCTCCCATATTTTCCGAATTACGGGGCTCTGAAATTTTCAAATCTTTGGAAATACCAATATAGGTATCATTTTAAAGCTTTGAAAGAGATCTTTAAGGAATTACCAAAATTATTAGGTTTTTAAATTTCATTTGATTTCTAAAAATATTCTTAGAAAAAAATTTATTTTACAAATGTATGCGTACGTTAGTTGGTTAAATAGATGACGTTTCTAATTACACAACCAGGGCAGATAGATGCGAAGAATACTGATGAAGAACGTAGCAGTCCGGAAAGTGCGGCATTACATTCTGCTAGCGTCTAATTTTTCTTATTTTCTTTGGAAAACATCCGCATACATTTGTAAAATAAATTTTCTTTTTAAAAAGATTTTTAGAAATTAAAAACGACATAAAGCCACACCAATTTCAATTCATTTATAATATTCACAGTTCAAAAATTCTAATTTAATAAAAATGAAATATTAAATTTTTAAAAAATATCAAAATCCGCGGTATTTCCGTTAATCCTAAATCTGAGTTCTGTTACCTTTTAGATATCAGATAATGACGTACTATCCCAAATAAAAAGTTGATCAGGTTCTTTATTAGAAATGTCGTTGCTATCCTGTGTCCCTAAGAATTTTCTCATTATACTCTTTTATACTATTACTCAATTAATCAATAAACGTTATAAACCAACAAAACCTTTGGGTTAATTAAACCGTCCTACCATACTACGGATTTGTATTGTTAACCTAAAATTATAAACAATTATTCTTCAGTCCTCCGAAACAAAATTATCCATTACAGTAAGTAATCTTTCACCAAAATCAATCTAACCCTAAGAGACACGGGTTCTCCGTTTTCTTCTAAAATTAAAAAAATACTTTATTCCATATATCCCAACCGACTTAACTTTTCTTCATTAAACTGAAAGAAGTAAATTCTATCCTTACTTTTTCTAAAATTCTTTTCTTATTTATTCAATTCAATACAATATTCATTAAATTTATCCATAAAAAAAACTTACCCTCTAATATAAACTTATCTATAAATCACACATTTATGTCTAAAAAAGTACTTTTATTTTACTTTTAAAAATTATTAACATTTTGGTTGGTTTATTTCTTTTTTTTTTTATATATATTTGTTTATCTTTCGACATAGAGAATGTATTAGGAAGTAATAATGAAAGGAACACAAGATTTATAATATTATTTTGCTGTGCTTAGTAGATATTTTTATTACTACGTCTGACTTTTCGCGGCTGAGCGTGTTGCAGCTTCTGTGATGCCAAATAACGTTTGTTGCTGCTGTTTTGCTTTATTTGGCGTAACATTATTGGCATCTTTACTGTTGCTACTGTTGTAGTTGCTAAGAGTCTGATTTGGTTTTGCTGTAGCACTGCTAGAGGCAACTTCCCTACGTTCCATGTGCTGTTATGTATGCCGGAACAAGCACCTTATTGGCTGCCGGCCTTTATTCCTCTACAGAAATTTATTTGTCCAGATTTGGCAGGATCGCCATGTGCTGGTAAGAGATGTGAGTTTACTTTTATTTAAAAACAAAAACCCTGCCCGAATTTGCCGGCGCTTAAAAACGCCTCTGGCTTAAAGTTTTATTAAGGCAACTTTAATGCCAAAGCAGATTAATGGTTGTTTAAAAAACCCCAATTTGACAATAATTAATTTTTATTTACAAAAGTGCTTTCTTATAAACAAAACTAACGGTATTCTTAAAAATTACTTTTTTATTATTTGCTATTGTTAAATATTTTATTAAATAAATAAATATAACGCAAGTAGTGTAAATGAAAGCAATAACAATAGTGTATGCTTATGAATGAAAGAGAAGTAATAAACAATGAAGTGTATAAAACTGTAAATAAAGAACTTAGGTAATATAATAATAATATATAAAATACATTATCTGTGCAAAAACGTTAAACAACTTTTTTGTAGAGCTATATATAAATTTTATATATTAAGGACATTTTGTAACAAATGATCCGTTGATAAATTGAAATCACAATTTAAACATTTTCATTATAAATCCATACAAACGATTACTTGGATTTGTAGTGCCAGATATTTTCATGGAAAAATCTTTATTCGACGAAAAAATCTTAATTTTAGAAAAAACTTCAATATTTTTTATTCTTTATTACGTGTTGTTAGTTTTCAAAATTTTAAAAATATTTATTAAAGCCTATGTGGTGGAGTTCCCTGAATTCGCCATCTAAATTTTGTATATCACAGCCTTCAATTAAATTTGGAAAAAGTTTTATTAGACCTGTTAGTAAAATTTTTTTTAGTGTTTTGCGAGTCAATATAAGAAATCTTTTTTAAGGTTAACTCGTTAAAGCCAAATCGTTGTTATTTGTTTACAGAACTCAATGTAAGAGGTATCGCAATTATTAATGAATTCATTTAATTCAGTAGCAATAATCTTTTTATCGGAAATTTCAAGTTTTACAAATATATTTAAGTAGGTTATCGTCATCATTTTTAACCGACTTCTAAAAAAAGGGAGGTTACTAATTCGTCTGAATGTTACTTTTTTTAATGTTTGTGCCGGGAGATCACAGTCACTTCTTAGCTGATTTTGAAAATTTTTATAATTTGATAGATTAAGCTTACAGCTTGGTCCCCTTTTAAAAACATTTCATAATCTTAAAAATTAAAGAGTGTCAAAATTAAAATTCGGAATCTTTTAAAATTTAATTAATTTACTTTATTGGTGCTAGATTCCTTCAAATATAAATATTTCATGATATTCTCATGAAATATTTATTATTTTAAACTAAACTACAAAATGAAATGTATTACTGTGGGGAAAGCATATCCATATGGCCATTTCACTACTGCTCAAATAGCTCATCAGTGGATTTTACCTAAATTTTGTATAGAAAAACAGAAAGTCTTATATCAAAAGCGAAATTGATTAAATGAGAACTCCATTGAATCAATAAGACAAAAGACAATAACAACTCAAAAATGTTCTACACAAAAACATAGCAAACATTTAGTAACTATTTTTATTTTTTCTTTCATTTTTCTACACAAGGGATCCCATTGGGAACCATTCATATATATTTGAAAGATTCAATGAAAAAATAAAAATTGAAAAACAATTTTTATTAATAAGCAATGTGCACATGCAAATATATTAAAATTAAAATTTATTATTCGGAATCTTTTAAAATTTAATTAATTTACTTTATTCGTGCTTGATTCCTTCAAATATAAATATTTCATGATATTCTCATGAAATATTTATTATTTTAAACTAAACTACAAAATGTTTTCAAGACTAAGCCGATCATATATCACCAAACCGATATATGTACTCACCAGTATTTTTTATAAATTTAAACTTTTATGTTCCTCTTTATCTAAATTTTATTATTTTTATAAAATACCAAAATGCAAAAACAAAATGCATTTGAATATCTTTGCTTCTGTGACTGTTGTGTTTTAACAAAAGCAATAGAATAAAAACTAATGTTTGCCGAAAGTACTGCTTAATTGTTCATAAATTGTTTACAGATTTTGCTTTAACTGAACTGCCGTTTCTTAGAAGCATAAGCAGAAGCCAAACCAAGTGAAATGAAACTTATTTAAACTTTTTAAACACTGAATGCAAGTAACAAAACTAAAAACAATAAACAAGAGACGACACTAATATACATAATATACATATATACATTTAGTTAATATTTCTCTGAAGATAACCAACATGGTATATTGTAATATTGGATATTAAATTATTTAAAAAGCAGTCTTAACAGTTTTTTCTAATTTAAAAGCAAAAACAAATATTAAACACACCAATGGCCGCATTTACCAATATCTCAAATTCTCAAAATGTACCTACACCAAGTGTTGAGTCTATACCTTCCGCTGAAAGGAAAGAGCCTGATCCTGACGCTGTGGGTCGTAGCTAAGCGAACTCCAAAGACTTAATAAAAATGCTCCCAACTTTAGGCGGTCCTTTCTGTGTTTTCTGTAAAAGAACTGTTGTTCTCAGGAAGCGGAATAGAATATTAAAATCTTCACCAATTTTTATAGAAATGTACTCTAATTTGTATTCAAAATAATCGTTAAGAAATTATACTCGTATTAATTCAATTGTTATTACATGCGTAATGCGTAGTTGAATTGAAATTTTCAAGTATGTATGTTAATATATTGGCAGATAGGTACGTAGAGATGATTCTAAAAATAAGTACTCATTTTAAAACCAGTAATAACCGTTCCTTCTCTCTCCAATTCTATACTTTTTCAACCACTTAAATACAGATGTAGAAATTATATTAACGTAAAAGAGGAAGAGAATAAAAAACAAGTAAGAGTGCTATATTCGGTTATGCCGAATTTTGTATGTATCCAGTTTAGTGAACTAACTCCATTAAAAAAAGCAAATATTGGAAATTAAAATTCTTGTAAAAAAAACCGACTTCAAACCAAATTATATTAACTATTGGGACCCCCTTATATTCCATTGCCAAACTTTATACTTGTTACAGCAGACTAAGCACAATAGCTCCTTGTAATTTTCAAGCGTCTGTCTACAACTGTTCAAAGGCTTGAAAATATACAAATCATTAATTTCCAAATTCAAATTTTATACTTGCTGTTGTAGCAGACTTAGCAATCAGGTTCTTTGCTAACTTAACCTTCTGCCTATTACGGTCTAGCAGTTTGGGCATATACATCAAATTACATCAACTATTGTAATTTAAAACCTTTATACTTCTTCTTATACCAAACAAAGTAATGTAAATTCTGTCTAATTTTTAAGTGTTTGTATAAAACGGTTCAATAGATACGGCCATATGTGTGAAGTTACGTTGAGTTTGACAACACCCTTTAATTTCTAAATTCAAATTAAACTTGTTGTTATAACGGATTTACAATACAGATGCCTTGTAAGTTTTAGCGTTTTGCCTATAACGGTTCAAAAGTTCGGCCACATACGTCAAGTTACATCAACAACTGGAACACCCTTTAATATCCAAATCCTAATTTTATACTTGTTATTATAGCTGAGTTATCAATGCTTGTTAAGCTGTCTGTCTAAAACGGTTCAAAATTTTGGCCACATTTATAAAATTACATTAACTATTGGGATACCCTTTAACTTATAATTTTAAATGTTTGTACTTGTTATTATAACTTTCATAGTAATCGGCATTTTAAAATAGACTTTTAAATTTAAAATGCAAAAATATTACCTTGGCATTTTTTGGTTCTTCGCCAGTAGTTTTAAAATATAAGAGCTATTTTAAAAACAGATTTAGAAAGCTAATAGTATAAAAAATAACACGTAAAAAAATGTTCTCTTTGACTTTATTAGGTTAATGGTAACAGTTTTTAAAATTTACAATGTCATAATAAGTTAAAAAAATGTAAAATATTGGTCAAAAGGTACTTTCAGTTTTTAAACTAGATTTTCAAAGTTTTTTAGTAAATTAATAAAATTTTTAACTTTTTTTCAAGATAAAACCTTGGGAAGTCCATATGATGTCTTTTAATGGAATTTCTATTGAAGCACCGCACAGTCAGGATTCTTCGAATGTGGGCAATTTTTTAACAAAAATTTAAATGTTCGACACTGTAAAAAAGATTCCTCCAATTATGAATTTCGTGGGAACAAAATAGTAAAAAAGTGGCATAATTGTAGTGGAAGGGTGTTATTTTGTTTATTTACATATAATTTTTCTTTTATAATTCATAACACCTTCTTTTTTCCACGAATTTTTTTCACATTCCGCAGTCAATCAAAAGGAGAAAAAATTTATAATGGGAGAAAAGGGAGAATTAAAAAAACGCACGGAATGTTTGTTTTTAATTGGGCTGATAAAAGACATTAAATTAGGTATTAAATTAATTGGGTTGATTCCGCCAGTATATAATAAACTGTTGTTATAATTTTCGGTAATAACCGTCGTCACTGGCTGTGTGCTTTGGATGTTCGGCGAGCGCTTTCGATGTGATAACATCATTTTCAAGCCGCGTTTTTATTAAAACTGAAGAGATAGTGTTAAAAATAGATAGTGTTAAGGATAAAAGGTGGTGGGTTTAGGTAATTTTTGTCCGTTTAAATAGTATTATGTAGGTAGATTCCCTGATATCTGTCTTGTTTATTAGGGTAAATAGTTAATATTTGGGTCTTTTATTATTGGATAGGTAAGTGTGACCGTCTGTGGGTGTTTTTCGTTTGTAAGAGTGTTTTAGTAATTTTAGTGGTGTAAAAATCGTGTCAGAGGTTGTATTTACCTGTTCGTTAATAATGTCTCTGTTAAACGTTCGTGTTTTGTAAATTTCCATGTTTTCAAGAATGTCTAGTCTTCGTCCTTTTTTGCTTGGGTGTAATACTGTCATACATTCATCTATTTCCTTTGGTTCGTGTCCATGTGTGTTGAGGTGTTTTGCGAAATTGGAGTCTTCCCTTTTCCTTTTGTATGATCGTATGTGTTCTGTAAACCTTGTTTTTTATGTTCGTCCAGTTTGTCCGATGTATGTATGGTTGCAAGTACAAGTAAGTCTGTATACTCCGCTGGTGCTAAATTTATCCGTTGTTTCTATTGATGTCTTGAGATTGTTACGTAGAGTGTTGCTCGTTTTTAATGTTGTGTGTAAACCTTCTTTTCGGAAAAGGTTGGTTAATCTATATATTTCTGGTCCTGTGTAAGTAAAGATGTGTCGTCGTGTTGTGTCGGTTGTTTCCTTGTCTTCTTTCTTCTTGTTTTTGTTGTTGTATTGTCTGAATAGTTTGTCGATGGTTGTGTGGTTGTAACCGTTATTTTTAGCTATAGTGTAAATTGTATCGAGTTCTTTGTTGCATTTATCTGGAGCGAGTGGGACTATGTTAAGTCTGTGAATCATGTGTCTAAACGCTGCGAGTTTATGTTGAGTATGCAGGCGCAGGTTTGTAATTTACTACAGGTCTGATTGGAATATTTTCTTTATGAATTTTGGGTTGTGCTCTGAGTATAGGGGGTCCTGGGTTCACTACTAGACAGATAAAAGCAAAACTTCGAAATAATAATCTATTACTTACTAAAGCAGACAAGGGGAACACAACTGTAATAATGCACAAGAAAGACTATATAGAGAAAACACAACAATTCATTCAGCAAGTAAAATGCACAAACTTCAAGAATGACCCAACCGATTCATTCCAAAAGGAAATATGAAGCCTACTAAAAAGCTGCAAAACGTTCACTGACGGAAAGTTATACATATTCATGAACATGAACCCAGGACCCCCTACACTCACAGCACAACCCAAAATTCATAAAGAAAATATTCCAATCAGACCTGTAGTAAATTACAAAACCTGCGCCTGCATATAACTTGGCCAAACACCTTGCCACATTCTTAAAAGAGAAAATAAATTTGCAGAACACATACATGTTACGAAATACACATGACCTCATAAACAAAATTAAGGACATCAAAATCACTGATAATACGAGACTCGTTTCCTTCGACATAAAGGATCTATATACATCAATACCCACACACGAAACTTTGACTATCCTACGTAACATACTTTCCAACATATACGACAATCAATATATCAACGAAATAATGGATATTGCAAAGACGATATTAAAACAAAACTACTTTAGATTCAACAATAACTTCTATAAACTACCTGATGGACTCGGCATGGGAAACCCAACATCCGCAATCTTCACAGAGATTTTCATGCAACACTTATAACAACTACACATCAAAAAACTGATGGAAAAACATAAAATAACCCATTACTACAGATACGTAGACGACATCATATGCATCCTAGAAAGAGACAACGCCGAACAAATTCTTATAGACTTAAACATAATACACAACAAAATCACATACACAATGGAAAAAGAGCAAAACAGAACTTTACATTATCTTGACATATCAATAATACGAGGAATTGATACCTTAAACTTTGACATTTATAGAAAACCAACCATGACAGACACAATTATCCACAGCTCCTCAAACCATCCTATTCAACATAAACTCGCAGCGTTTAGACACATGATTCACAGACTTAAAATAGTCCCACTCGCTCCAGATAAATACAACAAAGAACTCGATACAATTTACACTATAGCTAAAAATAACGGTTACAACCACACCACCATCGACAAACTATTCTGACAATACAACAACAAAAACAAGAAGAAAGAAGACAAGGAAACAACCGACACAACACGACGACATATCTTTACTTACACAGGACAAGAAATATATACATTAACCAACCTTTTCCGAAAAGAAGGTTTACACACAACATTAAAAACGAGCAACACTCTACGTAACAATCTCAAGACATCAATAGAAACAACGGATAAATTTAGCACCAGCGGAGTATACAGACTTACTTGTACTTGCAACCATACATACATCGGACAAACTAGACGAACATTAAAAACAAGGTTTACAGAACATATACGATCATACAAAAGGAAAAGGGAAGACTCCAATTTCGCAAAACACCTCAACACACATGGACACGAACCAAAGGAAATAGATTAATGTATGACAGTATTACACCCAAGCAAAAAAGGACGAAGACTAGACATTCTTGAAAACATGGAAATTTACAAAACACGAACGTTTAACAGAGACATTATTAACGAACAGGTAAATACAACCTCTGACACGATTTTACACCACTAAAATTACTAAAACACTCTTACAAACGAAAAACACCCACAGACGGTCACACTTACCTATCCAATAATAAAAGACCCAAATATTAACTATTTACCCTAATAAACAAGACAGATATCAGGGAATCTACCTACATAACACTATTTAAACGGACAAAAAATTACCTAAACCCACCACCTTTTATCCTTAACACTATCTATTTTTAACACTATCTCTTCAGTTTTAATAAAAACGCGGCTTGAAAATGATGTTATCACATCGAAAGCGCTCGCCGAACATCCAAAGCACACAGCCAGTGACGACGGTTATTACCGAAAATTATAACAACAGTTTATTATATACTGGCGGAATCAACCCAATTAATTTAATACCGGATACAGCTAGTCAAGCTAAGGTACTATTAACTAGACTCACTAACAAGACACTACAACTACACAAGACAATAGCAAACATACGATTCAACAAACAATGTCTTAAAAACAACATTACTCCACGATACATAACTATTAACATTACGAACCAAACGTACGCTTCCCAACGCGCAAAGCGTGTAGCCCAACTGATATGGATAAAGACTGAAATACGCTCACTTTACATTAAAAAAGACAAACTCAATAAGGAAACTTATCATCTTCACTTAAAAGTAACAGACTTATTAACAAGACATAATCTTTACCATT
This sequence comes from Gymnosoma rotundatum, assembly GCA_916610165.2. Classification (NCBI taxonomy): domain Eukaryota; kingdom Metazoa; phylum Arthropoda; class Insecta; order Diptera; family Tachinidae; genus Gymnosoma; species Gymnosoma rotundatum. The sequence continues at coordinate 63,292,432 of OU744337.1, forward strand.
TATTTCCCACATTTTTACACAACTTACATGAAAGGATACAAAATCAGATGACTGACAAATACAAGCGGATGGAAAAAAAATTTACAAAACTCACAAAACAGACTGAAAAACGTACAAACTCAGAATTTTACCCACGAGTGAAAAACCTGACAAACATAGAATTCAGCGACAATGAAACAAAACTAATAGAGAAGAGACTAAAACATAATCTACCTTTTGACAAAATAGAAAAAACAATTGAAACCCAAATCGTAGACGCCGAAGCTACTATTACACACTTACCAACTGACCGACAAGAACACATGAGACACAAGATAGCCGATGTACTTGAAAAAACAATAAGAGAACACACTTCATCTAAAACTAATCCTGACGAACAAAAAACTACTAGACAGATAAAAGCAAAACTTCGAAATAATAATATATTACTTACTAAAGCAGACAAGGGGAACACAACTGTAATAATGCACAAGAAAGACTATATAGAGAAAACACAACAATTCATTCAGCAAGTAAAATGCACAAAATTCAAGAATGACCCAACCGATTCATTCCAAAAGGAAATACGAAGCCTACTAAAACGCTGCAAAACGTTCACTGACGGAAAGTTATACATATTCATGAACATGAACCCAGGACCCCCTACACTCAGAGCACAACCCAAAATTCGTAAAGAAAATATTCCAATCAGACCTGTAGTAAATTACAAACCTGCGCCTGCATATAACTTGGCCAAACATCTTGCCACATTCTTAAAAGAGAAAATAAATTTGCAGAACACATACATGTTACGAAATACACAAGACCTCATAAACAAAATTAAGGACATCAAAATCACTGATAATACGAGTCTCGTTTCCTTCGACATAAAGGATCTATATACATCAATACCCACACACGAAACTTTGACTATCCTACGTAACATACTTTCCAACATATACGACAATCAATATATCAACGAAATAATGGATATTGCAAAGACGATATTTAAACAAAACTACTTTAGATTCAACAATAACTTCTATAAACTACCTGATGGACTCGGCATGGGAAACCCAACATCCGCAATCTTCACAGAGATTTTCATGCAACACTTAGAACAACTACACATCAAAAAACTGATGGAAAAACATAAAATAACCCATTACTACAGATACGTAGACGACATCATATGCATCCTAGAAAGAGACAACGCCGAACAAATTCTTATAGACTTAAACATAATACACAACAAAATCACATACACAATGGAAAAAGAGCAAAACAGAACTTTACATTATCTTGACATATCAATAATACGAGGAATTGATACCTTAAACTTTGACATTTATAGAAAACCAACCATGACAGACACAATTATCCACAGCTCCTCAAACCATCCTACTCAACATAAACTCGCAGCGTTTAGACACATGATTCACAGACTTAAAATAGTCCCACTCGCTCCAGATAAATACAACAAAGAACTCGATACAACTTACACTATAGCTAAAAATAACGGTTACAACCACACAACCATCGACAAACTATTCAGACAATACAACAACAAAAACAAGAAGAAAGAAGACAAGGAAACAACCGACACAACACGACGACACATCTTTATTTACACAGGACCAGAAATATATAGATTAACCAACCTTTTCCGAAAAGAAGGTTTACACACAACATTAAAAACGAACAACACTCTACGTAACAATCTCAAGACATCAATAGAAACAACGGATAAATTTAGCACCAGCGGAGTATACAGACTTACTTGTACTTGCAACCATACATACATCGGACAAACTGGACGAACATTAAAAACAAGGTTTACAGAACACATACGATCATACAAAAAGAAAAGGGAAGACTCCAATTTCGCAAAACACCTCAACACACATGGACACGAACCAAAGGAAATAGATGAATGTATGACAGTATTACACCCAAGTAAAAAAGGACGAAGACTAGACATTCTTGAAAACATGGAAATTTACAAAACACGAACGTTTAACAGAGACATTATTAACGAACAAGTAAACACAACCTCTGACACGATTTTTACACCACTAAAATTACTAAAACACTCTTACAAACGAAAAACACCCACAGACGGTCACACTTACCTATCCAATAATAAAAGACCCAAATATTAACTATTTACCTTAATAAACAAGACAGATATCAGGGAATCTACCTGCATAATACTATTTAAACGGACAAAAATTACCTAAACCCACCACCTTTTATTCTTAACACTATCTATTTTTAACACTATCTCTTCAGTTTTTGGCTTGAAAATGATGTTATCACATCGAAAGCGCTCGCCGAACATCAAAAGTACACAGCCAGTGACGACGGTTATTACCGAAAATTATAACAACATTAAATTAGGTTTTCACCGCATTAAAGACCAATATGTACGTAACTAAATTAGTTAAAAATTTGAAAATAAAAAAAAAATTCTTTCCACCTTTACGCGTAGGATAGTAAAAATACGCGGTCAATTTTTTTAAGTCTCAGACATTTAGATTTTTTTTAAAAATTGACTGTAGGGTACTTCACCAGAATTCCATAAAAAGACATCAAACGGATTTCACAAGGCTTTTACTTGAAGAAACAGTTAAAAACTTCATAAATTTAATAAAAACTTAAAATCTAATTAAAAACTGAAAGTACTTTTTGACAAATATTTCTTAACGCGTTAATTATTTTTAAACAATTTTATTATTTCCTTAAAGATATTGATATTTTAAAAAATTTGGAAATTATGGAGCCCCGTAACTCGGAAAATATGGGCAAGCGCCATTTGTTTCACTTGATGTTTCTTCTTATTTTTTAATTCTCTATCGCCTTATTTATTTTCTCCATTTTTTGTGGCGAAGGACATAAAAAGAGCTGAGTGATTAAATAATTTAATCGTAATAAAAAAATAGTACGATAGTTCTTAAAAACTTATTAATTTAATATATATTTCCTTGGTTTAATTTAACCAATTATTACACTCAAACACAATTAGTTATATTAATATGCATCAATTAAATGTGTGGAAAATAATCCGATTTAAGTTTTTAATTTTTCTTGACTATGCGATACGTAATAAAATTTTCTGATCAGTAATTAACATTGATAAGGAAAGTAATTTTCAGGATATAAACAATCGTACGATTTAATCACACAAATATCTGTCAGAATTACGTCCTTATTTAAAAATCGTTCCAATATGACTTCGTAGGTAGCGCACTATTACACAAAAAAAGTAGAATCCACTAATGAGCTAGATGAGCAGTATCCAAATGGCCATATGAATATTCTTTCCCTACAGCAATACATTTCATTAAGTACTATTAAATAATAAATATTTCATGAGAGTATCATAAAATATTTATATTTTTGAAAGTATCAAGCAAATAAAATAACGTTAGAAATTTTCCAAATTAAGAATTTTCATATGGTGATAATATTTTATTGTATTTTTTCTCCTTCACTTGAAAAAATCAACTCTGATCGCATAGAAAAAACTATTTTATGAATTATTTCAAAAGATTATAAAATGATATAGATCTTTCAAAAAATCTATCACACACATACTTATTAAATCCACACTATCATAATTTTTGAACACACATGCAATTTTTGACAGCTCGTACGACTGAGAATGATAGTCAATTCTGGCCTCTAGTGGTCTTGAACACTGTAGTTATTTCTGGCGTTCATCTTGCATAAAACCCGTGACCTTATAGGCATTGTCTTGAAATTTTATGTAAATATAAATATATTTAGAACATTCATGAACTTAAGGCATCAAATTAAATTCCGGAGTTTTATATATCCAACCTATAAGCCTTTATACTAAAATTATTAATTTCAAAAATAACTAAATAAAATATTATTCAAAATGCTAACTTGGTAAGAAGCAGTATGAAAATAAGTCTGGCAAAAAAAACCGAGGTTAAAACAGATTTTATCTATCTCTCTATAACGATTCAAAAGTATGGCCAAATACATCAAATTACAACAACTATTGCGACACCCTTATATTCCATCTCTAAACTTTATACTTGCAATAGCAGGCTTAGCTCTGCAGCACTTTGTAGTTTCAACCGTCAGTCTACAAATGTTCAAAAGTTTGGAAATGTACATCAAATTACAGCAACAATACTGACATTATTTCCAAATGCAAATTTTTTGCTTGTTGTTGTAGCAGACTTAGAATTCAGGTTCTTCGGAAATTTTAACAGTCTGTCTATTACGGTCCACTTCGTATATCATTAAATTGCATCAACTATTGTAACACTCTCTGCTTAATTATCTAAAATATTTATACTTCTTACTATACCAAGCACAGTAAAATTTTTAAGTATTTGTATATTACGGTTCAAAATATACTGCCATATTGGTCATATTAGATTAATTTTGAAAACACCCTTATACAGGTCACTTGCAAGTTTAAGCTGTCTGTCTGTCTATAACGACTAGAGCTAGTAGGACACCCATTCAATCCAAGTCAAAATTTTATACTTGTTGTTATAGCGGAGTTATTTCAAGCGGCTGTCTACAATTGTTAATAAGTATGGCCATATGAAATTAAGTAAACTATTGGGGTAGCCCTTAATTTATAATTTTTTACTGTTTATACTTGTTACTATAACGGTCACGGCAATCGACATAGGCCCATATAGGTCAATTTAGGTCGCATTTGGGGACACCCTTTAGTTTTAAATTAACTTTTGTATTACTTTTTGCCATTTGGAGCTATAGTGATACGCAGTTTTTAAATTTTAATGTGGTGCCTTAACAGTTCATAATTCACGTAAAATATATGTATGTTGTGTGGGGGCACCCTTTTATTTTTATGATCATGAACTGTTTTTAAAATCGGAACAATCTGTAAGCATCGCCCTCTAAATACGGAAATCGATCAAGAAATGACTGAGTTATGAAGGCGCAGATATAAAAAAGTATCATTCAGTCAAATTAATAACCTCCCTCCTGTAAAACAGAACAAATTTCGTCGGTTGATAAATATGGAAATTAGAGAGAAAGACTTGTAAGGTGTGTTATTTTGTTTTAACTAACAAATCGTAGTTGATAAAGAGATCGTTCGCAGATTGTTTTCACTTGAATTTTAAGAATTCTGTTTATATCCTAACTTTTTCTTTTTTTTGTTTTTTTTTTATTTTTAAATTTTCTGTATATGCCACTTGAATAAAATAAATCCTATTCAAATGGATATATTTCTAAAATACAACTACAACCAGCATTAAATTTAGTGATAAATCTCCGTTTCAGAAAAAAATCTTCTTTTAAGATAATAAATTCTAATGTTCCAATAATAAAATTTTAAAACATTTTTCTTTTCAGATGCCTTTTAATTGTTAACCGATTAAGTAATAAAATGCTGAAAATAAACGCAGAACCTGGATTTTTTACGGAAGTTTTTACAGACTTAAAATCACGTGGACAACTACTAAATATAGAAAATTCTTCTATATCATGCCCTGCTTGACCAAATATAAATATAAAGTTTTCACTACCGAGATAACAAAATGACAATTACCATATATATATATATATATATAAATAAATAAATAAATAAATAAATAAATAAATATATATATATATATATATATATATATATATATATATGTGTGTGTGTGTGTGTGTATGTGTATTTTTGAGTGTACAAAAATATAAATAAACTAAAGCAAATAAAAAGCTCACAATAATATTTTTCTGCTTTTTATGTTTATAAATATATAGAAATCGCACAATAATTAAACCCAAAAGTAAAATAAGTTAACTTATCCGTAATAAACCAAAAAACTATCGATCCCACATCGATTATTAATCTTAAATCTTAAAAATACAACTATTGATACTTTTTCAAATACCCTAAGGGCCAGTTTTTGACTTCGTAGTTAAATGTCTTTTATATTTAAGTTTTATTTAAGTACAAAATTCAGTTTTTCAATGCACACTTAAATAACCAATCTTGCGCATTTAAAGTCCATACAATAATACAGTCTTACCATATGGTTATGGCATTTTTTGTTGTTGTTTCGCAAAACTTAACAAAAGTAAACAAACTTTTTAGCCATTGTTAGAACAACATTTTACGTTTTGCACACATTTCATAATGAAAATAGTAATCAAAAACATAAATTTATAAATAAAATAAGTTTAGGTAGTGAATACATGAGTATAGTTGGCATTTTTTTAATATATTTCAAATGAAATTTTACTTTATCTTCGGCTTTTTGGTTCTTTTTAATTAATTTTCTAAACATTTTTAGAAAGAAAAATTATTTACAAATGTATGCGGACGTTTTCCAAAGAAAACAAGAAAAATTAGACGCTAGCAGAATGAAATGCAGCATTTTCTGGACCGCCACATCCTTCATCAGCATTCTTTGCATCTATCTACCTTATGTTATGTACATCGTAAACATCATCTATTTAACTAACTAAGCTTAATGTTAATTTGGTGAGACGAAGTTCACACACAACTTAAAGCTTTTTTCTTTGTCATTCTCATTGTAACTCGTCTTCAACATTTGTTGTTGCTTTTTGTGCTAGCAATTTGATAGCCACAAATGCAACTTTTTTTTATTTTTAAATATTCGTACTTGTTTTGCTCACAACATTATAGACACTGTTTCAGTATCATATTGACTTTTATGAGTTAAGTATGAATGTAAATACGCGGTGCCTAGCGTTTGTTTTAATTTTTAATTTTTTTTCCTGACCAGGATTCGAACCAGCGATTTTATAAATTAATGAAATTTTACTTTATTTTCGGCTTTTTGGCTCTTTTTAATTAATTTTCTAAACATTTTTAGAAAGAAAAATTATTTACAAATGTATGCGGACGTTTTCCAAAGAAAACAAGAAAAATTAGACGCTAGCAGAATGAAATGCAGCATTTTCTGGACCGCCACATCCTTCATCAGCATTCTTTGCATCTATCTACCTTATGTTATGTACATCGTAAACATCATCTATTTAACCAACTAAGCTTAATGTTAATTTGGTGAGACGAAGTTCACACACAACATAAAGCTTTTTTCTTTGTCATTCTCTTTGTAACTCGTCTTGAACATTTGTTGTTGCTTTTTGTGCTAGCAATTTGATAGCCACAAATGCAACTTTTTTTTATTTTTAAATATTCGTACTTGTTTTGCTCACAACATTATAGACACTGTTTCAGTATCATATTGACTTTTATGAGTTAAGTATGAATGTAAATACGCGGTGCCTAGCGTTTGTTTTATTTTTTTCCCTGACCAGGATTCGAACCATCGATTTTATAAATTAATGAAATTTTACTCTATTTTCGGCTTTTTGATTCTTTTTAATTAATTTTCTAAACATTTTTAGAAAGAAAAATTATTTACAAATGTATGTGGACGTTTTCCAAAGAAAACAAGAAAAATTAGACGCTAGCAGAATGAAACGCAGCATTTTCTGGACCGCCACATCCTTCATCAGCATTCTTTGCATCTATCTACCTTATGTTATGTACATCGTAAACATCATCTATTTAACCAACTAAGCTTAATGTTAATTTGGTGAGACGAAGTTCACACACAACTTAAAGCTTTTTTCTTTGTCATTCTCTTTGTAACTTGTCTTGAACATTTGTTGTTGCTTTTTGTGCTAGCAATTTGATAGCCACAAATGCAACTTTTTTTTATTATTAAATATTCGTACTTGTTTTGCTCACAACATTATAGACACTGTTTCAGTATCATATTGACTTTTATGAGTTAAGTATGAATGTAAATACGCGGTGCCTAGCGTTTGTTTTAATTTTTAATTTTTTCCCTGACCAGGATTCGAACCATCGATTTCATAAATTAATGAAATTTTACTTTATTTTCGGCTTTTTGGTTCCTTTTAATTAATTTTCTAAACATTTTTAGAAAGAAAAATTATTTACAAATGTATGCGGACGTTTTCCAAAGAAAACAAGAAAAATTAGACGCTAGCAGAATGAAATGCAGCATTTTCTTGACCGCCACATCCTTCATCAGCATTCTTTGCATCTATCTACCTTATTTTATGTACATCGTAAACATCATCTATTTAACCAACTAAGCTTAATGTTAATTTGGTGAGACGAAGTTCACACACAACTTAAAGCTTTTTTCTTTTTCATTCTCTTTGTAACTCGTCTTGAACATTTGTTGTTGCTTTTTGTGCTAGCAATTTGATAGCCACAAATGCAACTTTTTTTTTATTTTTAAATAATCGTACTTGTTTTGCTCACAACATTATAGACACTGTTTCAGTATCATATTGACTTTTATGAGTTAAGTATGAATGTAAATACGCGGTGCCTAGCGTTTGTTTTAATTTTTAATTTTTTCCCTGACCAGGATTCGAACCATCGATTTTATAAATTAATGAAATTTTACTTTATTTTCGGCTTTTTGGTTCTTTTTAATTAATTTTCTAAACATTTTTTGAAAGAAAAATTATTTACAAATGTATACGGACGTTTTCCAAAGAAAACAAGAAAAATTAGACGCTAGCAGAATGAAATGCAGCATTTTCTGGACCGCCACATCCTTCATCAGCATTCTTTGCATCTATCTACCTTATGTTATGTACATCGTAAACATCATCTATTTAACCAAATAAGCTTAATGTTAATTTGGTGAGACGAAGTTCACACACAACTTAAAACTTTTTTCTTCGTCATTCTCTTTGTAACTCGTCTTGAACATTTGTTGTTGCTTTTTGTGCTAGCAATTTGATAGCCACAAATGCAACTTTTTTTTATTTTTTAATATTTTTGACCTGTTTTTCTCACAACATTATAGACACTGTTTCAGTATCATATTGACTTTTGTGAGTTAAGTATGAATGTAAATACGCGGTGCCTAGCGTTTGTTTTAATTTTTTTCCTGACTAGGATTCGAACCATCGATTTTATAAATTAATGAAATTTTACTTTATTTTCGGCTTTTTGGTTCTTTTTAATTAATTTTCTAAACATTTTTAGAAAGAAAAATTATTTACAAATGTATGCGGACGTTTTCCAAAGAAAACCAGAAAAATTAGACGCTAGCAGAATGAAATGTAGCATTTTCTGGACCGCCACATCCTTCATCAGCATTCTTTGCATCTATCTACCTTATGTTATGTACATCGTAAACAACATCTATTTAACCAACTAAGCTTAATGTTAATTTGGTGAGACGAAGTTCACACACAACTTAAAGCTTTTTTCTTTGTCATTCTCTTTGTAACTCATCTTGAACATTTGTTGTTGCTTTTTGTGCTAGCAATTTGATAGCAACAAATGCAACTTTTTTTTTATTTTTAAATATTCGTACTTGTTTTGCTCACAACATTATAGACTCTGTTTCAGTATCATATTGACTTTTATGAGTTAAGTATGAATGTAAATACGCGGTGCCTAGCGTTTGTTTTAATTTTTTCCCTGACCAGGATTCGAACCATCGATTTTATAAATTAATGAAATTTTACTTTATTTTCGGCTTTTTGGTTCTTTTTAACTAATTTTCTAAACATTTTTAGAAAGAAAAATTATTTACAAATGTATGCGGACGTTTTCCAAAGAAAACAAGAAAAATTAGACGCTAGCAGAATGAAATGCAGCATTTGCTGGACCGCCTCATCCTTCATCAGCAATCTTTGCATCTATCTACCTTATGTTATGTACATCGTAAACATCATCTATTTAACCAAATAAACTTAATGTTAATTTGGTGAGACGAAGTTCACACACAACTTAAAGCTTTTTTCTTTGTCATTCTCTTTGTAACTCGTCTTGAACATTTGTTGTTGCTTTTTGTGCTAGCAATTTGATAGCAACAAATGCAACTTTTTTTTTATTTTTAAATATTCGTACTTGTTTTGCTCACAACATTATAGACACTGTTTCAGTATCATATTGACTTTTATGAGTTAAGTATGAATGTAAATACGCGGTGCCTAGCGTTTGTTTTAATTTTTAATTTTTCCCTGACCAGGATTCGAACCATCGATTTTATAGATTAATGAAATTTTACTTTATTTTCGGCTTTTTAATTAATTTTCTAAACATTTTTAGAAAGAAAAATTATTTACAAATGTATGCGGACGTTTTCCAAAGAAAACAAGAATATTGTTAACAAAATTTGAAATTCATTGTGTTTGTTAGCAGCTGTTTTTCATAAACAATGGAGATTTATTTTGATATTTCGTAATGCTGCCATATTTTTGTGATATTTAAATGAGAACTTAAATTAGGACTGAAAAAATGAAACTGCATTTAAATAAAACTTAAATTTAAATGAAAATTTACTAAATGCGTATTTAAATAAGAACTCAAAAATTGGACCTAAGTATATTCGATGGTCATTAGTTATATGTATGTTTGTGTATATAATAATGATAAAATCTTATTACTGTCCAGTAATTTATTTACGTACGTATTTTAAACAATATAAATACATTACAATAGGAAAAATTTGTTTGTTAAAACATAAAATACATTTGCTTTTTAAATTAAACATGCTTTTTTAAATTGTTTTGTTGAATGAGTCTTTTTTAGAATTATCAGTCAAAATAATTGGTAAATAAAAATTTTAAAGAGTAATTCTAAGTTGATGAAACAAAAATATTAAACAATAGTATTGTTATAGTTTCCTGACAAACATGATAACGGAAGTTCCGCAAAACAGTTTTGTATCTCACAATATTTCCACATCAACTGAAGGCTAGAACACGTAATAAGAGCGCAACTTGGTAGCATCAGCCACGAAATAACCTCTAAGTACTTATTAACAAGCAAGAATCAAGACGAAAAAATTATCAGGTGGCAGCGTGCTAGACCTAGCGACTAAAAACGCTCCAATTCACATTAGGTCAAATGACCTAATGGTTCAAAATCATAATGCTGTTTTACTATTGTTGTTGTGTTTTTTTTAATTAGAACTGCTTTAAAACACAGACGTCTAATGTTTGTATTGCGTTAACAAAAAGCGCCGTTACTTATTTGTACGTCAAAGTAAATCAATGCATTTGTTCTATAAACTTGCTGAAGTGTTGTTTAGTGTAACGTAAACTTTTAGTTTGTGTATCCCGATTTGCGTTTGTTATAATTTATTAATTTAAATGAAAATTAAGAAGATAGGTAAGTACTATTGTTTATAATTATAACTGCTTTATATTTAGTATGTCGACGTACTAGAAAAGGACTTATTAGACAACATAACCTTAAGAGTTTAGATTTTTAAATTTTACATTCCGCAAGCGTTAAAAAATGACCGTATATGACCGCTTTCAAATTCAAAAAGTTTATTATATATAATGCAATGAATTAATTTTAGATTGCTACAAATTGCGGTTATTTGCGCTTTATGTGTTATGTCTTTTCTTGTAGGTATCCTCTGTAAAAAAAAAAATAGCGATCTGTTTAAAATATGACGAAAAGAAAGATAAATTTAATGCAGCTTTTAAATACGTCATTGTTGTAATCAAACTTAATACTTCTTTGTATGAAATGGATAAAAATGTAAAGCAAACGATATATTTTTTTGTTTGTTAAAATTGGCTCAAGTGCAAAAAATGTCGCAGAAAGATGTCTTTAAGTTAAGTTATATTTCAAAAAATCTACTTTTGCGGTGTTGGACGCCCAGTTATCCATTCAGCGAATTTTTATTATATTTAGGCTATAACTGCAAATTAAAAAAGTGTATGATACGAGAATATGATAAAGTAACTATCTTAAAAAGAAAAAATACAAAACGATATTTTGGAAAGCTTAAAGTTTGCTTGGAAATGCTAAGAGTAGATGGTTTTGGCTCTACAAATGACGGAAACACTGCTTGTTGTGCTTTTACTGAGCATGATATTTTTTAGAACTGAAGTTGACGAAGACATTATATTTCGTTTTATCAGTATTGGCATTAGAGGTGAAAGACATTTCAGTACAGTGATTGAGCTGATCAAGTAACAGCTCCGCGTAAGAACGTTCTTATATATTTGCATACATACAAACTAAAATTTAATTTTACTTTGTGAAGAGAAATATACGTACCTTTGAATTTTTCAGTCTTTCATACGTCAAAGCAGCTTCTTTACTGTGTAGCTTTTTCTTATTAACAACGTCACACATGCATATGTAACAAAATACAAATAATATTGTGTGCTGTTTTTATTTAAACCTAAAATCAATCAGTGTTATCGAATTCTATATTTTTGGGCAAATTTAATTACAGCTTCTTTAAAAGCAGAGATCAAAATCCCTTCCCGTTGTGATAACTGCTTGCATAAAAAAATTATTTATATGTTTCATGACTGTTTAAATAAAAAAAGAACTTCGCACAGTGATCACGGTCACTATTTAAAAGAACAGTGATTTGAAAATCACGTTCAGTGATTACGATGATCCTCAAAAATCACAGGATAGCTCTTCGCTAATTGGCATGCGCACCCTGCCAGTTCAAAATCGATTAAAACAAAATTTTAAATATAAATATTAAAATCGAAAGTTTCAAATATTCGTAACGATTCGCGTTGTTAAAAAATAAAAAAAATAATAATGTGCCGAATCTTATATACCTTTCACCATCTATGTAAATCTAGTTTAGTGAAGTATTTCCAGTCATAAAAGCAAATATAGCG